>LR990921.1:1635792-1870976 GCA_905163415.1 Noctua fimbriata
TTGTATTCCGGTTAAAATTAGCAGTTTTGATGACGTCACCTCAAATAGTTCATTCAATTGGTACCACGACGAGCCTTTTGACAACCAGCAATAATGTTTTTACGTCAAATAGCAGGAATGTTTGACAGTCTAAAAAAGTTGCTCCGGATCGACGGATATATTATTGTTCTGCAAATTATTATTAAAAACTGTATTGCCGTGCCATATAAGGTGAGATAAACGTATTTATTTACGTGTGAGGGGTGTACTAAACACATCTGCTCAATCCTTCGGCGGGTACAGGCGTGATATTATGTTATCGAAAACTAGTTGACTGAATTGTAATTCGGCGATTTCAGTGCATCATCATCATCATATCAGCAGAAGACGGCTACTACCTCCTAAAGCGTCGCCATATCGAACGGTCTAGAGTTTCTCACATTCAGCCACGTTCGCCAGATCACCAGTTTTAGTATGTATGGGTAATTCATTTTTGTCTGATTGTAGATGGCGAACGCATGTAATATTAAAGTTTTAGGAAGAGATAACTCAATGGCAATGGTACACGAAAGTGGAGTCACTTGAGGATTATAAAATGAATGTGGCCTTACAATAAGACTTAATGTACGCAATGGATGGATATTCAGAGATGAAGATCACAAAAAGGAGCTCATCATAACTATGCCGAATAACATTGTATGTGATAAACTGATATCTACCTAATAACTATTTGTCCTAAACAATGTTGTGTAAATTGTACTGTTGCTTTAGATTACCTATAACTTGAATTGCTGGAGATTCAATAAACTTTTACCATTATACCTCTGTTATTGTTTGTGTGCTTGTACATGACGGTGTTGAATAACATTGAAAACGAATTACGCCATTAGCACGTCCTTAACTGTAATGACATGTGTGCGAGTCTGTATAGTATTGTTGTTATAAATTATAACCAGTGCTACTGAGAATCAATATATTTTTACCATCTAAAACTCCCGCGAGTGCTCGTTGTCAAAATATCCTTAGAACACCGGCCACACGCGCTCAGCGCCCACGCGTTTTGTTGCTGCTCATACTATTCTTCAATCCTGACACGTTTTAGCGGTCGCCCTTACATCTTTTGAACATTATTTGTCATCCTGAAATCATCCACAACTTCTTACACACAGTCATCCATTCTACTAGATCTACAAGTACTAAGATTAAGGCGACATTAAGTCCAGCGCCCTAGAGCGAATCGTCGAGCCGTCGCCCGCAAGGGCTCCCGCTTCTACGCACACCAAGTTTAGTCGAAAAAACAACACTCCTTGATTTATCAAACAGAATACAAATAAAAGTCGTATACTAAAATATGGGTCATTAAATTGTCTTTTAGATGGTCAAAGTTTCATGCAAATACGCCCGATAGTTTTTGCGTGATTGTCGTTTTTTTACCCGCGTTAGACATTACTTTACAAATTAATTACACTATGTTATAAAAATATAATTTCACATTTTCACATATCAAATTATGAAAAAAATTGTCTAGTATAACATATATTTTTTTCAAAGAAATAAAACTAGAAGTTTAGACGTGATGTTCAATTTAAAATCATTAAAAGTCGTATATCTGCGCCTTAAATAAAACTATTATTGCTAATTATGGTTTATAATCAGAATTCTTTATTATACAGTTTGAAATATAGATTAACGACTCGAAGATTAGTCCATATTTGAATTTCCTGGGATTATTTCAACGAGCTCCATACTTGCTCCATAGAGTCTTTCCCTCTCAAGGGAACATAAAAGTTCGTAGTAGTCAACTTTCCCGTTAAGTTTTTTTTTATTTCAAGCCAACTTCACAAGGAAATAAGGAAAGACCAATACAAATTGTGGATGAGACCGCATTTTCATAAGGAGGTAGGCCGTAGCATATTGAATTCCATCATATAAAAGAACAGAATCAAATTTTCGAAAAAGTTTCTTTGCCACAATCACAGCACACAAGAAAAGTACACACTATTTATTTAATTTACGATTTAAACATAAACAGGTAATTGATTTTTGTTGATAACCACTGACAAGTATTGTGACATAATGCACTGACATGGATGCCACTTTACCTAGGAAAAAGATAATGACACCATCATTTCAGCCGAAAGACGTCCACTGCTGGACATAGGCCTCCCCCAAGTGTCGCCACATTGACCGGTCCCGTGCGACAATGACACCAGCCAGTTATAAAATTCTGTTCCGATTCCTATCATGTTACATTAAGACCACAACCTCCTTTTAAACTTACTACTTCCTGCCTACAGAAAACTTCTCAAATATTTTGATGGGTTTTATAAAAACTATCCTTACAAATGAAATTTTGATACGAAATATTTTTTTTATGTTAATTACAGTTATATTTTGCTTCAAGACTATGACTTCACAATACTGACTGTTTATTTGAGAAAGAGACAGCGCTTTACAGTTTTTATTGCTAGTTGTTTCTTCCATGTTATAGCAGGGAATAGACAAATCTTATAAATAGTTCGTTCTTTCCCCGCACTAAGCAGGAGTAAAACAATATTGTTTTGTGAAGGTCATGGTACCAAACAAAGTAATATTATTCCTGAAACAAAACGTTCCTGCAATAAGATTGTTTTGGTAAAGGTCATGGTAAGGCCCCAGGTGTCGACCTCTATAGTTGTTGTCACCGTCATAGATAAAACGCGTGAGTTTCTTTAAGCATGCATGATATTAGTGAATTTCAAGATTCCTTTTCTGATAATCCTTTGAACACTGAAATATTAAGCAGAAATACCAACACTTAATTCTCATTAATAATTTAATGAATCATGGTAGCTTACATATATTTTTTAAGTCTATCTGAGAATTTCGTGAGACGGCGCGGTGCGACCTCTAGTACTAAGTTGCTACGATAAGCCCACAACTTCTTTAATTAACTATCTTTGAAGCCGTCAGTTTCTATACATCATTAGCGTCATAAGTGAACTGTAACATAACCCTCTTGGTATATGTGTGTACGTGTTGGCAATTCCGGCTTTAACAGCGACATCAAGGGTTTGATAATAATTTCGAATGCACAACACTAACGTCCAGTATTTAGTTCGGGACACAGTCACCCTTATTTGATAAGCCTATTCCCCCTCACTGGTATTTTTTAATCCGTCCCGTTTACGTACAGAAGGATTTCCCGAAGCCAGCTCTGTTGTATGTAGTCAATCAAAGTCAAGAGCTTGATGATAATTTAATGCACAACACTAACGTCCAGATTTCAGTTTAAAACAGAGCTCGGCTAATTAGACAGGCCTCAGCCGGAGATGTGCGAGGGTGCGTAGCGAGGGATGTGTGTGACAGCTTGATCTAAACTAGCTGAACATCCTGGCACATCTCTGGTTTGAAACGCAGCCTTGGTACTGGGACCTTTTTTTCTGGGCTTCCATTAACCACGTCCATTTGCAAGTATAATAGCTGTCAAGTTCAATCGAGGGATTAACAAAAGAAATTACTCTAGCTGGTAAGTTGTGTAACAGGAATGCATCAGTGAGGGCGGAGTGGGTCGTAGTTCCATTAAATGCATCAGTGAGGGCGGAGTGGGTCGTAGTTCCATTAAATTATAAGTCTGAAGCTTACATGTTTTTTCTTCTATGACTATGTGGATGATCTGTTAATAACTTTTAGTCACAATTAATTGAAAATGAATACTCGACAAGAATTTGTCATCATATCACAACTAAAAAACTAACTAAACAAACACACACAACTAAATAAATAAATAAAAAGACTGAAATAAAAAAAAACTTTATTGCATATAAAATAACCGAATTTAAAAAAAAACACTAACCGGTCGTGGTGATCAATGCTCGTACCTTCTCTGTATAAGAAGAGGCCTTTTCCCAGCCGTGGGACATTAATAGGCTGGTATTATAATTGTAAGTGGAAAATGTAGATGTATCGTCACCACTGCCCACCCCTTTCGCGAATACAGGCTTTGCTTGAAGTTAATAATAACTATATTCGTAGAGCGAGAGCGCCGTCCGTCTCTATCACCCCCTCCTATCGGCTACTAATAAAATGTACAGTCAGCGAGAGGAAATACATGCAACTGATGCAAAAATGATGAAAAACAAATATTTCTGTAAGTAGGTTTGTACAAACACTCTAACACTCTGGTCCCCTCACCAGGAACATTTGCCTCTTATGTAACATAATGATACCACTTGTAACATTCGCCTTGCGCCCGCTCAAACTGACTCAAGCGAACACGCTGTATGCAGTCTTTGTTATTGTTACATTACAGGTGAACGCTCCCGTGACGGCGCCCATTAAAACGTATTATGTTATTTTTCTTTCCTGACTAGATTCATATAAAAAAACAATGTCTTCCAAACTGAACCTAAAAAGTAAAAAAAAAATACTTAAAAATACGTTTTGTTTTATTTATTTAATCTATACGAGGTTGGTGTTTCTTAGCCGTCTACTTCTTCTTAGCATGTCCATGGCAATCCAAATTACAGCAGATGCTGTCCATTCCGGAGGCTTTACCGCACTTAGGACCCCTAATCGCCTCGACGATATCAGTAAGGTTCAACGGTTTGCCAATATCGTCGTAAGCGCCATCACGATTGGTGACTTCGGAAACTTACTGCAGGCTGCTAAAGCTCTTTGGTGGAGTGAAATGTAAAGTGATACCAGTGGTTAATTAATGGAACTTATGGTGCAGCTGCCAACATCCAAGGTGATAGTTTCTATGCTATCTTCAGTTGAACACTTGGTGGATAGTTTGCTTACATCGGAGCAATTAACACTGCGTTACCGTGCTGCGGGTGACAGATATCGGCGTTAAACGTGAGTCCATCGATGGGTGGCCGGCGCTGGGTTTCATCTCGGTGAATCTCTTGGACGTAAAGAATTTCGCCTTGAGTTTTGGAAAAAAGAATTTGTTATTTGTTTTGAGATAACCCTTCTTTGCGACTACGCACAAAGCCGGTTTTATAAGTCCGGCCATCGCGGTGAAAGGATTATTCAGTCAGCGTAGGTGACCCCTGACTGCCCAGCGTGCACCGATAATGGCTCAACAGATACATACCTCGGGGAGGCTCCGTTCATACATGCCTGCCTACTATGAGAAGATACAATGGAACAAAGTCAGAGGTCTCACATAAAGTTCCAACAATTAAGAGTAATCATTATAATTATATGAGGATCAATATAATAATGTCTGAAGTGGCCCCATGAGACCGTTCCCAAGAGCTCTGCAAATAATAAATTAATACACATGCTAGTCATTTGCACAAAAGTATTCTAGTAAGTAGCTTGCACGTCATTGTGCTACAACAAGCTCAGATTGGTGAAAGGCATGCAAGCAATTTGAGTAGCTACTTTCCAGTTTTATAAATAAAATAAAACATGTGACTGTTGGCACGCCGATAGCTAATCTAATTCAATCAATCATATTATCAGAATCGTATAAATCGTCATCGTTTTCACAATTTTTGAACATTTATTTATTTATTTATTTATTTATTTATTTATTTATTTATTTATTTATTTATTTATTTATTTATTTATTTATTTATTTATTTATTTATTTATTTATTTATTTATTTATTTATTTATTTATTTATTTATTTATTTATTTATTTATTTATTTATTTATTGGATCTCCAACAGAAACTACACAATTACATGCAAGTATACATTAAACAGGGGCAGGTACAAGTGTGCGCTTCCAATTATAGGAGACCACATCATTCACTTATAATCTAGGTGCATACACTAAATTTGACAAGGTTAAAAATATAAACAAATCCAAATACGTTACACGAAAATCATACTAAGGAAACAAGGTGAATTACATAAAAGATGAACTATAATAATAATGGAAATGAAAAATAAGAGAAAATAATAATAATAATAGTAATCATACAACAACAAAATATTACGACTTGGGTATTGTGACATTTAAGTCTTTTTTAAACATGAATATTGTGCATGACTGTACTTGATATCGACCAGCGCCGGTCCATCCCTCCCCAGCGGCAGTCTGTTTGGACCAACGGTACAGTGCGGTTCTCACCCCCAGTGAAAAAAATATCTTATCTTTCAATATAATAAACTGTCAGTTCACCATGTCTATGCGCTTTCATGAATTGTCAGTAATGAAAATTAGAGTGTACGACGGTACAATGACGGTGGAAAGCCACGAGAAAATATATGCGGAGGTAAACCCGGAAGGTCATTTCCCGGAAAGACAGATTTATATGAGAGTGTCTAGCTCTGACAGCTCAGATGATGATGGCCTACTTGTGGGGCCCGAGCAGCGGACCGTTCGGCGAGCCAAACGAGCCAGGCGACCGGGACCACCAGCGAGAATTCCTACTGGAGAGCTGCTTACCCTCGCTGAAGCTTCGAGCCATCGTGTACTATTTTCCCAAGCGCATAAGGAGCGACGTACGTTTCATTACTTGAACCTTCGTAGATTTAGTGATTATTACTTACTTTTGAGTAATGTTTTGTATTATTAACTTTTATTTTTAGGAATACTAAGGCAGTAGTGTAGAATATGTAGTACTTACAGTTTTTCTCTTGACGTAAATTTTCTTTATTTTATATTTATTACGGTGAGTTCTAACAGTGAATATATAGTTTTGCCTGTATACTACATAGCAAGTTATTTTATTTTGATTTCGGCTGCTCGTATACCCAACTAATACCCTTATTTACACCCCATTCGTTTTTACTTTATCAATCGTTACTTTGTCCTGGCTTATTCTGAATGACCGCTCTCTCTGTTGTAGTTATTGGAGACTGTTCGTTTTAAAATAGCATGATTCCAGTAGAAGCACTAAGCAAACTAACTAAACTAAAGTAATGCAGAAACATGTCAATTATAAAGAAAAGAAATGTGCTTTTATATGTCACAAGTTACGGAGTGGTAAAACCGGTATAACGGACATACCGCGGACCGGACTTCTCACACCGAATTTTGACAGATAATGTACTGCAGAATCTGACAATGTCCGATGTCCGCAGACAGTCCAGAATCCGATCATGTCGGTTTGACTGAACCTTTCATTGTAGTTACTTTTATTGCGATAGTCCTAGGAAATTGGCAAAGGAATCTTCCCACACAATCGTTTTTCCTAGGGTCAAAATGCATGGAAATGCAGATTATTTTTTTTCATTATCGGTTCGGTATGACGTACTGAATACGTGGTAACCGTTAGTGCTTAGATGTGTCGTCTGTTGTGTCCACCTTGTATACTTACGATAAGTGGGACAATGCGAACAAAAGCGTAATGAGCTTGCAAGAGCCAACTAGCCATTCCTGCTTGCTCGTATATTTTTAATGTAATTAAAAATTATATGGGGGTCTTTATTAGAGCAACAGAAGCCAAAACAACAGATTTTAGAATTTTTATCTGTCTGACTGTCTGTTTTGCTGTCTGTAAGTTTGTTCGCGCATCACGCAAAAATTACTGCACGGATTTGAACGCAGTTTTCACAGCTCTACTGCTAGATGCTTAACTTAAAATATAGTCTACATTAGATATAGTTTTGGACCTGATGGGTGGCGCTGTCCGAAGCAAGGGTGGGTCGCTAGTGCGAAATAAATGAATACGAATACGATATCTAATACTCCTAAACAACTATGAACCAGAAATCCTGAAATCAGCTCGTAATATTATTAAGATTTATTTTTCTTATTTCTAGTAATCCAATCCTTTGCAAGAACCCTAGGATTTTCACAAAAAAAGAACTATTTATCCAATTACCCTGTGACATTTATAAAGAGATAGTATTTATATTTTTCTTCTAGAAATAGTCATGCTACATACTCTACAACTTAGAGCTGACTAATCTTGTAATTAACATAAATTCTTTATAAATATTAAAGATGCAATATTTTCAGATACGTACGTAAATAGCCTCATCAGACGTTTCAATCCTCGGGAGGTTTTCATCCGCAAATATAGACAAATGATTAAGGTCCATGACGTTCGCGCAATAACTAGAGAAGAATGTAAGTATGGCTGCGGTATAAAGGGTATTAGTTCATCGTTTAATCTTGTGCTCCGTGCGGTTGTGCACGACACCGTCATTTCAGCATATGCTACGCAGATTTTGGCATGAGCAGTGGACAAGACTTGCCGATCTTAGCCGCGTATTATAACGTATCATTATATTATATACATTGCAAGTACTTGGACCCCATTCAAAGAGCGATATCGATGTTCAAATTCTAAGCCTACCTCAACTTTTGGTTTATTGTCGGTCCAACTGTACGTTACAGGGTAGGATATTAATTGTTAATATGGCTTTAATAAGGGAAAATCATAATATATATAAAGAGATCGTGACTATGAACTTCTTTGTGGTATCACTTAGTAAATTAGGGGGCGAAGTTCACGGGGGGAGCTGTAGAAATATCATAGTTTAATCAGTGGAGGGTCTTGTTATCATCATAGTATCTGTGTATACTGCGTTGACACAATAAGACCGTAAATAAACGTTTCAAGTCTATATTATAATGGTAACGATGGCATGGACACACCAATTACGTAGTCCAATGACCTTTAAAGCGACAGAATGCATGCACAAAGTGGAGATACGGCTAATCGGGTGCAACTTGGGAGAAGTCTATGTCTAGTGGTAGAATGGGATAGGCCGAGTTGGTTAATAATAATTTATTATACTTTATAGCTTCCGATTCCTCTGACGATTTGATCCTTTATGATGAAGTCCGCCGTGCTGATGATGAAGATGAGATAGTGGAAATTGAAGATAGTGATGACGACGACACTACGGCATCGAGCGAATCATTCAGTTCATTATCTGAGGAGGACGACGATGAACAAACTGATACTTCAGATAGTGACGCTGAAGGAGGGGGATTGCCTAAGAGGAGGAGGGTGGAAACTCCAGAGACACTAGACGACACCACCTTGAGCAGCACGAGCAGCACGAGCAGCCTCGAGTCGTGTTTCAACTACTAGACCAGAAGATATCTAGGTAAATACATACAATTATAGCTTAACTATACAGTACTTATGATAAATTCTGTGCACTTAATCCCTTAAGTGAAAAATGTATTATAAGTGGAAGCGGCGATGCAGCAGGTCCAGTAGAAGATTGAGACATGATGAGCTGGACTTCTTCAATAAAAACGATAATGAAATGCAAAGAGAGTAGGGAGACATTTGCGCTGCACTGGGATTTTAGCGGATAAGGGCAGGAGAACGATGGAGATGATGAATTATCTTAATGGAAACGTATAGTTACAATGTAAAACGAACATACATGACAAGAATTTGTTGGGAATACTACAACTAAAACCGGCCAAGCGCGAGTCGTACTGACACGCACACTGGGTTCCGTAGCACCAAAAAATATAAAAAAATTTGAAGGCTGATTCATGTGTTGTATTGATTACATTCAACAGCAAAATATTTTTTTTTTTTCATAATATGTTATCTCTATCCAGTGCTGTTGTTTTCCAATCTTTTAGAAAAGAGTCGAGTTCGTTTTAGGGATAAGTGGAAGGAGGGAAGGGAGGTCTTTGCCCTGCAGTGGGACACAAATGGCTGATAATAATAATAATATGTTAATGAAAACCAAAATTACTGTAGGCAGTTTAATGCAAAAGTTCCATATCCCAAAAACATCAAATCTTATTCAAACCAATTTTCGTTGATAGTTTTTTGTACGTTCTACAATCCTAAATTTTTCAGAATTTTCCTCCTCTTACTTTAGAAATTAGAGGGGGGAGCACACTTTTCACCACTTTGGAAGTGTCTATCTTTCAAACGATTGACTTTGAGAAAAAATGGTTGTAAGAACCACAATGTAATTTTTAAAGATCTATCTATAAAAACTCTCACGTATGTTTGATGTTTTTTTTTTTTTGCATGTATGGGGATTAATCTCATTTTTTTATATCCCTTAATCTTTTAATTTTTGTATAAAAATCGTAAAGCGGTTTACAGAATACATCTATCTATCAAGTTTCAACTGTGTAGTCTTAACAGTTTCGGAATAAAGTGACTGTGAGATACGGACGGACAGACAGACATGACAAATCTATAAAAGTCTAAAAAGGGGTAAAATAAAAAGCTTGGAAGTAGGATGTTTTTTTTTTCAAAAAGGTTGTGATCTGTCTATTAAGTAACACTTTTCTCATTTTTATTACAGATTGGGAGCTCTTCAAAGTGGCGACTTACTTACAAGTTCAAATTGTCGCCCGCGAAATTCAAATTTTGTTAAGTTTTTTTTTATTTGAGGTCAGTGGTAGGTTGTGTGTTTATTAAAATATATTGGCGACCGTAACAAATATGGTTTTACTGAGTTATAATAATTAAAATCATCAATACAATCTATGTTCATTTACTAACGGATTAATTCTGTAAATCATATTTTGTTTAACATATACAGCGTTATACATAAATAACTTAAGACAAAAATTTTAATTTCGCGAATTGACGTAAGAAAAAAAAATTTCCCCCTTATGGAATGGCCTACTGGCAGAATATTTAAGTTTCAAATAATGTTTTAAAAAAATGTGAATGGTAATCATCGGAAGACTTGAAAAACGTGATAGGATGCGATCCAATTATATTATTAATTTACTTTGTAGAATCTATAACGGTCTCCGGACAATTTTTGTCATGGGGACCACAAAATTAAGGTTACAATTAACTTGTAGTATACTAAACTCAACCACGTCATTTTTGACAATATTGGCATATTTCAAAGACCAAGTTAAAATTATTTAATTATGTCTAGATCTTTCTTTTAAGATATCTACCTACTCTTTATTGAATTCCTTTTAGGATGAAATAAAATAACAGTTCAGTTTGGAACTCAAAGTTGAAATAATTTATTGTTTGATGTAAGTAAATCCTTCTTCAAATAATAGTGTTCTCTTGACATGATGCATTTTTGGACAAAACACAGCACGTATTCAAATTCGATTTTAGCGTGCGGCCGTCATTTAGGACTGTACGCTTTATCAGAATATTTGATTAAAATTTGCATGATTAATTTTAGGTAAGTGTCTATGATACTCAATTATTGCAAATAGGAATACCATACAATTAAATAGATTTGTGTGTTTCAATGATCTCAATGTACTTAATGGAATATAATTAAAACACCATAAAACTAATTTTCCTTTTCATCCTTCAAAGATTTAAAAACAAAATGATTGTTATATGGTTGTAAACGTCAAAAAGGTTTTGTTAGTTACTTTCCTAAAGCTCACAATACGTTTTGTAAGTTACTTTCCTAAACCTCACAAAACATTTTAGGCTATTAGAAAGAGTTTACAATCTATTTATTGAATTCATTTTAGGATGAAATAAAATAACAGTTCAGTTTGGAACTCAAAGTTGAAATAATTTATTGTTAGATGTAAGTAAATCCTTCTTCAAATGTTTAATAATAGTGTTCTTTTGACATGATGCATTTTTGGACAAAACACAGCACGTATTCAAATTTGATTTTAGCGTGCGGCGGTCATTTAGGACTGTACCCTTTATCAAAATATTTGATTAAAATTTGCATGATTAATTTTAGGTAAGTGTCTATGATACTCAATTATTGCAAATAGGAATACCATACAATTAAATAGATTTGTGTGTTTCAATGATCTCAATGTACTTAATGGAATATAATTAAAACACCATAAAACTAATTTTCCTTTTCATCCTTCAAAGATTTAAAAACAAAATGATTGTTATATGGTTGTAAACGTCAAAAAGGTTTTGTTAGTTACTTTCCTAAAGCTCACAATACGTTTTGTAAGTTACTTTCCTAAACCTCACAAAACGTTTTAGGCTATTAGAAAGAGTTTACAATCTATTTATTGAATTCATTTTAGGATGAAATAAAATAACTGTTCAGTTTGGAACTCAAAGTTGAAATAATTTATTGTTAGATGTAAGTAAATCCTTCTTCAAATAATAGTGTTCTCTTGACATGATGCATTTTTGGACAAAACACAGCACGTATTCAAATTCGATTTTAGCGTGCGGCCGTCATTTAGGACTGTACGCTTTATCAGAATATTTGATTAAAATTTGCATGATTAATTTTAGGTAAGTGTCTATGATACTCAATTATTGCAAATAGGAATACCATACAATTAAATAGATTTGTGTGTTTCAATGATCTCAATGTACTTAATGGAATATAATTAAAACACCATAAAACTAATTTTCCTTTTCATCCTTCAAAGATTTAAAAACAAAATGATTGTTATATGGTTGTAAACGTCAAAAAGGTTTTGTTAGTTACTTTCCTAAAGCTCACAATACGTTTTGTAAGTTACTTTCCTAAACCTCACAAAACGTTTTAGGCTATTAGAAAGAGTTTACAATCTATTTATTGAATTCATTTTAGGATGAAATAAAATAACTGTTCAGTTTGGAACTCAAAGTTGAAATAATTTATTGTTAGATGTAAGTAAATCCTTCTTCAAATAATAGTGTTCTCTTGACATGATGCATTTTTGGACAAAACACAGCACGTATTCAAATTCGATTTTAGCGTGCGGCCGTCATTTAGGACTGTACGCTTTATCAGAATATTTGATTAAAATTTGCATGATTAATTTTAGGTAAGTGTCTATGATACTCAATTATTGCAAATAGGAATACCATACAATTAAATAGATTTGTGTGTTTCAATGATCTCAATGTACTTAATGGAATATAATTAAAACACCATAAAACTAATTTTCCTTTTCATCCTTCAAAGATTTAAAAACAAAATGTTTGTGATATGGTTGTAAACGTCAAAAAGGTTTTGTTAGTTACTTTCCTAAAGCTCACAATACGTTTTGTTAGTTACTTTTCTAAAGCTCACAATACGTTTTAGGCTATTAGAAAGAGTATACAATCTATTTACCTTTTGATCGATCTATTTTAAAATTAAGTATTATACACACTAGGAAAAAAATCTCTTAACCGAATTGATGTACCTACCTATTTGTCAAAATTTAATTATAATATGGGACAATTTTTAACATTGTCAGTATTCTACATGTATTCAGTTTAAATATTAAATGTTCAATAAATAAATAAAACACAAATGTTTTTTTTTTGATCTCTTCCCTCACTCAGCAGTTAGGTTTGATTTTACCCTGACTTTTAATATTGTTTTATACAATTTGGGCATTACATAAAAATAGTTAAATGCAGACATGCTATCGCACGTCAATATGTTTACACCTCTTGCGGTGTCCTGGATTAGCAGACAACGTATGGGCAGATTGAAAATCATTGAAAATTGGTGCTGGAAATAATACATAAATAATAGATAACACCCATCTATTATTTAAGTAAAAAAGGTACATTTTATCAATAATTTCAAAGGTTTGATGTCGTAAGTATACAGACTCGTCACAACAACCCGACATGGTCGTGTATTCTGTATTGGCTAGAGCCGCAGTAGCCTAGCTTTTCACTTCCCATGAGATTGCTCGATTTGACAGCCAGCAGTGACAGCCAACATGGTTACTGACTCAGTCTGCATCTACATATGCTCCTAAATAACTATTACCTTTTGCAATAAGAAGGCAATCAAAATTTGCTATTCTTTAAATACTTAAGGACTCTTTGTATATGCCCAATGTACGTCATTGTAGCGGAAAATAAACTGGCTCAAGAACACATACACTCTGAAACTACAGAGTGCCATCTGCTACGACCCTTACATACTCCTTGCTCTTCGTCCATTTCACACATCTGGTAATACACGCCGCGCCGGCGTCGGTTGCGAGTACTACTTACTGGCTCAAGAAATTTACGGAAAAAACTGTAGCAGTTCGGGTAAGTATATACATACTGTAAGTACATAAGTGATTTTCAGAGGATTCCCGTGGTCGTATGCTATCTACCCTAAAAAACAGTACATTCTAATAGTAATAAGGGATCATAAACTTTAGGGCAAAGTGACATACGACGACGGCTATCCTGTGAACATCACTATGAGTACTTATTAAATACATTAAAATATATAACGTGAAGTTATTTATTTAAGAGACGATGTTTTGTAGGTATATAACAATTTCAGACGAGATTTTTTTCTTGTTTCATACTTTTTAGAGCGTGATTTTTCAGTAGTCGGGTTTTACTTTTTGAACTATTTTTTTTATTTTATCCATTCGCGTAACCACATGTAATATTGTATTCCAACATTCTGATTCATACAAGACAGCATTATTTTAGATTATTTTAATTTATCTTCTTCTTATATACCAAAAACTTGTGTCACGGTGTTTGTGGTCGCACTCCTCCGAAACGGCTGGACCGATTTTTATGATTTTTTTTTATATAAAGGGTGGAACAAGAGCCTTAACGAAGCCGAAAGGCATTTGTTCTGAGAATAGGTCGTAAAGTATATTCCACACCGCTAATTTCGGATGAAGGGCGCGGGGCACAGCAAGTAAATGTATACAACATTATTTTTAGTATATGTGAAACCTGAATATAGTTTGTTCAGAATAAGTAACTGAATCGATTCCAATAATTTTTAAACCATGTTATATTTTGTCCCAAAAATATTTAAAAAAAGTTACAAGTTGGACACCAAGCGACATTAAGTACCTATCTCAATAATTTAGGTACCTACTGCCAAATTATTATTATCAATGAGCTCAAGACGCGGGCGCGCTGCGTGGTAAACACGTTTTTGCGTGGACAACAAGCTTTAAATAACTTTGTGATTTTTCATGATAAAGTTTTGAAATTTTGTACATAGATTCTTCACACAAAAATACTAGACACGTGTTTCAAGTTTCGCAGATACTAAAACTAACGTTGTATAATAAATACGGTTGAATGCGAGTGTCGCATACTGTGTGTCATTGATTTATTCAGTCATACAAATTTAGGTATATTGTATTGTATTGTATAACGGGCTGGTGTCCGCAACTCCACAATATTCTTCAATACAAGTTTCTTGGTCTTTAGTAATAATACCCTACTCTTTATTGACAACTGCTCTCATTCATAAACACTTTATAATACCACCTGAATATTGAATGTTAAACTCCGATGACACACTTTTCGAAAATTCATTCGGAGCTACCTAACCTACCATCATTATACGATGGACTTTTGATCTTTATAAGTATCTTTATTATTCTTAATTAACAAACTTGGTTCCAGTTGTAATTTTTCGTAACCCAAAGATTGTAAAACACATTAATTCGTTAATATCCTACTCTCGATGCCTGTTTTAAGTCACATAACACGTTTCAACCCTAAAACTTAATTGACATGATTACAACTAATCTGAATAACTGGTAGCTTCATCTTAAAAACAGTTTCGTTAAGAAAGCCATTTAAAAACCGAAATTAATATGTGAGTGACAAAATAATATTTAAATTAAACAGAATTGCCAAAGCGAATACGAAGTCTTAGAACTGGTTCTATCTGTATCGTGTGCTTAGTGCCTATCCTGAGGTCAGAGTTTTTATGACGACCGTGGGCCTCTGAGTGGGCCTTACATGCCGTCAAGAAATATCTCTCAGGCTTGCTGGTTTCCTCACGATGATTTCCTTCACCGAAGCAAGTGATAATTATACAGTACGCACATGAATCCGGAAATCAGAGGTGAGTGTTTTGGGTTCGAGCTCGAGACCCATGACTTGGCAGTCCGACGGTCACAGCACCACTGCTATACAACATTATTTTTAGTATATGCGAAACCTGAATATAGTTTGTTCAGAATAAGTAACTGAATCGATTCCAATAATTTTTAAACCATGTTATATTTTTTCTCAAAAATATTTAAAAAGTTAAGAGTTGGATACCAAACGACTTTAAGTACCTATCGCAATAATTTAGGTCCCTACTGCCAAATTATTATTATCAATGAGCTCAAGACGACGCTGGAGGCGCGCGCTGCGTGATGACCGCGTTTTTGTGCGGATAACTAGTTAACAGAACAAGCTTATAACTTTGTGATTTTTCATGATACAGTTTTGAAATTTTGTACATAAATTCTTTACATAAAAATACTAGACCCGTGTATCAGGTTTCGCATATACTAAAACTAATGTTGTATATTAGACTTGGTGAAAAAGTTTTACCGAAATCAATACCCGGCTTTTGCGTGAAACTCTTTGCGAACACGTTTCTACCCTAACACCTGGTTAAAATCATTATAGTTACTCTGAATACCTGTGGTGGTTCCATAATATACATAGTTACGATTAGAAATTCGTTTACTATGCGAAATTAACATGTAAGTGACAGATATTTATACTGCTAATGCGAATTACTGTAATCGAACTGGTGAAAAAGTTTCATAACATAACATCACGCCTGTAATGTGCGAAGGGTTAGGCAGGAGGTGTATCTAATAGTACACCCACATTTCGCCAGTTATGTACCCTATGTAATAGGGTCACCTATTACCATTAACCGGGCGCAAATCCAGACTCCATTGCTGCTACTGAGAAATTCCTGATGAGACCAACGAGGCAGTAAGTCAGACCGAAAGTTTCATCGAAATCAAGTCCTAGCTTTAGCGTGAAACCCTCTGCGACCAACCTTTTTCTATATAAATCTAATATTGTTATCAGTATACCTTTTTTTCACCATCGACATTGAACAACTGCGCCACTAGGTGGAACATTAAGCATTAGGCACGTCAAGATTTTGACACACAATTTTTTTCCCGAAATTGTTTTCAAGAATTTTCGTGAACTTTTAGCATTCGATTTTTTTTGAAAAATATTTCGCGGCAGCTGTTTCATACGATATGTTTGTGCTTAATATCTCTAATAACGTGTTGATGTCGGTAAAACGGCGTCAGTCAATTGCCAAATATGTGTAAATTACATATCACTACACCCTTCCAAAAAATAGGTAACTTAGATGCACTGGAAATAATGTACTTAGACAACTTTCTCGTTTGCTAAAAAAACTCGAAAGGGCAAAATAAAGACAGTAACATTCTATCGGCGTTCTTATTTTTACCTTCATTCATACATAATTTCATGATAAAACACGATCAAAGTCTTGACAAATATTACTAAAAACTCTAGTGCTGATCGTAATCCAAAGTTTCATCATTTCAAATAATTATTTAATTTTAAAATTCCGTTTGGGGTTGAAACTCTAGGTCCGTGGGGTCCGAGTGCTCACAGCTTTTTCAAGGACATTTCTAAACGTTTAGTTGACTCTTCCCGTGACCCAAGGGCTGGCTTTTACCTTGGCCAAAGGCTTAGCGTTGCCATACAACGTGGCAACGCCGCCAGTCTTTTGGGTACATTACCAGTTGACTACGTTGAGGAGGAGTTTTTTGACGCCATTTTTTAAGTTTATTTTTAAGTTAGTTAGTTAATATAGGTTATTTTAATTTATTAATGTATATAATATTTACTATGAATAAATTTTAAAATTAATCTTTTTATTCTATCTTTTTAAATAATTTAATTTAGTAATTATTCGATGCTTTGGGTTGGCTTCAAAAGAAGGAGACTTATAAATGATAAGAAACACTGAAACGTGTAATCACAAAAAAAAAAAACTCGCTTCTAAGTAAACATTCTGATGATTACCTTTCTTTTAAAAACTTGAGATTTAGCATGAAATAAAGTTTCACAATTCAAGCAAATAAAATTCTGGAAATGGATTGATTTTCAATTGTACATAAGTACGCACGGTTGCGTTTTTTTTGTTTCAAAATTTAAATTAGAAATGCGCTCGCATTTCACATTTATATATATATTTATAAGTGTTTTAATTTACTGTTACCATTTATTGCGAATTTTGTTTTGTAATATCTGAAGGTTGGATATAGAATCATGGTAGGCATAGTGAAAAAAAATTGGTTTGATCCGCCAAAGATAAATTATATTTATTCCTACAAAATTGTGTATCGATTGGTAGCGTTTTGTCGGTTATGTGTTAGGACAAACTTTTTTTTGTTTAGCCTATTCTTTCCCACTGCTGAGCAAAGACCTCCTCCAATCCTTTCCAATTCAGTCAGTAAATTGCCCTCTCTGGTCAATCAGCCAAATCCAAATCTTCAAGCCAGATGTCTTATATTTCGCACTGCAAAGTTCAAGTTATCCATCATAGGCCGTGGGCCATGTCACTTCAGTTAAGCCGTGAATAGCTGTGCGACAGAACCCTCAGGGCAAGAGCCCTACTCGCATTTGTAGAGTTTTGATAAAAATAGTTTGGTTGCTACTAAACCAAGCTTATTAAGTATCATAAAATATAGACTTTTAAAGGTATTAGTCGGAGAAGGCAAAAGATAAAGAAAATTGGAATGCCATGGGGAGGCCTTTGCCCCGCAGTGAGAAAGAACAGGCTGATAAAAGAAGTATTTGTAAATGGTAAATACCAAAATAAGGAATCTAACCTAACATAATAACTTATCCATACTAAATTCATCTTGGGAACCAAATACATTTTTACTATGCCTTCCAAGATCCTGGTGATTCTATATCCAACCGACCAAACAATAGAAAAATTAAATTGATAAAAAATTAATAATCTTATTTTCGAATTTTTAATTGTGTTGTATTCTGTACTTTTCTAATACCGCATCATTATATTATGCTATTCACTGTTGAGGAGTATCCTCATGAAAAGACAATCCTGGCTGTAGGTCAAATACGATAGAAATTATGTTTATTGATCAAAATTGAACGCGTATCTATCAAAGTTTCGTGTCCGCGATATCAACCGTTGAGGAGTTCTCTCGTGAGGAGACGATCCTGGCTGCAGGACTAAGTAATGTTTATCATAAAAATGTATTGTCACCAGAACAAAAGATGTGTGCCTTTCAGCTCAATCGGTATAAGGGAACGGGTTTGTTGCAACATTTGACCAATACTTACTAACAAGGGAAGTTAAATAAAAGCATATTTTAATAATATAAAAAACACAATAAATTATCTAGTATAAGATAATATAAATTTGAACATCGAATGCATTTATAATTTAAATTCTGATGTTGAAAAAAAACGGCGCGAATTTAGCCGTAGATCAGTCTATGCTGTTTGTTGTGTCGGTTTTAGTACCTACAATTTACGAAAATATATTAAAATTACCAATATAAAGAGTAAAAAAATATTATTGTATTTATTTATTATATTTTACACTTAAAACAAAATTATTTTAATTTGCTTCTATCGATTTTTTCAATTCCATAATTTAATTTCTCTATTATCGAAATTTACAAAAAAACGAATCCATTAAAATAATCGCTTCCACACAACACAATAATTTAAAAAAAAAATTGGTCGTCAATTTCGAATACAAGAGGAGTCGTATACGAGTTATTGGTCCCGTATTAGTAAATTACGCTGAGATCTAGACATTCTCATGTTGTTTATAATATTTGGAATGCTATTTTTCATATTTGTTATCGAATCTTTACGCATCTGTGTGATGTAATGTGAAAAATAAAAATGTTAACACGCACGATTGGCGCGAAACTTCGACTTTAGATATCAAAATTCATCATTACACTTTATTTAATAATGAGATCAATCTCAACATAGTGGAGTTTGAATTTGCGAAAACCACAATTTTTAAGATTTTTAGCCTCGGCCAGCATTGCCGTCAAAATGGCGATGACAGTATTTATGCACTTGGATTTTTAAAGGGTAAATTAAGAAACTTGCTAAATACAGAAGTTTTGATGGCGAAGACATATGAACTTTTTATCCAACTCTCTTAATTAACGCACACTCATAGTGTTTGATAATCAGAATATTAAATATTTACATAAATAATGAGGATGACGGATGACTTAAACGCTAGACCCCTTTCGGGGCCGGTATCAATCCAGCGGAGGTTTGAGTGTCAGACCCCCAAAGGGAACTAGCGAACTTTATGGTTAACTAACTCCCAAGCTCCATGGTCTGCAAGAAATCTTCTTCAAGTGACAACTCACTAGCACGATTACACACAAATTACTAAAGCTGTATCTATCAGGTTTTTCACGAATCCGTTTCAAAGGCAGCACTAAAATACTTTATTAGAATGAAGAATCCGCGAAAGTCCTCTTCTAAGGAGCTTGTTGTTTCATTGCATTTATGTATTCTGCCCCTGCTCCAGTGTTCTTGTGTTGTAATTGATTATTTTATATAACAAAGGAAGATTTTTGATTTACAGTAACTAACCCTTAGCATACGTAGCAACGCCTGTACAGTCGTGTCCTCAAGGAAAAATGGTGTAAAATCAAAGTGGATCATGGCAACCTTAAATAAATTAAGATATGGGCGAAAATCATCATGTTCGACAGGATGCAAATACGATACGACTAAACAACAGAGTGTGTCAGTGTGCGAGTGTGTTAGTAGTCATGAGGTGTAGGTGTAGTCATGAGTGAATAGATAATGGAAATGGAAGGAATGCCTTTGCCCAGCAGTGGGACAGTATGGCTAATTAATAGTAACAATAAGTAACGAGAACCTCGTGGAAGCTGAGAAAGAGAAAAAAAAAAATATCTCGACTTGGCACACGAGGTTGCGGCATGTGGAATGTGAACTCGGCTATTATTGTGCCAATTATCGTTACGGCCAAAAGCCTCGAAGAGCATCTGTCGAGACACTCGCTTGGCGGTTGGAACAAGGGCCTGATTCAGAAGGCAGTACTCCTCGATAACATGCATTGTGTGGAGGTTCCTGTCTCTGGAGCCCTACCCACCGGTAGCTTGGACCCTGCTCCCGACACTAGCGGGCCACTATTTTGTATTGTTTATATGGTTTTTTTTTTAAGGAATATTTAAAATGCCACTAATGTGTAGAAAAGATAAATATAAGAAACAGTAAAGTAACAAGCCAGAAATTAAATTGCTGCACGCAGCTGCTAGGCCGCATCATTGCTTCACATCAGGCCAGTTGCGGACAAAATCAAACCTGTTTTTTAAAAAGAAAAAAAAAAGATACAATCTTAACAAAATGTAAATGCACCGTTATTGCATAAGTAAAGGATAGTAAGATGTGCTAATGCATAAGCGACTGTTTGTAATAACAAAGAGATCCCTGTTAACAACGAGGACAACGCTCGGTTTTCATACACATATCTCAACAATATTAATTGATATAGCACTACAAATGGCTCGCAAAGGTCAGATGACGAATGTCCCTTGCAAACTATTGATTGGCGCAGGTAGCATCCGATTGGATGAAATGCGGCCGACATGATTGGTCAGTTAGATAACAAGGTGGGCAGACGATAAGCAAACAACATGGCTGCCATGATTGATTTGCGAGAGACAGGGATAGCGATAACGGTTGCATGGTAACATGATCTGAACTCCTTGTTACTCCTCGCACCCGTGTGGTCATAACGAATGAGACTTGATTTGCGAGCCCCTGCTAGGCACGCTATAATATTTGTACCATATCATATCATCAGATGATGATGATGATCTGCAAGTATTAAATATTGAAGCATATTATTGAGTACGGCTTTCACGACGGTATGTTGGCTGCACTGAGAGTGGTTGATTATTTTTATATTTATTAAGTAGATTAAACTAACTATATACATTATTAATTAAAAGCATTGAAAACCCCCTATTCAACGCTGTCAGCTGGTATAGTGCCCAGGAGACTGGCGGCGTTGCAACGTTGTATGGCAAATCTATCTTTTAAGCTAGTTCTGGTTATTTTTGTAAACTAGCAATCGCAACACTAATGGTGCTGTTACGATGATGACGCCGAATTCCATAATGCTACTGTACTTTCCAGACTTTCTGATAAATTTTCTTTTCCTAATATAAAACCAAAACTATTGAAAGAAACATCGCGAGCCCGTACCACAGAATCTTACCTGAGATTCAAGCATTAGTTAAAACAAGTTTCGACCTATCAAATGGCTTGAAACAATATTTTTTTTGCAAGATGAGCCTACAGTAACACTTGAATAGAATATGATAGAATTTTAATTTATTGTGGTTGTAGTTGGGTCACAAATAAAGGTGGTCAAATTGAAAAAAGTATCTCTACAACACACCCCTAGGGTGTACAATAATAGTAAGAAAAAAAATTAAACAAAAGTAAAACCTAACAGTAATTAACTATAAACTAATTACTCTGGCAATACAGATTTAAACTTGCATTATTAATCAACTGCTGAAACTTATATTACTTATAAGTGTTTAACTTACAAACGCATTCATTCTTTGATTTAAAAAATACTCGATACTTAAACTGAAAGACTGAAATATCAAAGTAAGATATCTCAGATTTGCACACATAACATCACAATAATGGCTTACCTTTGTGCAACCATCGTAAAAAAAACTACTCGTGTTCTTTAAAAACACTAAAATAACAAGAAATAGTAGTGTCAAATAATAAACTTGACAACGTGACACTATAAATATTTGTGTGAATACATTAAACACAAATATTTATAGTGTCACGTTGTCAAGTTTATTATTTGACACTACTATTTCTTGTTATTTTAGTGTTCATTTTTTTTTAATAATACGAAAAATGCAGGTGGATGTCATCATATTTTCGGCCTTTTGAAACTCCCGTCGCAGTATATGGGTAAAGACAAAACTCACCCAGTCTTACCAAGGGGTATCGTATTGCCCAATAACGGGTTGTGGAGGTCAGATAGGCATTCGTTCCAAATAAGCTTTTAAATACTGGTACCAACTCGTCTTGAGCAAACGTGGTGATCATTGCAAGAGGATTGCCGTCCCAGAGAAACACTTTATTCAACTTGTGTTCCAAACAACATTATAGCGCATTATAGCGCCAACCGAGTAGCTCAGTTCTGGGTTGACACAGTTAAGATTGCCATCGACACGCTAAGAAGAAGAATCAAAATTATTCAGCTTTGTGTGCAGAATCTGAAGTTTGGCTTAAGTACTATTATTTTTTTACAAATTCACGTTCACAGACACGTGGCTGTGATATGCGAATTCAAAATTAAAAGCTGTAATATTTTGCGGAACAAAAACGCACAATGTTCTTACACGAGTTCACTCAAAACTATTGCATAACAATAGCAGGTAAAAAACTGCCAGCAACGTGACTCGAATTTTCTAAACTTTACTTTTAAATAACTTGAACAAAAGGAACAAACATTTTTGTGAATTAGTGTTTCCTTGACTAAAGTAACGTGACATTTTACATAATTACCTGCATGGAAACAGTGCAACACTTGTTTATGGGTAGGTATAACAGACCCCCCCGTCTGAGGGGGCGGTCTGCCTGCCGGCTGGCGGGCTCCCCCCTCGGTGCATGTAGATGTAGAAACAACTGCCGGCTAAAAGCGAGCTAGACGTGAGCTAAGGGTTCCGTTGATTCGGATTATTACCGGACCAGTACTGTTTTCGGAAGGTTCTTTTTCGATCGAAGGTGGACCTGAATATGGCAATGGTAGATAAATTCTAAAGAGAAAGAAAGAAAGAATTAAGTTTATTTGACGTCAGTTCATCAAACACAAAGAATAAAGAAAAAAAAGGTACAAAATAAAAAATAAATGACAAATTTAAAAAAAAAAACATTAAAAAAAAGAGAAAATACATGTGCTGTGTGCCTCACGGCTGCGACAAAAAGGGGTGATATTTGCATTTCTGCAGACACTTTATTATGTCTGCAGAATATAAAACGAAAATAATCGGACCCAAGATTGATTCCTGAGGAACTCCTCTTTCTATAGAAGCAAGGGCCGAAGTCAGGGTAGTACCGTCCGCCAAACGTAATTCTACGAGTTGTTTCCTGTTACCGAGGTAGCTATGGAACCACTGGATTGCATTGTTGTCAAAACCGTAGTATTTTAACTTAGACAATAACAGTGAGACATTTATGCAATCAAATACACGGGAAAAATCAAGTAGCACCATAAGTGTACACATGCCCTTATCTTGGGCAGACAAAATATTATCGGTCACGTCAAGCAACGCCTTAGAAGTTCCGCGCTGTTTCCTGAATCCAGATGGTAAGTCAGGTAACACTTCGTTCTCTTCTAAAAACTTGGTTAATTGACGGCATACTACCCTCTCCATTACCTTTGAAAGACAGGGCAGAATACTGATAGGCCGCAAATCTTTAACCTCTATAGGGTTTGGATTCTTGGGTAGAGGTCTAACTGTAGCAATTTTCCATTGGTAGGGAAACTTAGCTGTCCATATGGAGCAATTAATCATATCAGTGATAGTTGCTAAGGTGTACAGCAAAGTAAGGGTAAGCATACTCAAGGTTACGTTGTCGTAACCTTCAGCATTTGACTTTAGGTCGGAGATTATGCGGGAGACATCATTTTGGTCTACCGGAGCAAGTGTGAAAGTTGCTTCAGTATATCTGTTGGTCTCATAAAATGATATTAGCGAAGTGCTAGCTACTGGTTTTCCAGGGACAGTCAAAAAAGTGTTATTTATAAGGTCTGGGTTTCTGAAATGTGAGGGAAGGTCTTGTCTTTGCTTAGAGAGTGCAAACGTGGATTTAATGTTCTTCCATAGTAATCTTGGATCTTTAATTTTATTATTTATATTGTGTCTGAAGTATGCAATTTTTTCATAATACAAGGAACTTTCAACTAAGGATTTTAACTGTTTGTAGTATATTTTTTTCTGTTCTGATTTAGTGTACCTATAATTGCCTAGTGCATTGTCTCGTAACTGCATCATAAATTTAATAGTGTCCGTAATCCAAGGATATGATAATTCCTTAATAGTGCAGGTTTTTAGTGGTGCGTGGACATCAAACAAAGATATTATGCAGTGATTAAAAGTATCAACCATGTCATTTATATCGGTTAGTTCAGAAACACGCTCAATGTTTGATTGTGTCAAATCCAAATAGAAACTATCCATACATATGTCTTTAATTGGCCTAAATCTGGTTACGTATGTTATAAACTTGTCCCGCTTCACATGAAATTCGCTGACTAAAATGGAGTGGCCAGTAATTGAACCTAAGGATTCCACTGTCGTATACCTAGGCCTTAGGTCTGTGCATAGTAGGTCGATCAGAGTTTCACTCGTATTTGTGAAATGAGTCGGCATCGTGACTAGCTGATCGAGACTCGTGTAGTTTAAAAATTCTTGCACCTTTTTAGTTTTAGCCTCGCTTACGTTGAGCATATTTACATTAAAATCGCCGAGTAAAATGTAATGATCGCAATTTCCCAGTCTGGTAATAGTATTTGTGATGGCATCCAGGAAGAGGTCAAATTCAAACCGAGGTGGTCGGTACGCTGTACCAATGGCAATTCTAGGAGTTTTCATACCCCTCTAATCCTCTTATCTTCTTTTTAACCAACAAAGGAGAAGGTTCTGTTTTCATAGAGGAAGCTCTTGCGGTGGTGCCTTATATGTAGTTTATGAGTTTTATTCTAAAATAAGTATTTTTCTTCTTCGTCTATGTTCTAATATTTTTATTGCAAAAAAAAACCCATTTTCACTAAACACACACAAAATAACCTTACTTTCGGAAGTCGGTTACTTGTGTGTTTCATTGACTTTTATTTGATATTGATCTACCAACATCCGCTTCCGGTAGATTGTGGCGTGACTCAATAGTCTTATGTTGTTTCTGAACTCCCTCAAATCGTTGGAAAGGAATCCAGCACATCAGGCAGCAACCTGGCAACGGTTTTATAATGCATTCTCTGCCGTAGACCAAATCCAGTTTGTTTCATTTCAGAGGGAAAGTGAAGCCGGGGGTCCCTGGGTTTTTTTAGTTTTTTTTAGTTTCCTGTCTTCGGTAGGTCACCGAAGACAGGAAACTAAAAAAAACCGCTAAACTGAAGACAAAGCAGACTACCTTCCAGTCGCAGATTGAAGACTTCCCTTCACCTGGGCATCTCCCATGTGTAGGCAAACGCGAAGATGGCATGGGGTCGCAAAAAGTGGATCGACACAAAACACATGCTTGGAGAGCTTTGGAAATAGCATTGGTAAGGGTTTCTCTTCGTTAAAATATAAAAAAAGTGTGGCAGAAGTGAAAGTGAGTGGACCAAAGTCTGGATGGTAGATGGGATATGAAGGAGTGGAGATCCAGAACTACTGCGGTGGCAGGCCACAAGCAAGGTAAAGAAACGATCTGGTAAAAGTAGCAGGCAAGGAAACGGAGGGCAGAAGGATGAACAAATATGTGCGACAACAAACTTGACTCACTCTTCGCTCTCCCTCATGGTTTATTAGGATAGCAGTCCGACACGACTAGGGAGAGAGATACTACTCCCTTCCTGGGATTCGAAACTTGGACCTCACGATGAGTAGCCGTTACTCTAGCCAGTCAACCAACGAGTGAGTCTAGGGTAAGGAACCCTAAAATTTGGATTGGTAAATTACGTGTACCTTGCGTGGGCTGGGACAGCGCTAGGGGGGTAAAACGAGACGGGTTTACCCCCATTCCCCACTTAGTCTGGTCGTGATATTGACGTGTTGGTTTTCCATTCTGTCCCAGCCTGTTCTCGCGATCAGTTGCAACTTTAAAATCGAATTTATTTTGATTGAAATCGGATCGAATTTATTTTGAGTATCAATGTCTGATAATAGTAGCAGCAGTGGTAGTAGTAGCAGCTGTGGTAGTGGTGGTGATGGTGGTGGTGGTGGTGTTGGTGGTGGTGCTGTGGGTGATGGGGCTGATGGTGGTGACCGTTGTGGTGGTTATACTGGTGCTATAATATCTATAACGCACGACTGTCTTGGGAATCTTCTGTCTAAAGAAGAAAAGCAGGCCAAGCTAATGGCCATCTATAAGAGCGAGGGTTGGAAGGAACTGAAGGAAGAAATAAGTAAATTGAATCACAAGTTACTTTTTTTTTTCTTAACTTAAGTATTAAATTAATACAACAAAAGTACGCTTACAGTATTTTTATGATATTTCTTCATAGATTAATGATGGTTTTTTCTGTATATTTTCCAGTTAAGTACAACGAGATCCGTGAGAAAGTAATAAACGACATGGAAAATCACCCTGATCCCATATTTCAGGACTTCCTAAACTTCTATAAGTGTTCATTGGGTCGTGAAGGTATAGTAATGTTGCTTTTTTAATTCATCCAGTCCAATATTATAAATGCGAAAGAAACCTTGTTTGTCTGTCAGTATTTTACGTCTATGCACTTGTGTGCAATGGTTGACCATCACCTGGGGTTGGGTGGGATACTTGTCTATCTCTACGCGAATGAAACCGCTCCAAAAGCTAGTTTAAATAGTTTTTCTTTTGGAGATGGAGGAACGATATTTTCTAAAGTT
This sequence comes from Noctua fimbriata, assembly GCA_905163415.1. Taxonomy (NCBI): domain Eukaryota; kingdom Metazoa; phylum Arthropoda; class Insecta; order Lepidoptera; family Noctuidae; genus Noctua; species Noctua fimbriata. The sequence goes on from LR990921.1 coordinate 1,662,968, forward strand.
GGTTGGATAAGTTAGACATTTATTTTTAAACACAGAGCGCGCGAAAACTTGCTTGCGCTATGCAGGATTGTAATTCGCGCAACTATCGCTTATAATATTGCGACAAGGCCTTATGTCTCTTATCTAATAGATCTATGATTTTTTTTTAATTGCTTGCAACTAATTGTTAAATGACGCGAGAAATCTTTTCAATGGTTTTTATTTACATAAACTCACGTGTTTGCCCATGGCGGCAAGATGGTAGCAGAACATAAACTCACGTGTTTGCCCATGGCGGCAAGATGGTAGGCAGAACAAATGATTGTTATCTGCTATACCATCTTTACATGTTTCTTTGGCTTTGCTCACGGTCACACATCTACACAATATGACATCACGCCAAAGGTTAGGCAGAGGTTTAGCCAAATTACGCCAGTTATGTTAACATCCTATGTAAAAGGGAGCGAGCCTATTGCCATCAGCTGGCTATAAATCCAGAGTAGGGGTTTCTCCGGAGAAATTGCTGGTGGAAACTCAACTAAACTTGAGAATCGAACCCAGTCTGAAGCTCATGTTCATCAGTAGTGCTTTATGCATCTGGTCATACTTTAATGCCTTTTCTTCTTTCATCATTACAGTTTTTGAGCGTAACCGCCTGAAGGTTTACGCTATTTGCAACAAGCATGCTATGTGCCGGTACCTCCGTGAGTATTTCTTCCCAAGTCTCTGGTTCAGCCGACCTCGAGGAAAGTTTCTAGCATGAATGTGTTTGAATGTGTAAGGCTATAAGAGTAGGGGAAGATCAGACCGTGTGAAAGATAAAGGAAAAAAACTAAAAAGCTACGCAAGCAAACTTATCTAAAAAGCTAAGCAAGCAAGCTAGCTAGGTAAGCTAAAAAGGAGATGACTGCTGAGATGACGAGTAATAGAGAAGTATGGAAGATTAAGATATGCTGCGCCGACCTCAAATAAATTGGGATAAGGAATGAATAAATGCGAATGATGATACAGTAGTTTGGAATTTAGTTATTACTAACAACCCGCCCCAGCTTCGCAAGTGTGCAATATACATTTAAACCTTCTTCTTAAATCATTCTATCTATTGCTGAAAACTGCATTAAAATCCGTTGCGGAGTTCAGAAGATCTAAGTGTACAAACAGCAGGAGCGGCTTGTTTTTATACCATGTAAAGATTGGTACAACTACATTAATGTTTTTTTTTTCTTTTCAGCGATAGACGAGATAGTGAAACATAATCATATTGCTATTGAAACCAACCCAAGGGTCCCTTCGTCGTCATCATCATCATCTGACAGTGAAGAAGACTAAGAGGTTGGATTCCGAAAGCCATCAACCATGATTTAAATCATTACCAGCGACAGCAAACTCTGCGGTTAATCATACCGTATCATAATCATTACATTTTGATATCTACAGTAGAGTAAAGGTCCCTATTATACGACCTTTTTTGTAATCACTTTTCATATATTTAGCGTTTGTGTCGCAACACTAGCTTTAGGTAAGGATTGTCCCCTTTTTAAATTTTGTTAATTTTTCATCACATATATCGGCTTTTCCCTTGTAGCAGTCCCCATCTTATTAATATTTTTCATTCTTATGTGTTAAACTTTAAAGCTTTCTATTCGTGAGACGGGTAAAACATATTAAACTCGTAAAGAGAATTAAACTATACTATGGACGAAAGCGAATTATTTTTGTATGTTTGAGAACATTTAAGTACATTTTCATGATCATCAGCTACACAATGACATATGCTTCTCAAATCTCGAGCCACAGACCTCGATCATCAGTCACTCTCATCATAAGATAAAATAAATCTTATTGAATAAATAAATACCTTTAGAAACGTATATATTATGAGTTTGTACTCGAAAAAAAACCTCGAATTAAAACAAAGTTTGGTTATTTGGCAGTGATTTTAAGATTAAAATTAAAACGTAATTTAAAGAGGCTAAAAGACTTTTTATCAAAATTAATTATAAGTTATTTTGTAATATATACAAAATTTACCAAAAATATTTTTTAAGTGTTTTAAATAAAAAAATTGTAAACAAATCTTACGGAACTGTGCAAAGCACTATGGTGTATATCGAGCTGTCAAATTGTTTCACTTATCACCAACTGACAGTATAAAACTCGTTAAGTAGTGAAATAAAAGAAACATAGTTTTATTAGGTCTATTCAGAAAAAAATAATTTATCCTTTTTAAAAAAAGTCAAACTTACAGTTTCTATTTTTAAGTATGTAACTTTATGGTCACTAACATTTTGTTTTAATTTATGTTACTTTTTTTAATTATTTTATTAAACCTACTGTGTTGATTCTAATATGTTAGTTTATTGAATTTTAATTATAAATTAAGGGTTCTTGTTGTCGGTAGTATAAGAATTAACAATACACACTTTTAATCTCTTGCATGTAACCATTTTCAATATCTAATAAAAAAAAAACTGGAAAAACAAATGTGCTTTTTATTCATCTCTTTTGATTTCAAACTAATTGATTGAGGTACTCTAACCTCAATCAATTAGTTTAGCCTGTCATAATATACTAACTCGATTTCACACTGGACGACTACTACACGACAAAATAATGGAGTGTATGCACTGGGCAACAACAATAATAATTTAGCAAAGATTTTCGTGTCACTTATTGTTAGTGAAGATGTCTTACAAAGGCAGGATCTCCCAAGTTGCGTCGCAATACCCTCCTGGCTCTCCGCCAGTTGGTACCAACCATTATAGTTGCATTCTGTCAGCAATAAATATAATTTAATTTACAACACAAAATAATGTCTAATTAAAATATTCCTTGATGTTAATCTAACGTGCATGTTTCAAATAAGACGCTTATTATTTGAAGAAAAACAGTTAAACCATTCTAACAAATTGCGAACTTTTCCCATAGTAATGAAAAAATATCGGAAAAAGAAAAATGTAATCTAAAAAACATAATTATTATATAATTAGTGACTAAGTTAAGTCCTTATGTTAATGTTATCACTTTCCTACACTTATTTTTCAATTTACTTGGGGTGCGCGCAGCATGTCTTCTTCTAAACTTCTCTATTACTCGTCATCTCAGCAGACACCTCTTTTGTAGCTATAGCATCCTTCATACAATCGTTTCTTTGCTTCCTCTACTCTTATACCCATCCACATTCATACTCAAAATTTTAGTCACTACATTTTCCTCATTCCTCCGTATCACATGCCCATACCACGATAACCGATTACAACACAACTTTTCAGTCACCGGTGCCACTTTCAGATCTCCTCTTAGGTGTACGCATTCATTATTTTATCAATTTGCGTTAGACCACACATCCCTCTAGCATTCTCATCTCAGCCACATACAAATGGCTCTCATTCATCCCTTTTGTGGCCCAACATTTTAATCTATACAAGACTGCAAGTCTGACCATGCTTTTATAAATCTTCAAGTCGCATAGTGTTGTTGTGTAGTAACTGCCGCTAATTCATCAATTGTTCATTTCTATTTCTTGACCGCACTGAGTGAACCGAAACACTGAAAATAGGTGCGGAGTAGGTGAGGAGAGCGCCATCTAGCCCTATGGCGCCCGAACTGAAGCGACCCCCGAAGTCGCTGAACATGTATTCAGTTTTATTTCTGCTGATTTTAAAGCCAACATTCTACAGCTTGTGTTGCCATTTCTCCAATCTGCACTGGATCTCAGGTCCATCTTCCTCGACAATAACAATGGCAACAGCCAACAGCATGCACCAGGGTGAAACTTCCTGTGTGTCCGACGTCAGAGCGTCCATAATCAACAGGAAGTGGTAAGGACTTAAAGCCGTCTACAGAACCACCAAAGACATAAATTTCGTAAAAGATTTTTGAAAAATCACTTATTTTAGTTCGACTATGAGGCAGGGCGAGAGTTAACACGCAATAACATGGAGAACTCATTACCATTTTTTCTTAAAGCTCAGCAATTTATTTAAACAAGACATGAAATCTAAAGATTGCCTAGCCCGCTTGTTGCGTATTGAATAAAACCTATCGAAAATTGTTCATTATGATTGAAAGTCATTGTAGAAATTACACTTAGAAAACAATTTCCTAAATCTCTAAGGCCTGTCATAATTCTATCCTTTGTATTCGCAATTGTATGAGTCCATTGTTGACAGCGTTTGGACAACAGCTGTCTTAAGAAATAGGTTTGGGCACAGGCGAAGTGGGAAGCCAAGAGCCTAAAAAGTGTTGTCTATTGTGGACAAATTAGTTTAGTGTTACGACGGAATAGTTTTCTTGTAAAAACACTGTTCAACAAAGTAGAAATCTTGTCACACAGATTCTATATGCTTATTCTTACTTTACTACCTACCCTCATTACAAAGTACATATGGTTTTGTTTATCATCCACAGATTTGTTGTGACAGGCACTTATAGTTTTACCGTAGTCTACGTAGTACGTACCTACGGCCAAATGACGACAAGTTTTCCTTTAAAATAGTGGTTAATTGTGAGTTATGCAAATTTGTTTCTCAACAAGCAAAATAAGTGTTTCAGTCATCCTAAGAAACTATGAAATATGCATACAGTACGTTCTGCGACTCGACCATTTTCTCATAGTGCCGATTAATCAATACCTGCAGTATCAAATCAAAACAATAGCGTAGCAACTAATGCCACCGGTTCACCTTCGTGTAGCTCAATTACTGATGAAATTCATCTTTCAAACTTTGTACCCAGTAGTAAGGAACCTCCTTTTGATAACTCATGCTTATCCTAATGATCTGGTTCCCAAGAACATGGAAACCGTGGGCGGCGAACATAGAGGGAGTACCAGCAGGACATTTCCAGCATTGAAAAATGGCACCAGGGCAAAAGGAGTCCTCATATGTTGGCAGATAAAAGAACCTCAAACTAAATAATCCAGAAAATTACAATAAATGGTTTAAAGAAATAATATTTTCAAGTTCAATTGTAAGTGAAGTCTCTGTAGTTTTCGTGAAATATAATGTTGCTGTCGTAAAAAACTATATGTGCAGAATTTTTTCTCCTAAGGGAATCAAAACAAAATCAAAAATGCCAAAAAAGTTCTTGTGACGTCCTTTTTGGCGACCAGTGGAACATGCGCCTTTTTTCCCATTATCAATTGGATCCCTGGTAGACAGTATTAAAGTTCTTAAACTATACCGAAAGATAAACCGGTTAAGGTAATGCCAATCTTTGGGCTCGTTTTTCAAATGAGGCAAAAAGTATACAAAAACAAAGTTTAAAAGTTTAAAAAGTAAAACGGGGTGAAATATTCATCATGAAAATTAAAGGCGCCAAATACTAACTATGAATCGTGAATAAATTAATGAGTGTCTGGACTTGAAACTTGAAATCTTTCTATGCTCTTCTAAAGTTGCAACCTCTCACTCTTCAATCAATAAAAGCCCCTCACCAACACAGGTTCATGTGACATCGTTTTTCCCTTTCTATAGCAGGACTACAGGTATAGCTCTGTCACTCTCTGCCACCCTAAACTGATTTTGACGAAGGAAGTATCGTAGCGTCTATATGAGCGTCAGTAAGCGCGAGCGAGTGCGAGCAAAAAGTTGGATTATTTAGTGAAAATGTCGGCCTCGAAAACTGTAAACAACGGCACAGGTTCCTCGCAAGGAAATAGCGGCCAAGGTTCTTCGCAAGGAGGTATCGGCCCAGGTTCTTCGCAAGGAGGTAGCGGCCCAGGACCTTCGCAAGGAGGCAGCGGCCCAGGACCTTCGCAGGAAAATAGACACGAAGAAGAAGAGCCAGCACCAGACTACGTCTTAACTTTAAACAGGTTCAAGGAGTTACTTAAAAGAACGAACAGAAGAGACAACATAAGGATGTCAAATTTTTTTAATCATGTTTTTGAACTGGAAGATGACTCTTCTTCTGAAGATGAGGACATGGAAGAGGAGGAGTTTTTGAGAGAAATAGGTAAGTTTACTTTGTTATAACTGTATATTTAATAATAACAATTATTTATTCATTCAGATTACTGTGATCCTTAATTGTTAGCTCTAAAACGATTAGAGTTCAAAGTACAGATTAATTCTTTCATTACAACATAATATTGTAGTTATTATCCGCAATATGAAATGTAGGAATCCTAATCTAGCCTAATAACTTTTTTTTGTGATTAAACGTTTAATAAGTAAGGTTATTATGTACGTTGTATACAAATAAAACTAAAATAATAATGCAATATTAAGACAAAATTAAACTACATATGTGCAACACTACTTAGATTAGACACAAACGCATCGACGCGCTTCTAGAAAAATATTTGTTGAGTAGGGATCTTTTTCTTCATTGATTTATTTTCTTTTGTCGCTCAACGAATGAAATGCCTTTGCCATTATACACTTATTAGTATTTATTAGCTGTGCGATGAGGTGCTAGCTTAACTAAATGTTTCGCAGAGCGCCAAAGGTAGACAGAGTTACATTCATAAGTCATACTGAATATTCAACTGCGTTCCATTCCACAATGGGTATTTAAGTGGTAACCTAAAAACATAATAAGGTCATTATGGATAGAAGACACAAGACAACAAAAATAGTCTTCATCATTCTCCGGCCCATATGCAAATTTATATGGGGTCGGCGTAGCATGTCTTCTTCTTCCATACTTCTCTATTACTCGTCATCTCAGCAGTCACCTCCTTTCTAACCACATCATCCTTCACACACTTCATCCATCGTTTCTTTGGTCTTCCTCTACTCTTATAGCTATCTAGATTCATACTCAACATTTTCCTCACTGAATAAAATTGATTTATTAAATTGATTTATTGATTTATTGATTTATTGGATATACTCGTACATATTTAATTAACAGTCGTTACAGGTAGTCAGTGACCCAAAAGTCTGACAACCAGTATAACCAAGGGGTATCGTGTTACCCAGTACTAACTGGGTTGTGAACATAGGCAGTCGCTTCATATAAAATACAAGTATTTAGCTGCATCCGGTTAGACTGGAAGCCAACCGCAACATAGTTGGGAAAAGGCTAGGCAGATGATGATGATGACACTCGTACATATTATCGCTTATTTTCTCAAACCTGTTGAAGTAGTTGTACAAATATAAAAACATTTCAAAGTGAATGTCACAGTCTTGTTGCTTAAGACGTATCGGACTTACAGTTAAATACATATTTGCGAAAAAATATATTGCCGAAGCTAAGCATACCTCATCAAGGTATCTCCTGTACTTGTATATTATACTACCATGCCCTGTAGCAAAATACCTATATCAAGCTAAAATGTGTGCTGGTGTTCAGAAAATTATAAATAGTCATTTATTTGTATTGCATTTGCACTGAAAAACCTACTAATTGTACAAACATTAAAAATATTACTCTTATGGAGATTTTATGTTGATTATTTGGGCTGAGTAGATTTTAAATTGATTTTGTACTGAATTTTGTGAACAATAAAAACTTTTACAAACGTTTATATTAGTCCGCAATATATATAGAAGAAAGAAGAATTGCGTTCTAATTCTAATTGATTTCTACACTCAAAGATATTTAAAAATATGAGAAATCCCCTGTTAACAATTATTGAAATCTGGAATTATTTGAAATACATGCAAGTTCTGTATGGTGTCCGGACGTAAAGAATAGCACCATCCCATATCTTCCCGTGGGTGTCGTAAGAGGCGACTAAGGGACTTACCAGAGAATGGGCAGCAGCGTTCTCTGATTCTACATCAACCATACTGCGATCGCCAACCCGCCTGCCAAGCGTGGCGATTATGGCAAAACCCCCCTTCTTGGAGGAGGCCTATGTCCAGCAGTGGACTTTTCGGCTGAAATGATGAATGATGACATGCAAGTAAAAAATGTATGAAATGTATTAAAAGATTATGACGAAAAAAAGACACCCGTCTGTCATGTCAGTATGCTGTTTAAGATCATCGTGTCGTTTCTGCATAGCCACTTGCTAGGCGTATGTTTGTAAGTAGCTGAAAGTCATCGATATTCTCCTGCCCTCAAGCCAATATTTTTAATACCAAATCATGTATTTGATCCATACATATCATGCTAGTGTTCATTTGTTTCAATCGCTTGAGCGATTCTTCTTGCAATGATTTAATGACAAGCAATTATTATTTCTGTTTCTCGAGCGGCCTAGCAGTTTCACTAGCTACTGTCCTATCTTTTAAGCAACTGTCTAATTACACACACGTCGGTAATGACATGTTATACATGCTTAAAATTATAAATACAAAAGTAACTCTGTCTGCCTGCTACCGTTTAACACCTCAATGGCTGTACGGATTTCTATCGATTTTTTCACACGGGTCAACCAAGATCCGTTTTAGGTCATAGGTCTTTATAATACCTTTTTAATAATGAAGTAGTACTATTCAAAATTAGATTTCTCGGTTTCTCGTATTTTGGGACTATTTGTATGTATTATAATATATTAGTTTATTTAATTTTATTTGTTGTATGTTAATCTGGGTTTTTTATATAAATGTATCAGTATGTGCCTGTCACTATGTATGTCAATTAATAATTAATAACAAAATGGTATTTTTCTTATTTATTATTTTGTACACATTACAATGTTGTCTTATTTGACCCAAAGGTTGACTGGTAGTGAATGCCTTGTTGTACGAATATTAAAACATTTCGTAATAGTTTAGTTCTTTGTAGTCTGTATATAATGTACATAATAACCTTACTTAAATAAAATAAAAGTTGAAAGTAGGTGGCACCAATTTTTTAGTTTAATAGTTTTTACACGATTTATCATTTTAAAACCATTCATTTTTATATTACTCGAAGGAGACGGAATAAGAAAAATATAGAGTCCACAATGTGGCGTAATGTAACCAGTGACACTCGCGCCACCATGACGAATCTAACTGCATATAATTTATTGAAAGCGGTTCATCCGTTTAGGAGTTACGAGGGAACAAAGAAACGGAAATAAATATGTACATACGAACCTCAAACAATAATGTTATTTGTATTTGTATACGTGTCAAACACATAACCCTTCTTTTGGCCTTCGCCGCAGTCGGGTAAAAATAGGCGTAAATTTAAAAAAAAAAACGTTCATAATATTAGATTAATTTGACGTATTTAACTGAAGTAATATGAGATTGTGTGTTGGTTCATTTATGACTGAACAACGTTCGCTTAAGACAGTGATGGAAGAACATTTATTTATTAAAACTTTATGCACGAATAAAAACTATTCAAAGGCTAATTTAATAGAAGAATATAGCTCGGCACAATCATTGTGACACTTTCATTGATTTCCTTTTCTCCGTTTTTTCATGCTCAGGTTCGAAACCCTATTTTTTTTAATTTAATTTGATACTGTGCCATATTTGCATGTTTACGATATATTATGATGGTATTCTTTTATTTTTAGAAACCTGCCAGAAGCTGCGTGTCAAAATTTTGTTGGAATTGTATAAACACATGGAAGAAGCACCGCTGCCCGTCTGGCGTACTTTCCAAGATGAGCAGACTGACCAAGATGACAACCCTTCTCGATAAGTTAAACATTCGGGTCAAGGTAAGAGACTTAAATTACTTTTTTTACCATCAGTGTACAACCGTGTACAAATAAGACGAAGATGAATTCAAGAGCGGCCTGTTTCATGGAATTCTCTTGCATTCTCGAAAATTCTCATGATATCAATTACTGCTTCGTTGGTCTAGTCGTCGCGACTGTTGCGCATGAGGTCCTGGGTTCGATTCCCATATCGGGAAAATTGTTGTTAGATTTTTCCATCAGGAAATGCTCAATAGCAGGCATGGAGACTGGATTCGTGGCCGTTTGACGGCAATGCCCTATTACATGGGACTTAAACATTCCAATAAATGATAAGAGTGTGGATCAAGTGAATGAGTTTGCATATTTGGGCAGTATGTTTACAAGAGATGGAAATATTGGCGCAGATGTGGAAAGGAGAGTAAATGCGGGACACAAAGTGAATGGTGCTATACATGCGGTTCTAACCAACCAGTCGGTGTCAATTAAGGTTCATCTAGCTGTTCACAATGGTGTGCTGGTGCCTAAACTTATGTGTGGAAGTGAGTTTTGGGTGTGGCAAACGAGGCATGAAAGTGGAATTAATGCTGTGGAAATGCGTGCCTTGCGAAGCATTTGTGTTACACTGAATGATAAGTTGAGGGATACGGAAACGGTTTAAAAGAAGATGTCGTGACAAAACATTGAAAAGAGTATGTTTAGGTGGTTTGGTCATGTGCAGAGGATGGGTGAAAGGCGACTAATAAAAGGTGACAAGACAGATGTGAGTGACAACGCCGGGAGGGTACGCCCTAGAAGTAGGTCAGTGTATGCTCTGACCTTATTGGTGAGGTTCGTCAGAAAGATCAGGTCCGTAGTACTCGCAACCGGTGTGCGTGTTTGACCAGATGTATGAATGTGGACGAGGCAAAAGGAGTATGTAAGTATCGTACCAGCTGGCGTTCTGTGGTTTCTGCCTACCCCCATGGGCGTGAGTTTATGTATGTATGTATGTATGACTAACTCATCAACGTCCAGCCCAAACTCTTGAACCTAGAAAGCAGCAATTTTGCACAGAGGTTCGTCCGGTCAGATAGTCACTCGTAGACCATACGATACAGTTGGACCTTAGGCGCTAGTCAAGTGACAATGGCTTTCGAAACGTACTCTTCCGAGGACTTTCAAAGAATTTCATCGTTATTACTGATAAATTGTCACGTATAATTATAGAATGGCTAATAACCTCATAATGTTGTTGTTTCAGATTCCAGTTTTCTGGATGATGGCAGAGTCGCGGCATACATTGGGCAGCACGACAATACACGGAACTCGCTATTAACGGGGCAGATTTTCTTTCTCTTTGAATCAGTGTTATTGTGGCAACAAAATTTCTTATGATTAACAATATGACTCATAAACCCTTCCGGTACTTTTTCGGGAACGGTATATTGCGTTTTGCGTGAGTATGACGGATTTTGCCCTCGACTTATTCTTTTTTGTGTACCTTTGTGTGTTTTTGTATTTTTTATTTCCGTGTTTTATATTGTAGATTGTAGCTGTTTGTTCCATTTGAACAAAACAAAAGATTTTATTAATTTAGATCTCTTTAGGAACTGAGTCAATTGTACAAAATTATAAACGAGCTTACATTTAGGACTCCCTTGATATGAAGTTTTGAAAATAATTTCAAGTGATGCTTGAGTTTTCTCTTATAACGTAATTTGTGTTTTGTGAAGCAAGCTCGATGATATTTATGATATCCGTGTTTTGTTATAATAAGTAGTCAAAAACAAAATAAGCTCTCATTAATAGTTGGGAGTATTTAGTTCTTTGCTTTAATCAGTTCTGAGTATTAAGTATATGTAAAGACCACGATTTAATCGAATGTGTTTTCATGAAAGCCAAAGAACTGCTCTATTTGGTGTTAAGTGTTTTGTAACTATCCGAATGTTCCGTAGAAATAGTAGGTATAGTGTTTCGATCTGATGTGGTCATCAGAATAATATAATAATATTTATCATTTTAATACTATAACGTTCCCAATGCTGGGCCACCTGAGCCCCTCTCTCTGTCAGAAGGTGGAGTGGGCTGTATCTTAGTTCTAGGCATGCCTGTTTCCTGTCGATGTTTGGTCATCTAAATGTTTTAATATTATAGATGTCAAACCTGATATTATTCGATAAATTCTGTGTTGCTGGACCTAAAATGCCATGCAGTAATAAAATGTAATTTAGTATTGCTATAGTCTCACCTATTTTCTAATTGATGTTTTTTAATAGAATCAGTATTATTATGGAGTGATATTTTGAGATGAGTGTAACATGTATGTCCAACTTGAAAAAAACGTGTATTTTGATGAACGGAAACTTGATACGTATTAATTTTGTACGTATTATGTGAGGGCCATTATTAATCATGTTAATGAATGGTATTTTGAGATGACTTCCTAGTGTTTAAAATTTATAAAATATGTATTTAATTGTATGTACTTAATTCTGAACAGAAAATTGAAATTATTATTAAAATGTGCCACTATTTCCAAAACTTTTCCTTAAAGGGGTGTTGTAGTTTGTAAGCAAAATTCTGAAAGAAAAAATTGTTTTTGTTTTAAAATTAGGCCTAAATTAGGCAAAAGTTGGTGATATAGTTATAGGGGAGGATTTGACTGCGTGATGCTAGAATAAGTCATCTTTTGAAACAAGATTAAAAACATTATAAATGTATTGTCAATACAGTCACTTCTGTCGGTAAGCAGACAGGTATATGGTGGAATGTTGGGACGGGACAGTAAGCACCTTAACCGGGGTACACTACATAAATACTAAAAACTTTATTCCGACAGTCACAAATCCGAATTCTTAAATACCAATTTTCATAATTCCGAATGGTTCAAAATTTCTAATATAACAACTCCGTTTTATCATTTATCCTTTTTTATAATTCCTTAATTTCAATATACCTAACGTTTATAATTACTATGCTCAAAATACCGAGTTTCAATAGATCGAATAACAAAAAGTCCGACTTAATGATAACACGTAACATCAAAAAAAGAATTCCAATTATTAAACTACTGATTAATTAGGATTCCGAAAAAAAACGCCTTGTAAAACTGTATATCAAGACATATAAACACACAACCAACTATAGAGAAGATCTGGGAATCCGATCCGTTAATGGTCAAAACACATGCAAGCAAGCATGTAGCATGCAAGCAAGCATGCAGCATGCACGCAAGTATGCAACATGCAGCAGGCATGGTTTCTGTGACGTCTCCGGTACTGAGGGGCTTCAACGGTCCCACGCGAGCTTATCGTCGCAGATGGTTTGACGCCCACCACGCTTAGCGGCGGCGGCTTGCGTTAAAACCACCTGCTCCTCAGCTCACGGCCACTTCGCGCCTCCGCGCCTATGCGGGCTTAAATTACACTCTAGGGGTAGGGCAGACAAGACTAAGTGGAGTCGGTTTTGCAGCGATTCGTGTCTGTCACTAACTTTTGTAGCACAACATATTGACTTTTTAAGACAATATTTTAATTTTAATTTAAGGTTAAAAATGCTGTTTTATAGAAATGGCAAAATGCCTAATAAATTCGTTGCAAATGAAATTCTGCCATCTTCATAGTATGCCTAGTGAAATTGTACCAAATAAACGTTATGCTAAACGAAATTATGCGGAATTTTAACTTTGGCAAAGGTTTTTAAAAATTATGCCAAATAAAATTCTGCCATCTTCAAAGTATGCCATTGTAAATTCGGACATATAACATTCGGTCAAACAATAATTATATTAAATAATTTTGATGCCTTAAAAATAAACGTTTAAAGAAGATTATGCCAAGTGTGTTATGCCAAATAAATTTCGGAACATCAAAATTCTGCCAGATAGATGGTACTAATATACTTATATAAGGAGAAGAAGAAAATACAAAAATTAATGTTAATACACAAATGTTAATATCAAAGTAAACGTTTTTTAAATTCATCAACCGTTACTTATAGATTTTGAATGTATTTGCATAACTGAATATTATTATTGAAAATCGGAAAACAAACAAATCGGAATTATGACTTTCGGTAAAATACATTTGGTGATTTTTCTTAATAGACATTATAATTCTTAGGTATTATGAAAATCGGACTTTTGTAAATCGGAACATCGAAATTCGGAATAAAATATTTTGGAGTATTTGAGTGTTCCCTCTTAACCGATGTAACTTAAAAACGTCTTCAAGAGACCGTTTTTAAATAACTAGAAACTCTTCTCCAGTTATAAAACATAACTAGAGAAAGCACTTGTGGAACCAGAAAAGAAAAATAAAGAATGAAATTTTATCAATAATAACTCCAACAAATGTAATAATTACTAATATGGTATCTGTCCCTTTATTTTCGAACTTGCATCTGGCACTTTTTGTCTGCAACACCCCAAGGGTGGTTTGGCATGAAGTATTTAAATAATAAATAGTAATACTATTAAAACGTCAGTATTATTAATGCTGTGTTTCTGATATAATGTGTGTTGTTTTAAGGATTTAATTGTATTCTTCACCTAAATGGCTGTAACAATACTATTCTGAATAAAGAAATCTGAGTGTGTAAGATTTTCGTTATTTTTAAACCTAAATACCTGGTAAGTTTTCATACTATATCGAAGAAATTTTCTTTTTCTTGACTTTATTTACTTTTTCAAGTGTCGTATTATATATTTTTTTTATTACTGTGAATATGAGGACTACGTGGGTCATACTATTATTATTATTTTTTAGTTTAGTTAGTTTCACGATTGTCTGGCAGTTTGAGTACTTTATGCGGCCTACCCAAATTGGTATTGTTCGTCGTGTCGTTGAGCTCCTTGGATAATGAGTCGAGCTACACGATCACTGATAAATGCTTGCACTGTCTGGACAGGTCCACTCAAATCTGTGTGGTTATTTCTTCAAAATACCATCGCAGACATTAATCTACATGGTCCTCATATGACTTGAGCAATGTCTGGACTTTAAAAGAGACTGTGACCTCTGAGTTTGTTTCGGATGTTTCTTCTAAGAGTAGTCAGGTAAGAAACACCGGCCCCATCTAGTTTTAAAACAACATGTTGTGACATGTAAAAGAGTTTTGTAAACCAATTTACAGAAATAAATATGATTTATGATTTATAAAGTCAGAATCACTAGTTACCAGCACTACACTAGCACTGATCCTCAACTCGGCTGATGAAATTATGCCAGAGCGGCCAGTCTTTGACATCGTAATTTAGGGTATCGTAGCAAAACGCTTTGAAGAGATTTCTTCACGCATTAAGCCAAACAGCTAATATCACTTAGTGGTAACAACAAGGTAGACGTGCATCATAAAAACTGTACTGCTCAGTTTTATTAAAATACTACCTTGTCAGGAAAAACCGTTATTTTCTGGTCATTCACTTACTATAAGTGGGTATTGTAGCACCATTTTAGAAAGCTAATGGAACAAGAAAGCCGTTCCTATAATTTGTATAATAAGTGTCACAATTAATTTTGAGAAAACTGCCTCGAAAAACAACAGAAGAGACAAGAATATTTTAAAACATGACCTTTATGGCCCTTAATTTCCTATAGCGAAAAGATTCACTCGTTTATGAGCTATCAGAAAAATATCAGTTTAACATCCTGAGCGGCGTAGATTTCTCACAATCAGCAGTTTCTGATGGAGAAGTTGAAATTTTCCAAAAAACTTTGAAAGTTCGAATTCTCCAAAACAATCCAGTTTGGAACCCAAGTCATCGGAGTCAAAATTGTTGCAAATTAGGTCTAGTAGCGCCCATTTCCTAGTTAACTGGACTTAATTTGTAGCTAATGACACGTAAAAACCCCTTCAAGGAATAGGTCAAGGTCTACGGTTATTTGGAAATAATTTATTTATTTTAATGCACAATGTACACAATCAATTTTACACGCTAAGCTTAAATTAGTGAGTAATGTGACCCTGTTAGGGCGCAGCAAGATAACCTAAAACTAATAATGCAGAGTATCTGTTATTATTTATCTAATAATTATGACTTACAGAGATCATTAGGAACTTTCACATTTAAACATTATGTTAATTAAACTTATAAGTTTTAAAGTTCCAGTCTAGCATTTCGTTTCATTTATACAATAAAATTAAAATCATGTTACACAAAATCCAATAAACATGTCACATAAAATAATAAATACAAATAGCTTTTTTACATAAAAAAGAACCTGTATTAAAAGGAACACATACATAAATATATTCGAACTTTATTTTAACATTTTATCTTCCATAAATTCTTGGATAGTATAATAGCACTTTTCTAAGAGCAATGACTTTAGTCTAGCTTTAAATACACATAGTGTTCTCGTGGACCGTATGTTTTCAGGTAATTTGTTGTATATCTGTATGCTTCGATATTCTGGGCTATTTTTGTACATTTGTAGTCTCGGTGCTGGAAGTATTAACTTAGTTTTGCGGCGCTCGTTTTTATCAAAATTAAACAGTTTTATGTTTTTCTTAACAAAAGTGGCTACTTCTAATATATAAATGGAGGGCAGAGTTAACATTTTTTCTTTTATAAAATGGGGTTTGCAGCTATCTCTAGGTTTTATATGAAATAATATTCGCATGCATTTCTTTTGTGCTATGAATAAGTAGCGTAGTCACGCGTATATGCGTAGTATGCAGTGAGGGCACAGTGACTTTTTGTATTCGATTTTAGCACACTAAGTCCATATGAAAATTGTGACAGTTTCATTTTAGTTTTTTCGACATGTTTTTTCCAGTTTAAATGAGAGTCTAATGTAATGCCTAGTAATTTGAATTCTTCAACTTCTTCAATTTGGATAGCGTTTGTTATATTTTTTAAGTTATTTTTTTTTGTTTTTGGTAGGGTTTAAATTGTATGATTTTAGTTTTTTTGTTGTTTACTTCGAGATTGGGATTCTGGAGCCAACGTTTTATTAGGTTAAAAGTTTCGATAATTTGGGAGTTATATTGTAGGTTGTTAGTAGGACTTTTAAAGAGTACGGAGATGTCATCAGCGAATAACACACATAGATGGTCACATATTTTTGGCAGGTCATTGATGTAGATAAGGAAAACTATACATCCTATTACACTACCTTGTGTAATGGACCAGTTTGTGGTTAGTATATTCGAGCGCACGTTTTGTAGCTCGCACATGTCGTCATCAAGGTCGATTTTAACCAGTCAAGTGCGTCGCCCCTGATGCCAACTCCATTTAATTTCGTTAATAGGATCGAGTGTGATACTTTGTCGTACGCTTTGGTCATGTCGAGCAGGAGGCCTATTGCATAGTTTTTGTCTTTGATATATGTAAGTATTTCTTGTGTGTATTTATATACTGCTAGGGTCGTCGATCGGTTTGTCCGGAATCCAAATTGGTTGTTGTCGAGTATGTCGTATTTTTCTAAGAATTTACACATACGTTTAGTAACTACTTTTTCAAATATCTTTGAGAATGCTGGAAGAAGTGCTATTGGTCTGTATTGACTAGGATCGTTGGAATTTCCACCTTTTTTTGGTATAGGTTAATTATTGCTATTTTTAGTCGGGACGGGAATGTTTTTTCCTCAAAGGATTGATTTACAAGGTATATTAGGGGGGCGGTGAGTTCTTGGATACATGCTTTTATTAGTGTTGGGGGTATCTCGTCGATGCCACAACTGTGTTTATTTGGGAGGTTCTGAATAATGTCAAATATCTCTTTTTCTGTAACAGGTTCTAAGAACATGGAATTAATGGCGGGCGTAATTACTGCATGTTCATTGGGTGTCTGCGAGCTGTTGTTTTGCGTGTTTGGGGATCCTACGGAAGCAAAGTATTGGTTGAACCTGTTTGAAATAGTGTAGGGACAGTTTGTTATATTGTTATTTATGTTTATTTTAATGTTTTCAGTGTGAATATTTTTAGGTTTCCTTGTTATGCGATTTATTATATGCCACATGGTTTTTGTTTTATTTTGTGATATTTCCATCTCTTGTGAATAATTTTGTTTTTTAGAAACCTTTACACATTTTTTGAGAATTTTAGAAATCATTTTGTAATGGTGTTTTAGCATCTTATTTTTTGATTGATTTACTACTGCTCTTAAAAGTCTTTTATGTTTACACGATTTATTTATTCCTTTGGTTATGTAGTTCTTATTTTTGGTATTCGTTATTTTTATACGTTTCAATGGGATAGTGGTATTTAGAATCTCTCTTAATTTGTCTTCGAAGAGGTTATAGTTGTCGTTTATTTTATTAGAGGGTATTAAAATTTTTTCCCAAGCTATGTCTCTTCATTTTAGTTTGATGGGTATGCGTTATTTTGGGTGATTTGTTAGTCTAATGTTTTTATAAACGGGTTTAGTTTGTGTCCTAGAAAACAGTTCAAAGCTGTAAGTTACACATTTATGGTCGGAGATTCCTTTATCCTCAACACATAGCGATACATTTTTGTTATTTGTAAAGATTAGGTCTATGCAGGTTGATGTAGTGGATGTTTCTCTAGTTGGCTTATTAACAATTTGATGTAAGTTGTATTCGAGCATAGTTGCCGTGAGTTTTTTGTAGTGCTTGGAACTCGAGACTGCGTTAATGTTAAAGTCACTTCCTATTATTATATGCTTTTTGTAGTGGTGTGATTTTAGTTTTTGGAGTAACAATTGGAGAAATATAAAGAATTGGTCTATTTTACGGTCCGTTCTGTACAAGGTAATGAGGAGTATATTAGATTTTATTTCTACCGCACAACATTCGATTCGATAACTATTATTATTGAAATAAATACCCCTAATGTAATAAAATATATACAGCATAAAGTGTTCCTGGTGTAAGTAACAAAAATGGCTGACCTGCAGGTAGCTCTCTAGGTCTCAATAGAAAACAAAAGTGTGGTGTGTGTTTGAGATGTCTAACTATCTGTAACAATTGTTAACTGTTATTCACACATGCTTAGGAAGGTTTTTTATTAATATTATAGAATATATAAAAACGAAGAGACGGCATTTATAGTACTCAATACTCAATACTTTATTGCATTCCATAATGTTAAATAAAACAGTTGGTATGTTAAAACATTGAATCAATTATGGACCCTGTCGGGCACAGCAAAGTTAAATTAATTGGTAATAGGAGAGAGGATGAAGGCGCTTTTTTTGTTTATAAAAAAAAAGTTAAGAAATATTAAATTTAAATAGTAAAATGGCTTTTGTGGTATTTACATTATAGATCATAATTATATTTAGTAGGAACACTCTTGAGAAAAAACACGCTATCGGAATGGAACGTAACCGGAATCAAGTTGCGTTTTGTATATTTTGCACGATTTGATTGATGATATTGATTTTTGATAAATTAAAAATAATGTGTCCTAAAAAGTCAATATCATTTCATTATTTAAATTTGCATGGTGCCTCGTTAATTTTTAGAGTCTATGGATCCAGTATCGCCGTCCTTCTTTAATGTGGGTTGGTACATTTTGGCAGAACAACGCTCAAGTGACAATATTCCAAAATACACGTTACTAACATATTGTAATCGCTTGAATTTAATGGAATTTAAGTAAATGTGATAAGTAGTTTGATAATGACATACTCGTAAGTATGATTGAAAATAGCCGACTTGGCCTACTTGTTTTTTATAAAAACATTGCTCTTTTTCACTAGCACTGACAAGCAAACACATTCAAATATAGCGTATGTACGGTAGAGGAGAAGTTAGAAGTAAGAGCGCAAAAAACATCGTAATATACTTGAAAAGCTTACTGGGATCGGGACTTAACCGTCCTCGGAACCGTTTATACAGGGTGCAAAACTTTCAGCGGGGCAGTAAGTGAGACCTAAGCCGTTGTAGTTATTCGAAAATGGTTTTAGGCGACTGTCCATAATTTTTTGTGAAATTTTAATCCCCGTTCACAGATTTTCAAAAAATGTACAGTTCGCTCAAGTTAAGAAAATTGCCATTTTACGGATTTTTAGAAAACCTAAAAACCCAAAAAAACAAAAAAACTTTGAACTTTTTGATCCTAAAAAAACTTTTCCCATAAAATCAAAATCAAAATATTTTATTTTAGATAGGCCTAGATGGGCACTTATAAAACGTCGAAAAAAAGGTGCACGGTTCGGGTTGGTCGTTTCCTATGGAGAAGAACCGGCAAGAAACTCCATGGTTACTCTTTTCAAATCATTTGGTGTTACATTAATATCATGGATACAGCATTTGTACTTAAGTATGGGGGGACAGCGTAGGCCCGACAATAAGTCGTTGCTTACTACACAAAAAATGTAGAACAAAATAAAAAGTTAACAAAAGTTAACAAGCAGCTGGGAATCTACAAAGCCATGTTAAATGTTCACACATTTACAAACAATTGATAAAAAAGAATCTATACAAAGGTAAAAAAAAGAATTGTAAAGTACTAAATTAAACAAGTGACACAAATATTGTTACAAGTGCTGTAACTATTCTGAGCAAAAGATGTATAAATGATTTGAAAACTATTGTGAAAATCTGATTCGAAAGAGGAGAAAAAATGAGATTGAGAGTAGTTAGAGACATCCACATATTTGTGCCGTTTATGAGCTACCAGGGAAGCCGCATGCGCAGAAGGAACTAAAGCCAAACTTCTTTATCATCAACGTAGTCCTTGATTTTGTAATATGTTTTTTTAATAAGGACACGTTTGATGTAGTTTTTGAATTTTCCATCGGTCAGTTCTATAACTGACTTTGGCAACCTGTTATAAAAGCGTATACTGTTTATATGAAAAGACTTGCTAGTTTTTGTTAATCTGAACTTAGGTATTACAATTTCGTGTTTACTGCGTGTATTTATATTATGAAAGTCGCTTCTTATTTTGAAAAGCCCTCGATTTTTGCGGACATATAAAATACATTCTAAGATATAAAGTGAAGGCAGGGTCAGTATACCAATCTCTTTAAATTTTTCTCTGTTTACTATGTTTCATTAGATCAGGAAACTTGCCGCTGTCCAAACATTGATTGAATATGCCTGTTAGGACAGGTGCGATTGAGTCAATAATATCTCCAAGAACCTTGACGGATATCCCCCATAAGTCTTCAGTATTTTTTATGTTGAGACTTTTGAATGCGTTTTTAATTGTAGCAATACATATTGGTTTAAATTTAAAGTTTGGTATGTCCTCAGTAAAGTTTTCTTTAAGAAGAGCTTCAGCTAATTTAGAAGAAGAGGGGAGAGATTTCGTAACTTTTAACGGAATGTTGGTAAAGAAAGTTTCTAGAGTCTCAGCGACTTCTAGCTCATCAGAAATGGTCTGATCATCTATTTTCAAAGACAATAGATTCTGATCTCGTTGTTGTGCCTTTCCAGTTTCTCTGTTAATTACATGCCACACAGTTTGTATTTCCTTTATTCATTTTCTAAACATATAATTTACATTTTTTAATATTTCTATATAAAAAAATATTTAAAAAAAAACATTTAAAAGTATAAAACATATTTATTTTATTATTAGAAATACCAATTTTGTTAATTATTATTTGTGATTTTGCTTGAGCGCAGACACTTTTGAATATTTTTGAATAGTTTCTAACATAAGTATGAAAAACTTGATCTGAAGTCAAAGATTTTTCGTGATATAAATTATATAAAGTATCTCTGCTTTATCTTATTCCCGCAGTGGCCCATACACTAAATTTAGATTTAGAATTGACTTTAACTGTTTTTAAAGGACACGTTTTATTGAATTCTTGGCAAACTGTAGAAAATAATGTACCGTAGTTTATATTGGGGTCTTTTGAATCAAAACTAGCGTTAGAAAGGCTGCTAAGAACATTATTATTAAAAGATTTTAATTTAAATTTAGTAAGAGGTATTAATGGAATAGTTTTAGCTAAGTGTAAGTTTTTGTCTAACTCAAATGACACAAGCTGACCAGTATGGTCTGACCTAACGCCACTAATTAAAAACGAATGTTTTACGTTACAATTAGTAAATACATTATCTATGCACGATGCTGAAGTTGCTGTTATTCTAGTCGCTTCATTAAATAAATATTTTAAATTGAATGATTTAAACAATGAGATGAGTTTACATTTTTCGGGTGAATTGACTAACAGATCAATGTTTAAGTCACCACATGCAAAAACTAATTTATTATCTCTAAAAAGTCTACTTAATATTTCTTCCATTGTGATTAATAAAAATGACAAGTTTGTTGCTGGTGGTCTATAGACACATAAGAAAGTATGCCCTTCAACCTCTGCACATGCCTCACATAAGCGATCAACAGAGTAAGCAGTGATATCCTTCCTTTCTTTATATCTGAGACAGCTATTACAAAGTATCAGGGTACCACCACCCACTGTGGATCTGTTGTACGCACTGGCAACTGAAAAATTATTTACATTAAACAGCATCCTATCTGGTTTTAACCAAGTTTCACTAAAACATAGAATATCCATGTGGTATTTATCTACTAACATTTCCACGTCTAAAATTTTGCCTGAGAAGCGATTTATATTTTGGTGAAAAAGTAAAATATTACTATTCGTCTTCTCTTTTGTCGGCTCTAAAAGTTTAAAGAATCTACTACAGTATTATCGGAGATACTAGATAATACTGTTTCATCACTTAACCTAGTTTCAGTTAAATTATCATTAACTGCGTGTATATTAAAAGCTAACAATGTAGCTAATAAGTGTCTACTTTTTTTGGGAAGAAATATATGTTCCCGAATCAAAACAAAATCTCTAACAAAATTGTTAGTATCAAAAAACAATAATCGGTCACTATGACGACATGATAAAATATGCATCAAGTTATTTAGACTAGAAATATAATCATTTTCTTGATCAAGTAAATTGCCAGAATATGGCAATGCACATAATATTAATTTGCCTAATCTTAACTTCAGTAGGGTGTCGACACCATTACACACCACATTTCGTACCACCATACATTGCGTAAGAAATCAATAATCGTGAGGCAACCAGTCTGGAGACTCCAAGTCTGGCTGTTCTATTTTCGAATGCAATCAATACAGCCATTTAATCAGGTCCGCGGGCCAGCCCGGACAACGGGCATTCACCTTGTGCAGTTATTGATCAGCGCAGGTAGCATTCGATAGGACGTTGTTGTTGATTGGTCAGCTAATAATAAGGTGGGATGTGAACATCTTGGTGGAAATGTTTTGGAACCTACTTCTTCTCAATCATTGCGTCCTATGTATACTTCACACAGTACCAGTATGGTGCAGTCGCTGTGCATGGAAACAGATGCTGTAAGCTAAAAAAATCCTTGGTTTAAAAAAAAAATGAAATTGACACTTTTATAACCAGCTAATTGTAAAAGTCACACTTCCTTTAAATTTTGCACACCTGCATCCAATCACGAAAAAAGTCAATTCTAAAGAAGTCAATGTTTTGAGCAAGGCGAGATAAATTATTACCCAGTTCCGATATCAGTCAAGAAGGCCTTGGATTGGTATTTCTACCAAGAAACAGGCCAGCTTAACAAGGAGGCGAATCAGTCTCGTCTCACCGATACAATGCTTCATAGTACACTGCCATGCTTCTTGCATATTGAACTAGTTGCATACTGTTTACCATTTTCCTGTCTTTTGATACCTCACCAAAGAATAAAAGTAGGCCATCAAATCTACTGCTCCATATAGGAATTGCAACAAGGTCATTTATTTTGTTATTAGATAAAGCAGTAGATTCATGTTGATGGCGAAAGAAGACTGAATGCATAGTGTAAATCGGGCACGGTAGGGGCACGGCCGGGTAAAATACTGACCTAATTGGTGACATTCTACAGGTCCAAGACTAGACACAAAGTTGTGTAAGTGATTTTTAAAAAGACTTATTATAATGCTTGTCACCTTAGCTATCATAAAATAAAAGAAAGAAACATGAAATAGTTTATCCTACCCAAATAAAACCTACATTAAAATCGGTACGATTTACGATGTCGAAGTTTGGTTAAGGGTTGCATAACAGAAAGTTTGGCGATAAAGGCTTTGTTTTCAGGGCAATGGACTCGAGATCGCCGACTTTAGGCTATACCAAACTTTTCGCCGGCACTCTGGGTACCTATTCGCCTTTTTCTGATAGGGACGTAACGGAAGTATATAACCAGTTTATTTATGTTTACCATTAAAGCTGTCATGGCACAAAATCCTTTTTGCATCTTTTGAAAGAAGGCAGGAAGGTGATCTTGTAAAAGGGGTGTCAACAATGCTTCATTCCAGGCCCAACCCCTCGTAACGGATACTCCTGTAGCGCCGTCTCTCTCATTCGTCCCCAACATCTGGAAGTACAGTCAATAGGAAAACTTGAACAAACTTTAAAAATAATCACAAGTCTATTTGTACCACTGCAGGACAAGATACGCTTGAAGCGAGATACGCTTGCTCAAGGCGAGTTGGCGATAAAATAATCATAAAAAACACTTTAAAACTCGGTAATGTGCCAGCAAGTTACGAAAATATCGGAAGGCTATGCACCACCCTAGTGTTGTCAGATCGATCTTCAGGTTATGGGTGCCTACCCATTACATACCGAGTTTCCTCCGTGCGTCGGAAAGCACGGTAAACTGTTGTTCACGGCTGCCATTTGTAGATTATTTCAAAATATTAATTTAGATAACAAAAGTTAGCCAAGCAGACGATTTTTTAAACCAACCAAGGTTAAGACCTCCAAAACCAAGTACGTGGCGAGAGTTCAGCTGCTTGAGTCGCGCCTCAACGTAAATCTTAAGGCGTTCGTGGTGCGAATACCAACGTGTTATCGGCACCTCGTCTTGGAGGAGGACTTGTGGCCGCAGGGAGTGGTGTTCTGTCGCTTCCACGGGCAAGTGCCACATGAACGCACAGCGACATATTGCGACGGGTTCTACTTACTAATATACTTAGTATTGTATCATACGTATGTTAGTCTGTAAGGTATGTCTATGGCCCAAAGGTGCCTGAAAATAAATGATGTGGTTGTTGCTGTTGTTAACAATGTCTTACGGTCCTTCAAAATCCTTCGGATCGTGAAAAAAGGTGTATAACTCAATTAGGATGCTGATCATCAAGGGTTCGAATGCAAACTACGTGAGCCTCGATGCCTTTTCACCCAATTAAGCTAGAAAGGGAAAAAAAAACTTTTTTTTAACAAATATGATTATGAACGTGATTGTACGTAATTATCGGTACGAGACGCTCCCACCGGACGGCAGTCCGTCTAAACGCGCGCTCGCGGCCAGTTCCTCGCCCCAGGCTACTATCGTACTGGTAACAAAAAACTTTGACTAACTACTAAATCATGTCGGGTGGACCCTCGAACGAACCGCAGGATAGTGGCAGGAAGTGCAACAAGAAGGGAAAGCCTACCCGGGATGTGTCCACCCAGTGCGGAAAGTGGCTAGCACTAAAGCAAGCTATCGGTAAGTCTAATGTTTTGTTTTGTTATTTTTTTTACTTAGTTTTTTAGATAACACATAATTTGTTACAAAATGCACAGAGCAACGCGACAAGGCAAAAGATACAAATCAAAAGGCAATATCGACAAAAAAAAAATATAAAATCGAAAACAAGGAAAATACGACAATTACTCTGATTTAATTATAAATAAAATTAATCAATGATTTCATTTTTGTCACCGAGGTCTGATCGGGAAAATATACTACAGAAGAAATGCATATGGAGTTGTTACATAACAGCTTATGCAATAGGTAACGCTAATTGACCCAATTCGAAGTGGCTCGAAGATTTTCACTTCAAAAATGGAAATAAAGCTTGTTTACATTCTGAACCCACATTTGTCGTGATCTTCAACATTTTTCACCAATAAAAACGGTACTTACTTTGTTTTTTGTTTTGGTCCATACAAAGAAATAACAGGGAAAGGGCAATGACCTCTGTTTCGTGACATCTATGCGGGGTGAACAAATGATAATGATATTTTTAATGGATATTTCGGTATTCCCACATGAAGCTGCATGGAAATTATGAAAACTGCGACCATCACGCGTGTAGTCTCCGCAGGGCTGGGTAGAGGTTTCTTGATAGTAGTACATTCACATTTCCGGAAACTTTTAAAAAGTTGTGTTGGTAAGAAAATAGATGAACATTTTTTTTATAATACGGCATTTAAACTTAATCTTCTTGCTATGGGCAGTCACCTACCGACTTCCAGAGTTGGGAACACAACACCTTGATATCTTGATGACATCGGCTGCCTAGCCTTTTCTCATTTATGTTGAGGTAGGTTTTCGAAGTAACCGCCGCTACTTTCCTGACAGAGACTTTCAAGTGGGACGCGGAAGGTTACACGCAAGAAGGATTCTCGCTTGGTGGTAGATAGTCAATGACTGGGGAAAATATATTATTAACTGATTGCATCGCGCATCGGCCAGATTTCCCGTAGTTTATAAATAATTATGCCTGCTGCCCAGCCGTTTCGTTGAAAGTTGCGAATAATAGAATCCTTTTTTATTTGTCCACATAATTGCATTTAAAACTAGATTTTACCTTGTTTGAGTTTTGACAGTGATCAAAAACATACACCCGCTCGATTTCACAGAGAGGACGCCTGCGTCCCAGTTGTGGGAACTGTGCTTATTTGGCTATATTTAATTATATTTTTACAGAAAAGGACGATGCGCTCCGCGCTGAGCTGCTGGAACATATCGAGGACAGTATCGCCTTGCTAGGAACTCCGAAAACTCCATTAACTCCTGAAGGTATGTATTTTAACGGCTACTTCGCGGTTCAGCACTTTCTCGTTTCGCTACCTAAACAAAAGCCAGTTTTACAGTACAGCGAGCTCTTAATGTTAAAAGAAATTTTGTTGGTGTTGCTATTTTTTATCTCTCTCTGTCACACTAAGGTTTGTTCGAAAGAACTCAATTAAGAATTTGTACAGTAAGCACTTTGAGAACAAAACGTATCGTGTAATTGCAAATAGTCTCGCAAGTAGGTAAGCGCAAAATGTCTGAATAAGATTCTAATGCAGAGACGTTAGTTCCTAGACAAAGACACACTTACGAACTACAGGACAACGAAAACAAAATCTAATTCTACTTCTAAAGCTAACTCGTTCTTAAGTCGCACGTCAATGGTGTCATGGTATATGGCCTGAGTCAAAGGATCACACTGTTTCTATGATATTGAACTACAGTGTCTAAATTCTCTTTAGGCCCAGAGAAGTGGCAATCGTTTATATCATTATAGCACTATTCAACAGAACTGCGAAGCTTTTCAATAACTTGATACTTATTTAAATATACAGTGTCATATATATTTACTATCAGTGATATCGGTGATGTCAAATACATCACAATATCACTAATGATACTGTGGTTGAAAACCCCCAAAATACAGACATTATAGGTATTCTATGATTTCAGATGAGCGTGTACTGATCGAGACTCGTGAAGCCCTTTGTAAGTACATTTGATTATGAAGTTTCTGTCAAGTTTTTGTCAAGAAAAAATACCCATACCTATTACTAACACTTCGATTTCATTTTGACTGCTGTGTTTTTGTTTTTATCTGTATGTGTCCATCACAGGGCTGTATATTTTCAAACGTAGCAAGAAAAAAATAGAATACGTATTATCTCGCCCATTACTTGAGCCAATAGTAAAATAATTAATTTTGGCCTGACTCTCACGTGTTAATTTCGTTTCGTTAAAATTATGCAACCTTAGTGAAAACATAACATCACGCCTGTAATCCCTGTAGGGTTAGGCAGAGTTACACCTAATAGTACAACAACATTTCGCTAATAATATGTAGATCCCATGCAATAGGGGTCGAGCTTATTGCTATCAGACGGGCACAAATCCAGATTCCGTGATGGCTACTGAGGAATTTCTGATGGGAAAAAACCTAATGACACTACCCGACCTGAAAATCAAACCAGGACCTCATGCTCAGCAGTCGCACCTGCAGCGACTTGACCAGCGGGGCAGGCCTTAGTGAAACTGTTGGTTATTTAAATAAAATATAACAGAATTTTTTATTTCAGCGAGTCATCACGTTGCCGATCTTGCGCTGATGGCTCAGCCTCTCAAAATGGAATGGGACGTGTAAATCTTTGAACCCACAGGTGACATAACATCACACTAGTAGTCCGTGAAGAGTATGGTAGGCAGGAGACCTAAATAGACAATAGTAGTAAATATAGTAACACTTTTTTTCCGTTGGGAAATCATCAAATAAAAATTTTTGCAGAGAGAGCCATGCCCAAATCCATACTCCGAGCTACTACTGAAAAATTGATTTCTATTGATTACTTAGCAAATGACATTGTTTTCGTCGCGGGTAAAACCTGGATGAGGCTGGAGATTGTCACCAAGCCAAGCAAGGAAACGACTTTATCCAACAGTGGGTGGCTTCAGGCTGTAGAAGTTATAAAAGATTACTCAGTCATCTGCGTAGCCTTTTCCCAACTATGTTAGGGTCACGTTCCAATCTAGTTGGATGCATCTAAATACCCTTATTTTACAAGGAGAGCTACCTATCTGCCTCCATGATCCAGTTACTGGATAATCAGAAACCCCTTGGTTACTAAAGCCACCATTGAATCAAACTTGTTTATTTTTCAGTGAGCAGACCAAAGGACAACGCACGCTATTGGACAGGATTAGTTGCATTGAAGATATTAAAGTAGCTCAATTATAATTCCCATTTTCAATTGAATTTAATATTAAATCTCTGATGTTGTCATATGCATGGAGAAATCGCACAATGACCGCTGGTATTACAGTCCTGCAGAATGAAGATCTGGTATAACCCGAATGAAATAGAGAGTGTTCTGACTGACCTCGCGCAGTCATCGACATGTGGAAAGTAGTCTCGGCGATCATTGTGGCTATATTCTTACCAACTACACTATCTACTAGTAGTCTTTGCCAGCTTCCAAAGGGGACTTCAGCCGCAAGCACTGTTTTCTAAGAGAACCCACTGGAGGAAGACCCTGTTGCCATTCACCGAGTTGCACTAAAACGTTGCCATGCTGGTACAGCCGCATGCAGCCGTGTTTTGCGATTGTGATCGTTTTCGGAATCTTAAAGGTACGGCCAAACCAGTGCCGTCCAGCATCTAAATATCGGTTCATTTTGACTAAATGTACCGACAAGTTCATCACAAAACAGACCGCATGTTGAACGCATTTAGTTTGACTGTATCTTTAGCAGCTAGGAGGCTCAACCTACACCTGAATAAGTTTAAATTAAGCGGTTGGATCAATGTTTCGATCTAGAAAGCATACCTACTCCATCCTCCTGGCTCGTAGTGTAAGGTGATTCCTCTCTTAGGAGCCCTGCCCACACCGAGATTAGGGTCCAACATACCAGCCTAATTTAACACTAATCCTGTATTTGTACTTTTTAAATGATTTTCGTTCATACAAGAATTTTAAAAAAACTTGTCGTGGCTTCTATTATATCATTAAACTAAAACATTAAATGTTTTTCTTATAATAATATTTCCAGTTCCTAACTTTAAAAATCAAAATCATTGTTACTTAAACCTTTATTTCATATTATGACTGAGTTAGTACATATAGTATGTATTTGTATCATTAATATATTATATATAAATATATAAATTAACCAAATAATTTAATCATTTCGAATATAACTATCGTAATTAAAGTATGTACGTAAAATTGAGTTTTGTTTATTATATTTAGGTCCGTATTCGTTCTAGAACACGGACCAAATATTCAAAATATTGGAAAAGTATTCAAAAATGTTGTATTTGGGTTTTAAAAACACATTAAATATATATATATATATATTATATGGATTAACTTCAGTTTGTGCTTTTTTTTACTCTGAAATGAACTTAATATACAAACTGGCTTAACCGTTAAAGCTAATATTGGTTAAAATGGAACAAACATGAAATAAAGACTTTGTTATTTAGAAAAAATGCGTTCGATATTGTATTGATAATTTTAGTTTAGAAGGTACATTATTTTTATTTTCCAGTGTATTGTGTCATTATTATAGGTACATTATTATAAAAAAAAACGTTTATTTCATACTAGTTATTTAAAATTCAATTTATTCATTTGACATAAAGTTTCTTTTACATTTGTTATTTAATTGATTGCTTCGATAATTAAGGATGCTATACAATAATACATGTTTTAGTAATTTACACTGAAATCTTTAACTTTAAAAATTGTTGTTGTAAAAATTGTTGTTATCTGTGATCGTAGTGGAATCAAAATTGTGCTATACTACCTGTATTTCTGATATTATCAGTGTTCTTTAAAACCGTAATGTAACTGTCTTATATTACCTATTTCAAACATACCTACATTTTTTGAATACATCTCTCTGAATATGCGTTAAAGCTAATATTGGTTAAAATGGAACAAACATGAAATAAAGACTTTGTTATTTAGAAAAAATGCGTTCGATATTGTATTGATAATTTTACATTATTATTAAAAAAAACGTTTATTTCATACTAGCTATTTAAAGTTCAATTTATTCATTTGACATAAAGTTTATTTTACATTTGTTATTTAATTGATTACTTCGATAATTAAGGATGCTATACAATAATACATGTTTTAGTAATTTACACTGAAATCTTTAACTTTAAAAATTGTTGTTGTAAAACTTGTTGTTATCTGTGATCGTAGTGGAATCAAAATTGTGCTATACTACGTGTATTTCTGATATTATCAGTGTTCTTTAAAACCGTAATGTAACTGTCTTATATTACCTATTTCAAACATACCTACATTTTTTGAATAAATCTCTCTGAATATGTGTATGTGTGAATATCAGTGTTTTATTTGTTGATCCTTTCAATTTTGAACCGCAGTACGTGAAGGCAAGAGGTTCACATTTCCGTCGACCCACTCGTCGATCAACTAGGCCACTCGCAGTCCTCTGGTGGAGAGAGTCCTGTCCCAAGTTGCGCACATAACCCTGTCCTGAGCCTTCGCATCCAGTCTGACGCAGCCACCTTTGTGAGAACGTCTGTCTACCCAGCTTTTTAGTTAACGCCTTGAAAGGAGTAATCATATTCGCCTTGACTGCCAATGCTTTGCGCTCCCCCTCTATATCTGCGTCATCTTGCAACTCTTCTGTCACAATGTAACCCAAATACTTGAAATTGCTCACCACTCTCAGAGCCGCACCATTTAGCATAATAGGCGGAACATGCACTGGACTACGCTTTCCACTCTTGGAAACGAGCACTTCGCTTCTTCGAGTTATACCTCAGTCCATGTTCAGCCGCGTACGCCTCACAGATTGACACAAGCTTACGCACCACCACCACCGACGACGGTCCCAGCATAACCATGTCGTCCGCATAACTGATGTTATTTACGCTAACTCCGTCTACAAAACAACCCACATGAGAACAGCTGAGCTCACCGATGCGGTCATTAACGTACAGATTGAATAACAGACGAGAGGTTATTTTCCCCTACAGCAAGCCACACTCCATGCCACATGCATCAGTTAGCGCACCAGCCCATCTCAGCATCTCACCTGGTTCTTCTGACTCGTGTATCATTGGCGCAACACAGAGATAAGTTCAGCCGGCACACCCGCTCCTTCCAATTTGGCCCACAGCTTATTATATAACACCCTATCAAAGGCCTTCGACAGGTCCAGGTCTTCCTCTCCGTGTAGTACCGACAGCTTGCTTAAGATACAATATTGCGACCTTATATTAATTCAATGGTAAATCATTTTTTCAGTTAAGTTTTGTATAGCGAGTACTTTACAAATAAAAACCTCATATCATTGTTAGTATTTAAACACCATTCAGATATTAGATTTAGTTTACAAGTATTCGGCAGTTTCGATATTTTGGATATTTACAAGATTTTATTTAGTGCACCTGTCCTGAAGTCTGTCTGTAATCAAATCTTGGAAGTTAAATTGGAGCCACTTTCCAGTTGCCGATATAGCTCAAATTTTGCGCACACCTTTGATTCAGTTGACAATACATTTTTTTTTGATCCAAGAGCTTGTGTCTTCAGATGGCCGTGACAACAGGTCCGCCTGCTCAGCTGCTGCTTCTTGTTTATCCTAACAAAATACCTAGGTATGATTTTCGTTGCAAGGCACGTCCTATGAGAATAACTGCATGTTATATTAAACAAACAAGGTAGGTACCTACTCTGTGATGAAACAGATTTCTATATTTAATCATTCCCTGCATCCAAAATGTATTTAATACCTTGTAAGTATATCCTTGTAAGTATTAGAACTTTCCAGTGTATTGTGTAAGTCCAACTTACATTTAGTTTGGTCTTCCGGGTATCGTCATCTCTGAACATCCTTGTCAAACTAACCGTATATTTCAATATTTTACCATCATAATAAATTTTAAAAACGAATGTTCAAACCAAGTGTTATGACTGGTACTAAAATACGCCACTAGAGTCGCCTAAATAGGTTATACTCTCTCTCCTGGTCGTGTTATACAAAAGTCATGTAAAACACAAACACAGTGTGTAGTGTACATTTCGCCAGTTATGTTCCAGTCCCATGTAATAGGGGGCGAGCCTGTCATGCTCAGCAGTCGCGCTTGCGACCAACGAGGCAGTCTTAATACTTCAAATCTGATTTATTTTGTTCAAAACCCTTTACAAATATCCAGGATCCGGCTTCACTAAATCAAATAAAAAGAATTATAAGCTTATAGCACATAGGACTCTCCAACATGACACTCCCGCACGAGAATCAGCAACTCTTGTCCAGCTGACATCAGCCACACTGCTAAGATCGTCGTTCCACCCAGCTTGAGGGCGTCCCACCTTCGCTGCGCTAAAGAACAAGTACACCCTAACAGTTATCGATCCTACGGTTAATATAGCCGGCCCATTGCACTTCAGCTTGCTAATGCTGTGACCAATGTCCACAATAATTAGACACGAAATAAAAACCATTCAATATTTCCACATTGACATTTATTGGGTGAGAGTAACGAGTTTGTCATAGATTATTGATATTGATTACACATATTTGATTTAAAGACTTCTGACATCAGACATATAAAACAATCGCATTAAATTATTCGATCAATTTATAATTTGCTTAACAAAATACTGAGAATAGTATATGAAAGAAAATATTATGAAATTATTATAATCAACCAAAAACAATAATAGAATAATTATGTAAAAAATAAATAACAAATACAAATAATTGACATTATTTCAGTAACAAATTCTGTTTTGTTAAGGCCCATTTGCACAACAACAAATGCGTTTAGCGCTGATCGTATAAGTTTCTGCTATCTACAAACGATAGTCTGATAAAGAAGGATGTTTTAAATCCGTTTAATGCTTTTTGGTGCAAGTGGGCCTGGTCGTTTGTGCTGGTAATCTACGTAAGCATATGCAGTTCAACAGTTTCACTGCGTCTAAACACGAAACAACAATGCCTCGCAATGTTTCGTTTCGTTGGTAACCATAATTCTGTTTAGAACAGTCGGTACCATCTGATCAGCAATGATCAGGGCTGGGGTCAATGCAAATTCATTCTTCTTTTTATGAAACCTATTATTATAGTTTTCCAATTTTGAACTGTTTTAGCTAAACAGTCTTTTTCTTAATATTACGTGCCTAATTAGTTTACAAAAGTTTTTTTTTATCTTTTATGATTTTTATCTCTCTAATGCCTGTAATCTCAATGATCCTCAGTTGTAGAACCCCATTTGATAAATTTTGGATTTGATGTTGTCTTCCAGAATGTGAGGGGATAGACAAAGCGACATTGTATCCGCGATATCGTCGATGGAATTGTCAAAAATGTAAGTGATAGACACAGCTACCAAAGAACTTACATCAATAATATCTGTTGACTATTATACTTGTAAAATACGAAACGGTTTGCAATCGTCTACCACTTATCTATGCCCTCTGGATTTCAATCGGTTTTCTTAACTGAGAATTCATTTTCAGGAACGCATTCTATAACGAAGACGTGCCCAAATGTTTAATTGATAAGTTTCCTACGTATATCCTACGTAATAATAGGCTACGTTGTATCTTAACATTACCCCAATTCCATTCCAAGCAAGAACGCAGACGAGCTGTTTTTTCTCAGTGAACGATTTTTCAACAACGTTTTTGAAGATGTTGTTACCTAAATGGGGAGAAAAAACGTGTTGCGCCGACCCCACGTAACATGGGACAAAAGCAAGAAGATAGTGTTTTTCAATGAAGATTTCTGATCAATGTTTTTGTAAATTGTTAAATTCTATTCAATCCGACTTTGTAACGGTCACTTGCGTTCTCCCTTAGATTCATTACATTTCTTCATCCTTACTTTTAAAATACAATCCGTACATGAATATTGAATGTATTCATGTACGGATTGTATTTTAATAGAAAGAAATAATTGATAAACAATCTTATTTAGACGGCAAAGAACAAAAAGACAACTGCATTTTTGCGAAATTCATTTTTTTACATAATTGAATTCAGAATTCTTTATTTTATATATTCTGGATATATACTGAATACAGCATAACACACTTTAATTCACAATCTGAAGGAAAGATCTGATCCACTGCTCCATAGGTTGGAAGGATTCGTCAGCTCAACAAAGTGAATAACGCGATCAATGTTGTTAAAATAATAGGCTTTGCAAGGGTAAGTGTGTTACTCAAGCAGCGCGCTGGTTTGGTTACACAGACAGTACTTGAGTAGGTCTAGACACTGAGCGTGATAACGTGTTAACATAATTATAAAGCAAAGACTGTGACGTAACTGCACAGGACAAACAACTACTACTGAATATCTAAAATCTGCAATGTACAGAGATTTCCGCGCAACAGCGGGACTCTCAACTCTGTCTCGTTTGATTATGAAGAAGAATCCTATCAAAGGTTGTCGTGTTCTTGTCATCCGAGACTAACCAACCAACTTAACTGTGTAGGTGGGTATACCTTAACTAAAATAAATGTAAAAAGCTTGACATTTTTTTGCTCTTGACAAGCAACGCCACCTTGAACTGGAGCCGGACGCTCGGTGCTGGAGGATGTTTTGCGGTAAACTCTGCTCACTGAAAAGTAGATAAATTATGTGTTTTTATTTAGGGTTCATTTAACATAAATGATAAAAATGCCCTAAATTATTATCAGCATGACACGAAGCTCATCACGACGTTATCTCTTATTCAGCTTGATTCTCATCATCAACCTATGTCTGTCCACTACTGGACAGATACCTGTTACACACGTAACAAGTCAATATCTATAATCAAGTTTAAGTAATTACTTATGCAATAGACAAGAATTTATACGAAGTAAAAATCCACCCAGCCTGATTATATCCTACCTCACGTTTAGTGAGGCATGACTTCACTTTAGAACACGTCTACCCTAACGGACACCGTTGCTACGGCTAATAAATATATACTTCAATCTTTGATTTCTGTTTGAATTATACCGACAACTTAAGTCGTTAAGTATTGCTTGAATATCCGTTTCCGATAAGTATTTTTTTTTATTTGCCTAAGGATGTTTCAAGCTCGGTATGATTTACTAATAATAATTATTACCAAGATAAACGTACCTGAAGATTGAAGGATCATGAAGCTCATTTTACACTTGTGGATCCGTAAACACCGCAAGGTGGGCGATGTTGTCCACTGCTGAAATACATTGATAACTGTTAGTAAATTGTTTAGATTACTAAAAATATGGATGTGTGTGTTGCTGCATGGAGAGGAAGAAGAAGACCATTTATAAGGTGGATGGATGATATAAAAGGAAAACGAGTGAGTGATAGAGGGAGGGCGGGCAGGACGTAAGAAACATCAATGATGACGCATGGGAGGGGAGATGATGATGGGTGTCAGTATATTTAAGTTATTAAAGTAGGAGGATAAAACACACACACACACAGACACTGGACACATAAAACCGGCAAAAATGGAGAGATTTGGAAGAGACCTACACTCAGTACTGGGTGGCCAAAAGTTGAAAAAACTCTTAATTTATATATAGTAAAGTACTTAACACTCACGAGTGCATTGCTGCATGGCGATTTTGTTACACGCCGCATAGATTTCGATCTGGATGGCCAGAAATTCTGAAAAGATATGTTGAGAAAACGTCTGCGCAAGTGTGAGGTGGGGTTTGTTTTTCTCAACTGAAAAAATACCGTTAGATTTCAATCTACGAGTTAAGAAAAAAACTATTTGTAGTTGAACAAGTTTTTTTAAACTATACCAATCTGAATTGTGACACAAATAAAATCCATTCTCAAAATGGGTTTATCTTTTCCATTGTTCTGGCATTAAACGTCTCGTAGTTTTGGCGTTTGAAATCTGTCGGTATTTTCTTTACACCTTAAAATTGTTAACTAATTACAATTTTAGCTAGGCATGTTATTGTAAAGTCCCCATAACTTTGAGAATGAACTGTTTCGAAGAACTTTTCATTTCAGTTTCCACAAAGTCTTTGTAATACTTGTTTGGTTTTTCTATTTAATTAAGCATGCAAATTGCTTTCGAAGTACAAGTTCATTTAGTAAAGAAGAATGCTCAAACTCAACTCAAAGCATTTATGCATAGTCAAAAGTAAGCTACGCTTTTGGAATGTTGCTCCAAGTGTTCTAACTTTAGCTGCCCTACCCAGTGCCCTGACAAGAAACGTAAGGTACCTTCGCGAGTCAGATGCGACTGCGCGTACTGCAGCACCTCCACAAAGACGGGATCGGTGCGCTGTTCCATCTCCTTAATGATCTCCACACTCATTTCGATGTAATTTTCTGAAAATAAAGTGGCATGTAATGGAGGCGACTTACACTCAGCATTGGGTGGATATAGTTCTGCATGCTTCCTTTAACGCTGGAACTACTTATTTACAATCTAGTGGTCAATAATCTTGTTTTATACTTAAAATGCTACTTCACTGTAGGTGCCAACCTATTATTTTTGCTACCCATTCGCATTAATTATTTTTAAAACCCTAAATCAGATTAGTTTGGCGCCGCGTTAAATACATGCCTTTTTTAAACTAAATTGATTTGGGCTAGCTATCCAAAAAAAATAACGCTATCCAAAGATCTGAGAATCATACTACAAAATTCTTTATATTCTAAAAAGGTTTCCACTCACATCAAATATATAAAAAAATACTATATCAGTAAAATCTTATTTATGTTGTTATGATTTTGCTAGTAAAAACTGCGCAGAACAGCTAAGTTGAACAAACCTTAACACGTATGATTGGAACTGGTGTTGTTGAGTCTCGATGAAATTTTTTAGATCAACCTTTTTATTGTGTTCCTATTTTTGTATTGGTAGACATCAACCAGACGAAAAAAAACATAAAGAACATAATTTATCGTAGAAAACAGACCTCAACTCTTTGGCAGAGTAAATTGGCAAAGTTCATACCAATTGCCAACCTTATTGTCGTTGAACTTTCGGATATCGTATCAAAGAAGCATCATATTGAATAATAAAAATAAATTGCCACATGTATGACGGGGCATCACTTGAGGACTGCTCGACTGGCTTTCTTTTTGTTGTGTTCGTGATTGTCAGGACAAGGTTTGATTTTGATATTTTTCAATTCTTCATTAATACCTCATCCTGATACGAAGCCGGGGCGGGTCGCTACTTTTGAAGACAAAGCGCTCGTTCCTCAAATCTTTGAATGGCGGTAGAACGCTAAAAATAGGTTTGAATATTTTTTTGTTTATAAATTTGGCGGCCATTATTGTGTCGTTACAACTATTCGTTAGGTACGGAAAATTCTTAAAAGGAATGACGCTTTTTTCTTGTTTGAAAGAGAGTGGAAGCGAGAGACTAGCCCATGTAAGGTCTATCACAATGAACCGAGTCTAGCTATAATAGAGCTAATATCCTAGATATTGGAATATGAATAGCAGATCTGAAATGACAGTTAGGGGTAAACGGCAGGTGGAGTAGAAACCAGAGACCACAATACTCAGAGGACTAAGGACCAGAAGGCTTAGACAAAATTACATGTATTGTGTATGTAATGAGTTACAAAAATGGAGAATCGTCAGCAGTGATACAAAGACCGCCTAAGAAAAGCCAGACTGTCAGATGGTGGACAGCATTCAGAAGATCCAGAATAAGTCCTAATTAAAAGAGAAAGAGATGCGCAGATCAGGGAAGCTTACCACAAGAAGGCAATGTAGTACTCAGCAGTGGGACGACGTGGGTAGAAATAAATACCCACCATTTGCTAACAAGGTAAACTCGGAAATCAAGACAGTTTTTATTAAATCGCCAAGACCTAAGAGAGAAAGGAATAGGTCCTGGCGATAACTGGCGGCAACCTCAGCAAAGACTAACTAACCATAGTCGAAGGAAATATTGTAGGAAATAATCAGCAAATCTGTACGTAAACACAGGTACACTCTCTCTTCCCACCATCTCATATTCTAAACAAGAATAAGCTGCCAAAAAGCCTGTCAATCCGTTAAAAGTCATTGTAGAAATACAAAACGATTTAAAAGACATTGTTACTTATCTAGGTCGTCTGCATACGACACAAAGTCGAACGCTATGAATTATAAATTGAGAATGCAACGGTCTGGATCGAAACGACTATTGTGAATATTTGATACACTACACGATGGGTCGACTCATCGTGGCCGATTCAATTGTGGCAGAACTAAGTAGGTAAAAATGAAAAATACATTTAGTTGCGCTAAATATGACTCAAAACAAAAATAATAAACACAAAAAGAATAAAAATTCATTTAAGTTAATCATCATAAGTGGAAAAGTAAACTAAACAACGGTGGACATAGTGCGCAGTTCATTTTCAACCAGTCTACATAAGGGTGATGCAAAAAAACAATACCAAACAACAACAAAAACAAAAATACAAGCTAAGCATATGTTTTCTTAGAGACTAAACGCTAAACTCACCCACTAAGCGCTCAAGTGGCATCTTCTCGAGATCCTCCTGACATTTGGCATCCTCCCTCACTTTCTTAATCTCGTTCTTCAACATTTCCCTTTGTTGGGGGGTTAGCCGTCCGGACTCGCGGCCCGACATTTTGCGATGTAATACTCTGTCACCGGTTTGGGTAAAATGAACTGTTTGTCTGGGGAACTGGTTCCTAGCAATCACTCAGACCGACTGCCGCGCGGCGAGCATAGCGTCGCGGCTGCGCTGATCGATATTAATGTACAGTCACTATCATAAATTTCAGTTCACTCTTCATTTCAGAGCAAGAGGTATTTATTGTAACTTTCATTGCAGTGTGCATCAAGTTTGGTGATCTGAGAGCGCTGCAGCGTTAGTTTAATAGAAAGTTCAGTTATTTTATCAATAGTACCCCTTTTAGGGATTCGTTGAAACCCTTATAGATTCGTCCCGTCCGCCGTCTGTCTCTGTTTGACCGTCCGTATGTCACAGCCATTTTACTCCGAGACTGTTGAACTTTTTAGGAACAGGTGTCTTCTACGAATCGCTACACAAAGATGACGTGAATTTACAAAAAAAAAACAATGGGGATGGTCCTCTATACATAAACTAAAGGTTGAAAAACCCGTCCGGCTCTCCGTCTGTCAAGATCCTTTTTCTCATGAACGCGTGGAGGTATCAAGCTGAAATTAATATCAAATACTCAAATCTGCTATTCCTTGAAGCCTTGAAAAAAAAACAAATATTTGGCCATTGGCTTAGAATCATGAAATTAGATTTCTTTTTTTTGTATTCTTTTTTTGGTTTTGTTTTTTGTTGTGTCTTAATGTAAATGTTAATGTAAAGGAAAAAATCTGAAAACGGTAAATATGTAGTTTAATAACAAAATACCTACAAGCTTATACGGAACCCTCGGTGCGCGAGTCCAACTCGCTCTTGGCCGGTTTTTTCGTTTATATCATTCTTCAAAAAATCCATCCATCTCTTCTTTGGCTTTTCTGAAAGTTTTGTTTTAATTATTTTGGAACATAGACAGCTCAAAACTGTATGTTCCAAAAAAAAAACTTTGCCTTTTCACTTTCTCTCTCTCATCCATTCAAAATTTTATTCTCTCTTTTAGTCACATGCGGTTCATCACTCCTCATCAGGCTCATCAAGCTCATCTCCTGTCCATACGACGAGTCCCTTTCAACTTTTCTGGAACTGCAAGTGTGACTTTTAAACTTCCTCTAATATCCTCGGTTTTTCCTTAATTTATCAATTCTTTTTACTCCACACAATCTTCGTTTAATTTGTTTATTTTCTTCAAAATCTTTCTTCACTTTGTAGGTACATTATAGAACTTATTTTGCTGAAATTATTGTAATTATACCATAATATGTGGTTACCCTGTAAAGTTTTTTACCCGACTACAGTGAATCTAAAAGGAAGGGTTATGATTTTAGCCGTCTATGTATGTATGTTTGTATTTACGTAAGTCCCTCCGTAGCGCCCAAACTATTCATCCTATTTTGATGAATAAGGTGTCAATCGATTCGTTATTATGGCCCGGGTGACATAGGCGATTTTACCTTGTATACCCCGAATTTAATTAGAGCATGATTTTTCAGTAGTCGGGTTTTTTAGTGGTAGTTTACCACATAAATTCTTGTTAACAAATATTTTTATTTGTAATTATAACACAATATAGTTATTATATTATAGTTCTGTTACCGTTGGACTCAGTATGCCTTAATCCTATTAATAATATTATAAATGCCAAAGTAAGTTTGTTTGTTTGTTACCTTTTCACGCCTAAACCACTGAACCGATAATCCTGAAATGTTGCATACTTGAGGACGTTGTAGGTGAACAGAAACGGATATAGGGTACCTTTCATTCCGAAAAAAAGTACTGTACCCGAGGAAAACAACAATAACGTCGTCGATATAGATGGCGCCACATGTCTTTCGAATCATGATTGAATTATATTATTACAAGCAGAGTACAAACCGAGTTGATTATCAAATTCAAAATTAACACG
This sequence comes from Noctua fimbriata, assembly GCA_905163415.1. Lineage (NCBI taxonomy): Eukaryota > Metazoa > Arthropoda > Insecta > Lepidoptera > Noctuidae > Noctua > Noctua fimbriata. The sequence goes on from LR990921.1 coordinate 1,703,377, forward strand.
AGTGACGCCGCGGGCAAAATCTAGTCAGCCATAATATACTCCTATATACTATATACTATATACTATATACTCCTATTAATTCGGTTAATAAAATCAATAAAATTCAACGTTAAAAATGTGGGTTATTACTATCCATTAGTATCAGTCCCATATTACATATGTAGATCCGAAACATATGCTTAGATTAACATATATAAATGTTAACTATCGAAAATCGTTACGATTATCTCGAAAATTGGGGGACATTTTGATGTGTGTTGGAACGTTTTGGCAGAATTACGCTCAGATAGTTTTCAAGCTGACTGTACTCATTTCCACGGTGGGCCACAGAGGGAGACATTGTGGGGCGACGGAGCGAATCGGCTTTACTTAGTTAGTTAGGATCTATTTTTAATAGGCACATTGATTTATTGAAGTGTAGCTTTGCATTGGTAGCGAATATGAAATCAGGAGATTTTTTTTGTCTTGTAAAGTCAATTGAAATTTAATTGTAACGAAAATAAACTGAAGTAGGTAACATGGAAAAAATAAAATAATTATCATTTATTCCAGACTAGACTCAACAAACAAAGCGATTAAAAGAAACAAGCGGTGCCTATGTACTCTAAGTATGATGTTTCCTTATTTATCTCTTGTGTGTACATAAATGATAAAATAAACATTTTCTTTTTTCAAAATAAAATATGTCACATCAAGTATTTGAAAGAGTTTCTTTGTCGTATTTTTGTGCCAATTAAACAAATTTTCAAAAACATGTTTGAATGCAGTTATACCTTTTTATAAAAGTAATAAAAATTGGTAGCATATTCTGAAGGATACAGGACAACAGGATGATTAAGTAATTCGGTGCATTACTTGATAAAAATACAAATAGGTGATAGTTAGAGCTAATTTACAACAACTTTCGACACCGAAAACTCTATTCTACGGGGTCCAAACTGATTTTTTTTGGGGAAAACTAAGTCAATGTTAGGAAAATTTTCCTAAATCGTTCTTTATATAATTTAATTTTAAATTGATATACATTAATAAATTAAAATAACCAATATTAACTAACTAACTTAAAAATAAACTTAAAAAATGGCGTCAAAAAACTCCTCCTCAACGCAGTCAACTGGTAATGTACCCAAAAGACTGGCGGCGTTGCCATGTTGGCAACGCTAAGCCTTTGGCCAAGGTAAAAGCCAGCCCTTGGGTCACGGGAAGAGTCAACTAAACGTTTTGAAATGTCCTTGAAAAGGCTGTGAGCACTCGGACCCCACGGACCTAGAGTTTCAACCCCAAACGGCTCGAAAATATAGTTACCAATAAGGTTACTATATTTACGCCGCTTGAGGTTCTCTGCAGCCGCAGTCGCAGCACCAGCACAGCACGATGAGCTAGGAAGATGGGATGGCGCAAGAGTATCGACACAAGTTGCATCCCACACTAAAGGCCTACCCATCCTCCATGGAAACAAAGACATGCCGTCCGGTCTCTTGCCATCGTCGCGTGCCAAGCCATTTGGTTCTAATAAAGCTGGAACGCCGACGGTGACAAGAGCTCGACGGATGATATCATTTAAGTTCGCGTGCCGTGCAAAGCGGCCCGCACTTCGGCTGCATGAAAGGCCGTGGTGTCCAAGGCTGTTGACAGCTTCACCACAGTGACAGCGATGAGGAGAAAAACAAGGGGCGCCTAGGCGTAGAGCAGCAGCAAGGCGGAAAGTAGTGTCGTCGAGCAAAGTGCCTATGCTCGACGACGGTAGTGCGTGAAGCCAAAGACCCGACTCCCACTCACCCACAGCCAGCAGACGCGCACGCTCAGCAGTAGTAGCAGACGTGAGCAGTAAATTGTTCTGAACTACTCTGCAGAGCGGCTCGTCCCAACGTCTCTGGGAAAATGGATGGAATGGTTCTTCAGAATTCGGGCAAGCGAGTTGCCAGGCATTAATAGCCTCGGAGAAGCACGGCACATCAAAATCAATCAGTGTGGAAGCCAGGATAATCCTGATTAATTTCTCAGTGCCGTAGTCCGAAGATATAAACGCCGGTAAACTAATACTAGAAATTTTGCGGACGCCGAGTCCTCCCATACGAATGGGAACATTTAAAACGGATGATATAGTATTTTTGATAATTTGGTCCATTTTGTCCAAAAGATGAGTGTGCTTCCATAAAGGGGAAGCACGTAGGAAATATGTTAATTTTGGGCCGAAACAACAGTAACGGATTAGGGTGATGGCCGAATGCATATTAATTTGAAGCAACCTTTCCGAAATATCATTGAAATTTTGAATTTTTTGAAATAAATGTATAACAGATGACATGACTCGACCAAATGGTGGAAATCCTCAGGGAGGAAGGGACGCGTTTTTGTAAAATGTGGCATACGGGCAAGAAGTCCAAACTTTCGGAGGAGACTCTGGAGCTTATGACGGAACGACGTGAAAACCCACCCATCACTTCGTCAGAACTACAGGCACTCAATAATAAAATTAGAAAATTGGTACGACGCGACCTGCGATGCTCCAGCACCCGCTCAATAGAAAAAGCGAATGAGCAAAATCGGGGGTCGAAAGTGTTCGTCCAATCACTTGGAAGGAGCCACCTGACGAAGTTGACCTAATCTAGTGGGGATATCGTCGTTTCGAAGCCGGAGATTCTTGGGGAAGTCGAAAAACCGGGTTTCGAGGAGGATACAGCACCATAGACCACATCCACACAGTGCGGCAGATCATACAGAAGTCCGAAGAGTATAACCGGCCGCTGTGTCTTGCATTTGTGGACTATGAGAAGGCTTTTGACTCTGTCGAGACCTGATCAGCAGAACTGACCAGGTCTCGACAGAGTCAAAAGCCCCTGCAGCGATGCCAAGTCGACTGGCGATAAACCCAAGTGTTGAGAAATCTTTATGAGAACGCCACAATGACCGTCCAAAGTCAAAACCAGCAAACGAAGCATATCCCATTGCGTCGGGGGGTGAGGCAAGGGGACGTTATTTCCCCGAAATTGTTCACCAACGCACTGGAGGATGTGTTTAAGACGCTAAAATGGGAAGGACGTGGCATAAACATCAACGGCGTGTACATCTCACACTTGAGATTTGCAGATGACATCGTCATACTGGCTGAAACGCTGCACGACTTGCAGCAGATGCTGGATGGCCTAGTTGATTCTTCAATACACATTGGTCTCAGGGTGAACTTGGACAAAACCAAGGTTATGTTCAACGAACACGTCACCCCAGGATCTGTTGTCGTCAATGGCGGTCCTCTCGAGGTTGTTCGAGAATATGTTTACCTCTGCAGTTTGGTAAGAACAACTTTGAGAGGGAGGCTAACAGAAGAATCCAGCTGGGCTGGGCAGCATTTGGGAAGCTTCGCCGGGTCTTCTCGTCGCGTATTCCACAGAGCCGAAAGACTAAGGTCTTCAATCAGTGCGTCCTGCCTGTTATGATTTACGGAGCCGAAACGTGGACACTCACAGTACGGCTGGTCCATAAATTTAAGGTCGCTCAGCGAGCTATGGAACGAGCTATGCTTGGAGTCTCTCTGAGGGATCGCATTCGGAACGATGTGATCCGACAGAGAACCAGAGTTGTCGACATAGCTCACAGAATAAGTAAGCTGAAGTGGCAATGGGCCGGTCATATTAGCCGTGGAACCGATGACCGTTGGGGTAGACGTGTTCTTGAGTGGAGACCGCGAATCGTCAAACGTAAGGTGGGACACCCTCAGGCTCGGTGGAGTGACGATCTTCGCAGGGTGGCTGGTAGCAACTGGATGAGAGTTGCCGACAATCGAGTTAAGTGGCGTGAGATTGAAGAGGCCTATGTCCAACAGTGGACTGTTGAACATGATGAACTGTATTTGTTCTGTATAGTGTTTCACATACTTATTTAAAACATTGGAATGTAAAAAGGAACCATATACAAGATCCAAGCTACAGTCTAGTCAAAGTTACGGGTTTGGGGAACTTTCGAACAAAACGAATTATGTCATCATTAGGCTATCTTATGTCCCACAGCTGGACAAACGCTTCCCTTTTTTCAAAATGGCAATATCCGGCTATGTTTGGCAAGTAGTCACGCCACCTTCATTGTCCAATGAGTGACTGTTGTTGTAAGCGGCAACTCCTACTTCATTCCTGCAGCAATTCAGTGATCAGCAGTTCAGAGATTGGTACAGAATTTCTAAATCAGTTGTCAATCAATTCACAAGATGAGAAAGAATTCTGGAGCATTTGAAACCCAGCCAGTAATTATTCCACCCATTCCACAAGTGTTGTCAGCTATATACTTTTCTGACTCCGGACTATTCAAAATTTCAGCAGCAGACAACATCTGAGAGCACAAATGTACAGAATTACTGTTTCGTTTATTCATTTTCCTTACATATTAATTACATTTAAAATATTTTTATCAACAAAAATTAATCAAAAACATTTAAAATATAAAAAAATATTAACATTACTGTTTCCTTTATTTATTTTCATACAAATCTTATACATTTTTAAATATTCCTTAAAATAAAAAAAATATTTAAAAATATAAAAAATTGTAACCCACCGGTATCGGGAACAGGGTCCAAGCTACGGGTCAGGACTCCAGACAGAGGAACCTCCTAACAATACGTGCCGTGTCTAGGAGTACCGCTTTCTGAATCAAGCCCTTGATTCTACTGCCTAACGAGAGCCTCCCCAGGTATTGGTCGAGGCTCTTGGCAATTAAGCCATGGGCTGACACGACTATCGGCACAATGATCGTTGAGTCCACATCCCACATGTCGACAACCTCGCGAGCCAAGTCAAGATACTTGATTTTCTTATCTTTCTCGGCTTTCACGAGGTTCTCGTCATGCGGGACCGTTATGTCAACAATCATTGCGCGCCGCTCTGATCGATCCACCACCACTATATCAGGCTTATTGGCTACAATAGTCCTGTCAGTGATGATGGATTTCTCCCAGAACAATGTGCCATTTTCGAGAACTGGGTCGGGCACATAATTATAGTACGGCACTTCCAATTCCACAAGGTTGTATTTTAGAGCAAGTTGCTGATGGATAATCCTGGTTACAAGGTTGTGTCTATGCAAGTACTCTACATTAGCCAGACGAGAACACCCGGAGATAATATGACGGATAGATTCGCCTGGACGGTGGCATGACCGACATATGTCAACCGTACCGTCCTTCACAATAAATCTCCAGTAGGTTTTCGTCATCATAACTTCTTCCATAATTGCACAGACAAAACCTTCGGTTTCTCCGAAGAGGTCCCCGAAACGTAGCCATGCTGCGGACGCTGATAGGTCTACATTGGGCCCATGCAGGGCCCTGAAAAAAGCATCCGTGAAGCTCCTTACTCTCCATGCGGTCGTTAGTGTCAAGCACTACAGGTTTGCACCAGTTCTCTTTAGCCAAGGAGAGCGGGGCGAGGCCCTTGTCCACCGCGACCACATCTCGATGCATCCCCATGTCGGTTTCAAGGAAATATTCCCTGAGACTGCATATCTCGCGATTGTGGAGAGTCTTAGCGTTTAAAAAGCCTCGACCCCCACACCTCCGCGGGATATAGTATCATAACAGAAGAACGCGTCAGGGTGTCTAGTTCTGTTTGAGTCTATTTGAGTCTATTTGAGTATGCCGAAAAAGCAAATCAAAACCGGCATGACCCAACCGTTGAAGGCACGTACCTAATTTAAGTACTTTTTTCAGGCGGCCAAAGAAGCGCTCTTTCAACGATTGCTTCATGTCAGCGACATTGATGCCCAGCGCTTCTGACATACCCAAATACTTATAGGTTTCGGTTACTGAGAGGGATCTAAGATTTATGGAATCCGAGAGCTGGATTCCCACAGATTCCACAATCTCCCCTCGCTTTACATGCATGACCGCACATTTGTCCACACCAAATTCCATCCTACTAAAAGTTTCTGTTACCTTCAGTAGCTCCATCAGTTGCAAATCGTTGGGAGCAAAGAGTTTCAGGTCCTCCGTGTAAAGGAGGTGAGATATAACTTGACCACCTCTCCTCAACCGATAGCCTAGACCTGAATCCTCCAGCAGCGTGCTAAGAGGATTCAAGGCTGGACCAAAGTGGACTCAAACTATCACCCTGAAATATACTTCGCTCTATCCTTATCGGTTCGTTATTCCTCTGGATTTGCCGACTTCCTGGATAGCGAAGGACTGCCCTCCATTGCCCCATACATGACATCAGGAAGGTGCGCAGAGTTGCATCAACTTTATACAACTCTAGCACCCTCATTAGCCATGTATGTGACACCGAGTCATAGGCCTTCTTATAGTCTATCCAACATGTCGACAGATCCCTTCGGGAACGGCGAACCTGTTGACTAATGGCCATATCAATGAGAAGTAGCTCCTTAGTACCGCGGGACCCGTTCCTATATCCATTTTGAGAAGCGGACATGACAGAACTGTCATCAATGTGTGTGTTAATTTTAGCTCTCAAAATGGATGTAAGAACTTATAGACCGTCGGAAGACAGGTAATCGGTCTATAATTATTATTTCCTTTATTTATATTTTTACAAATTATTTACATTTTTAAATATTCCTTAAAAAACAATATAAAAAAAACATTTATAAATATAAAAAATTGCAGGGCTCCAGAGAGAGGAACCTCCTAACAATACGAGCCGTGTCCAGAAGTACCTCTTTCTGACTCAAGCCCTTGATCCAGCTGCCTAACGAGAGCCTCCTCAGGTATTGGTCGAGGCTCTTAGCAATTAAGCCATTGGCCGACACGACTATCGGCACGATGACTGCTGTACTCACGTCCCACATGTCGACAACCTCGCGAGCCAGATCTAGATATTTGAATTGTTTATCTTTCTCTGCTTTCACGAGGTTCGCGTCATGCGGAACCCTTATATCGACAATCATTGTGCGACGCTCCAATCGATCTATCACCACAATGTCAGGTTTATTGGCAACAATAGTCCTGTCAGTGATGATGGATCGATCCCAATACAACGTGATATTACCATCATCGAGAACCGGGTCGGGCACATACTTATAGTATGGCACTTCTGATTCCACAAGGTTGTACATCACAGCAAGTTGCTGGTGGATAATCCTGGCAACGAGATTGTGTCTATGCAAGTACTCTCCGTTAGCCAGACGAGAACACCCAGAAATAATGTGTCGGATCGATTCTCCCGGACGGTGGCATGCCCGACATGTGTCAACCGTGCCATCCTTCACAATGTATTTCCGGTAGTTATTCGTCATCATAACTTCGTCCATTATTGCACAGACAAAACCTTCGTTTTCCCCCAATATGTCACCGAAACGCAGCCAAGATACGGACGCTATGAAGTCTACATCGGGTCCGTGTAGGGCCCGGTAAAAGCGTCCGTGAAGCTCCTTGTCCTGCCATACCTCCTTGCGATCATTAGTGTCTAAAACTCTAGGTTTGCGCCAGTTCTCGTTAGCCAGGGAGAGCGGGGTGAGGCCCTTGCCCACTGAGACCACAACTCGGTGCATCCCCACGTCGGCCTCTAGGAAGTATTCCCTGAGACTGCATACCTCACGGTTGTGCAGGGTCTTAGCATTTAAGAAGCCATGACCCCCACACTTCAGCGTGATATACAGTCTCATCACCGACGACTGTGGGTGATGCATTCGATTTGCGGTCAGCAGTGCACGGACCCTCCTATCCAGGGCATCAAGTTCCGTCTGAGTCCATTTGAGTATACCGAAAGAATACATCAAAACCGGCATGACCTAACCGTTGAAGGCGCGCACCTTGTTTCCGAATGACAAAAGACTACTTAGTACCTTATTCAGGCGGCCAAAGAAGCGCTCCCTCAACGATTGTTTCATGTCAGCAGTATTGATACCTAATGCTTCCGACATACCCAAATACTTGTAGGTTTCTGTTGAGGAGAGGGATCTAAGGTGTATGGAATCTGAGAGTTGAGTTCCCACGGATTCCATAATCTCCCCTCGCTTCACATGCATGACTGCACATTTGTCCACACCAAATTCCATCCTGATGGAGCTACTGAAAGTTTCCGTTACCTTCAGTAGCTTCATCAGTTACCAATTGTTATTACTGTTACTGTTATTATTAGCCATCATCACACCACTACTGGGCAAAGGCAGACGCCTTGATGGGTAGACAGGAACAGCACCACTGCCTTGTTGATAACCCACTTCAACCAGTAAGTACCTAGTAAGCACAATGTACCAGTAGCCTATCTCTTTTTTAAATCAAATAAATAGGTGTAAAGAATATAACTTTAATCAGTTGTAGTACTCTTTATTATTAATAATGTTACCATGATTGTGATTACATAGCAAACCTACTAATACAGGGTGACTGGTAATTAGTGACCGATACTTAAACACGTGATTGTACTCATGATAACAAACTACTTTCCCAAAGAAACACTTTTTTTTATTATATATTCTAAGACAAAGCATTCTGAACATAAAAAAATGAGTAAACACACTAGTATAATGTACGTATGTACATGTGTTATGTACAATAGCTGAACCAACAGACGTTGCCCTGCCCTGATTGAGGATGTCGACAATAATAGCGCGGTCACCAGCTTAGAATTATATTTTTTTTTATCTCGTAGCTATAACGACTTAATTCTATCTTTATTATAATTATAATGGGTGTGAAAAGGCTGTTAACGATGCCGTTCTTCCCGTTAGTGCGATATGTTTTTTTTGTTCAGACCATACATGAGAACCTTTTACTGACGGAGATATGAAAGGTTTCAACTTTATACTCGTTATTTTTTTAATACAATATATGTTACAACTTTACTTAATACCTCCATGAGCCCTCTACTATTCAATACATTCATCAGCACAATGTGTTGAGTGAGTTACATTGAACGATTCCTTAAAATGAGATTTCTCACATCAACAAAAAACGTCGTTTATGTTTATTTAGGTTAAGGTATATCTATGGGTTGGGGGTATATCTATGGGTCTTTGTTACCTGAAATAAATGGATTATTTTATTATTTAACAACTTGCCAGCTACATTGAAATAAACTAATGTTAGTCCTAAATTGAAAAAATAACAACGTCTGTTGCTATTACAAACATGTTATTATGAAATTTATTTATTTATTTATTTATTTGGATCTCCAACAAAGAATACACACAGACAATATAGGACACAGTATTACAAATGTTCTTTTAGGTGTGTTCCTTCAATTATAGGAGAACACAGCATGCCCATAAAACTAGGTTTTAACACATAAAATATAAAACAATGAAAATAATACAAAAAACAAAATAAAAACCAGAATAATTATTAAAAAGCATTTGATGCATTTGATAAAATTGTTTCACATACAAATTATAGTTATCACTCTACATTTATAGCAGTGGTCAGTATTTTTTTGTATTTAGAGATTGTGAGGGTTATGTCCATGTCAGATTGCTTTGACAATTCATTGTACTGCCTACAGAGTCTTGGGAGAGCGGCGAAATGTCCTAGATTAGTTTTGGAACCTGAGACATAAAACAAATTTAAACAAATTAATGAATACTTAGAAAATTCAATAGAATTACAGGCTTTTTATTTAGTTCTATTCCTAGTTTAGTTTATGTTCTTCTTATAATTAAAATACTCCAGAGGAGGATACCCCTAGGGCATACAATTTTAGACATAAAACCTGAAAAGAATATACATATTTTATTTCTCTAATCTCTTTCTAATCACATCAAAAATTCGTGTTTTAATTTTAAGTTAACGCAACTTCTTCGTTCTTTCAACCTTCTTTTAACTCATCAAAATTCCGTTTTTGATTTTTAAGTATCTGTCGTAGATTCTGTATTTGTAAGTCCAAGATTTTGATATCTTTATCCGTCAATCCATTACTGCCAAGCATATTTTCCTTTTCGATCATTGCGCATTCCAATTGAAGTGCTAATTTTGCCGCTATTACCGCGTTGGAATTAGCTTTGGTCACTTGTTTTTTAAAAGCTTCAATCAGTTTTTTTTTCGGCACCCGGCGGCGGTTTCCAGCCCTAGGTGTATTCTCGTTAACTTTTTCGCTGCTAACATCACGACTGGCTGAAAAGAAAATAAACAATGTACGGTTTCGACTTAAAATAGTAAAACGTTAATCAATACTGTAGGAGGAAATCGCTTTTGAATTTTGCGAAGTGTTTACAACATAATTTTTAGTATATGCGAAACCTGAATATAGTTTGTTCAGAATAAGTAACTGAATCGATTCCAATAATTATTAAACCATGTTATATTTTTTCCCAAAATTATTTAAAAAAGTTAAAAGTTGGATACCGAGCGACTTTGAGTACCTATCGCAATAATTTAGGTACCTACTGCCAAATTATTATTATCAATGAGCTCAAGACGATGCAGGAGGCGCGCGCTGCGTGGTGACCGCTTTTTTGTGCGGACAACTAGGTAACAGAACAAGCTTATAACTTTGTGATTTTTTCACGATACAGTTTTGAAATTTTGTACATAGATTCTTTACATAAAAATACCAGATACGTGTATCAGGTTTCGCATATACTAAAACTAATGTTGTATATATATCATGTCTCGTGACTTTATTATGCTATACATAAGATACCTACAGCTTTAGTAACAGGGGCATATTGGCACCCTTAGGATCGCATCTTAACTAACTTACATAAATATGACATCACGCCTGTAAATCCCTAAGGGATATTCAGAGATGTAATTATAGTACACCCACATTTCGCCAGTAATGTTTAAAAGGTATCAACAGGGTACAAATCCAAACTGCTACTGAGAAAATGAAATTCCTATTCGAACACCCAGTAACTTTGGCAGACCGGGGAATCGAACGCCAACTAGACCAACGAGGCAGACCCTAACTTCTACATACATGTAAAGAAATAAATTTATTGTAGAAACAGTAAACTCATTGAATCCTGCAATTCGTCCACTACTTCTACTTCTATAGGACAGCCATTAAAATTTTCAGTTTCAAAAAAGGCTTGTAAATTAAAGAAAATATTATAAAAATATAAATTACACTTGAAAATAAAAGAAAGGAAGCGCGCTTGAATGTACTCACCATCGCTCTGGTTTGACTTCTTGGATGTAGATGGATCCATGATATAATCTATCATCTCTGTTGCTAACGCCTGTAAATTATAAATATATTTTTTAGAAATTCTGATTAGTTCTAGTTTAAAATAATTGAAAGCTATTTTATAAGGATTTATTATAGTCTAAGAGATTCTTCTGTAATTACGATAGTTAAGTCCTGCCTGGAGCCTGCTCCACCGCCGATGAGAAAGCGACTAGCTAACGGCTATGTTTTAGGCCAAACACGTACAATATCAGAACTCCGGGTTTAGTGAAATCATCGTTCCCCTGCCCTTGTCCCAATTTCACCCACTTCGCACATTAGCCGCCATTCCATGAGGCTCCCTCTCGAACCACAACATCTTTCGCACAGTTCATTTTATCGTGTCTTTGGTCTGCTCTTACTCTTTTGGCTATTCACATACTTTCAAAACTTTCCTCACGGCATTTTCATCTGCATAGTATGACAACCGATTACCACACCACTTTTCAGGAACTGGGGTTACTTACAAACTTTCACTTATGTACTCATAAGTGTAATTGCATGTGGATGGAACCCCATCCACATGCAATTACCTTGTATTTCTTCCTTTTGTGGTCCAACATTCCGATTCATACAAATCAGCGGGTCTAACCATTGTTCCATAAATTTTCCCCTTAAGTCTAAGAAGAATGTGGGGGTCGCAGATTGTTACCGTGACCTGCCGTCATTTCACCCATCCTGTGTTAACTCTATGCGTAACGTTCTACTCTACTTCGCCATCGCCTTGAACAAGTAAACCGCGATACCGTCGGAACAGAGAGGGAGAAGTACGCCTTACAGCGCGAGAGTGAAAGCGACACGTATATTAATGGTTGTTCGTCGACTGTTCACACTGCCGGAGATGACTCCTTCTCCACTAGTTTAAGGCAGCGGGCTCAACCGTTGCTGAAAGACTCGCTGGACGACTGGACGCGAGTAATTACCTGTCGCACTCACTTATAGGCCAGTAACTAAACTACCCAAGGTACCCACTCGCTGCCCATTGTTCGTCAACTCGTTTCTCATTGCTAGGTCTAGTCGCTTTCCGCTAATCCGCGGCGGTGGGGCCGGTATCTTTCAGAGTGCATGACAGCGATGATGCTGAAGAAGCTTTTGCCACATCTACATAGTGTATGTTACAGTCAAAACTGTAAATCGTTCAAAACTACTTTTGACAGGTGTCAGTCACCCTAAAACATATGAACTGAAATGCGGTTTTCTCTGTTAAATCATTTTTAATACAAAACTCCTTAGATATCATTACGTAGAATTACTACGACACGTTGTTTTTTAAACGGTCACAAAAAACAACCTAAAAAGATGCTAAGTAAATGTTAGTTATTGTTAAAATAGTTTTAACCGGTCAAAAGTAGTTTTGACTGTGACATAATGATATATTAACAAAGATGAAATAACGATAAGTAATACAAAGCCTATTTTCAGCAGAATTTGTGTAAGTCAACAATAAGCAGTTTTGAGTTGATATTTTCCACAAGCATTATATTATTCTTCTGGTTATTCTTTTCAATGTTTGTATGACTATGTCAGGGTTGCTCTTAATAATTTTAAAGGGAGAAATTACCGCAGATCTGAAAAAAAAATATAACATTATTAACTGACAGAAACTTCGTTATAGGTCCGCTAATTAATGATCGTATTAATATAATATAATATTCCACAACTATCACACAACGCCGTCTAGTCTCAAGCTAAGCAGAGCTTGTGTTATGAGTACTAGACAATGATAAACATACTTATATATTTCTAAATACATACATATATAGATAAATTACACCAAGACACAGAACAAATGATCACGCTCATCACATAAACATTTGTCCTGGGTGGGAATCGAACCCACGACCTCCGGCATAGCAGTCAGAGTCACTGAATTAAAGTTATTGTATCAATAACTAGTAGATACTCACATCCTAGACAACTTGTTAATTTTCATGAGCTGTTCCGTCATCTTCGCGATCGAGTTCTGAAGAAACAAAAACATATGATGTTTGAGATTACGAGATTTTATAGAACGAAGTGAATGAATTTTGAAAGGGTGGTCAGCTGAATAAATTAAACACCGATGGAAACAGTTCGTTCATGTAACTAAGAATTACTTAATTAGGTACTCGATGGTTTTCTTTCAAGACACCCGCGGATAGTAACAAATAGTATATGGCTCAACAAATAGTATATGGCTCAATAAATAGTATATGGCTCAATAAATCTGTCTGATGTTTCGATGAATCGGCATTTTTCATGCAATTGAGAAATTGGGTATGTCTAATGTTATGAAGGTATACTTGAAAGCAAATTATGTACATACTTTCTAATCAGAAAGTTTTTTGTTGCCCTTTTATAGTTTCACTAGATTTTGGCCACGGTTCCGCTCGCTTTGATTTAGAATGTGAAAATATCTAGTATTTTCGTTTGTAATCAGAAAATCTAAATTGAATGTTGTACTCCTGTGAGATGACCATATCGTGTAGTAAATAATCAATATTTACTTATTTCACATAATTAAAATATATTTAAGTTGGCTGCATATCTTCTACTTCCATAACTACTTACTACCCTATTACTTGTCGTGTCAGTAGTCACCCTCTATCTAGCCATACCATCTTTCACACAGCCCGTCATTTCTTTGGTCTTTTCAATCTCTTGTGGCCATTGACTGTATGAATGTGAATGGATACCCTGAATACCCTTCATAAATTTTCCTCATTACTCCATATATTGCCCAAACAATGACAAACTGTTCTCATACGTTTTTTTGCATTGTCTCTTATAGTAAATACAAATTTTAAAGCCTTAAATTTGACTAATTTTTTACGAATAAAAGAAAAAGTTGCTCATGTGATGCAACTTATTGTCATAAAAAACTGTCACTAGTTACAGTAAGTACCCATTTATTTTTACTTAAAACACTATACCCACTTACGTTAATTTCTAACAATGCGCAAACTGCGATCGCGATGCGAACTAGATTAGATTTTAAACGATTTTCTAAATAGCAGGGCTTTCTGAACGCATTGTGCACTACGAATGGAAAGCCTACGCCGTAGCAGCGCTACGGGTGCTACGGCGTAGCAAACGAATCAGCTACGCCTCGCCTACGAAAAGCTTTTTGAACATTGTTTTATATTACAACTAATTCTGATACAAAACAATTATGATATTACATTGATTGATAAACTAGTCTGAAGAGATGTCGCAGACTAAATAATGCTAACTGCTAATTAGGGTGTGGCTCGAAACGCATGAGGTGCGGCATTTTTCATAAGATTGGTACTTGCCAAATCATCATATTAGCGTTTTATCACTGCCCTATCGCTTGCTGAGGTAAAATATACATACACAATTTTACGTTACATACATTTTCAGCCAATATTTCCTTGAAATTTTATTTTTGCACAAACAACAAACACGTTAACATTCACTGCACTTTTTCTGACGTTAACAAACCTATTGTAATACATAAAATATTTGGCAAACCGTGCACTTACATGAAGTTTCTTCACTTATATGTAATTGAGATTTATATTCTCCTCACTTTCCGTATTTTTTCATTTTCTTGCTAAATTGCGCTGCAGTGCGAGTCACTGGCGAAGCCCCCGTTAGGGATGTTTTCTATCGACCTTTAAAAGCTTTTGAACCCGTTGTCGATAACCCACCCTAACTCGACTAAATTTATATCAATATTATTGATTCAGTATTAGTAACCCACATAACATGAAGTAAAATACTAGCATTCTATTTTGATTTATCTTTTAAAAAAATACAAGTCATTGTAATTGTCTATATAGTAACCATCGTGTAATCGAGTAGTTACAGCATTTGGCGCGAAGCTGCAGTGGCGCCTCTACCGGCGGTGTTTTCATGTCGATTCATAACAATTAGAGTAGTATTTGTATAAACAACCTTATTGCTGAGACGATAAAGATCATTGTGTTATTATACGACCCTTGATAAAATAGTAGTGAATGGAGTGTGCCGTTAAGGGGTAGCTGTGACGATCTGCACGCTCGTACGCGACAGGGGAGTTGTATTACGTATTCAGAATGATTTACTACTTTGTCCTACTTTGCTTTGAGAATGGACTTTCAGTTGGGGTTCTGTTTGCAAACAATACTGAAGGTGTCATGGGGTGGGTGAGGCAGGTCAGTAACCTTTTTATACTATGTAGTTTCGGTTTTATAGTAGTGTCTTGTTTGGCCTCCAACACGATGTTGGCGTGAGTTTGGTGGTATTCTTTGCCAATATTTCTACTACTTTTCGTTTACGTGTCTATTATTTCAAGTTTTGGCGCCAGCGATGCCAGGTGTTTCCCGTGAATTTGACGATATCGTTTATTCGGTGCTAACCTCTAAGTGTATTCCAACAAAGTCTGTTTTTGTATCTGTATGACCTTTATGATCGTCTAAAGTGCACAATGCGATGCCAAATTGATGTCTTTTTTGCCTTTTAAGCCCCAAGCTATGGTATGGAGGCAAAGCGACTTCCGCACTGCCTGACAAAGCCATGGAGGTGCCGAAGTTTAGGGCCATTTAAGATTAATGTGATGGCAGCGCTACGATGAAGACTACCAGTTTCTGAGGATCCTTCGCTCTTGTACGGATTACCCATGTTGGCCCTTGTAAAAGAATCACTCTGTATTGAATCAGTTATTCAGTGGTTTCCATAGTTACTGCATTTTGAATACTTACTCTTAATTTAGACAGACGATTATTTATCCATTATTCGGAAAAAAAATCGCATCGGTAATGCGCAGAGTGACCAAATTTCTGGCCGTATGTCCGCAACTGCATGTCCAAGACGCATATTTTGTGTTCGTGTGGGACATTTGATGTTTCGGCCGGGTGTGCGAGGAGGCAGCATTAGCACTCTGAGGGTGCCCCATGTATACATAAATCTAACCATTGTGGGCCCATGCCCACAATGGTTAGATTTATGTATACATGGGGCTTTGGGGCTTGTAGAATCTTCCCATGATTGTGATATTTTCTTTTTTACAAGGTTTATAATAATTTTAAGTGTGTGTTTGATCGTTTTACTAAAATAGTTTTTTATTAATTTGAAGCACTAACACCCTATGGGCCCTCGAAGTTTGCCAATAAAAGGAGTTTTTCTATTTTTAATTACAAAACTACAGTATTGATTGAATATCTCACTTCACTCGACATTTAGATTTTTAAGTTCACCAAAACCATAAACTGAGTAAACTGGTTTTCACAAACACGTTTACTCGTCAGAATAAATTATATTTAAGAAAACTAGATTATTTTTCGTAACTGGTTAAACTCGGAGACCACAGTCTCTTTTATAGCCCATATTAAACATGTCAAGACGAGAAAGTCCCGCGCGACAAGGTACTGTAGGTAGACACCTTAAAAAACGACAACAGTATGTTCACGTGATAGCTTCCCTTTTAACCGCTCTGATTCATCGACGTCGATACGCCGCCGAGTCGCTCAACTACTCTCTAGCCCCGGAGGATACTAAAGTCACTTCAATAGACAATTAGCTGTGTACTTCACGACATGTAACAAGTTGTGTTTGTCAGATCGGGCCTGTGACATTTTTGCGAAGAACTGCATTGTTATTAGCATATTTGGCGGGTTTTGGTGATAGTGACCTCTGGAAAGGAGCGCGAAGTCAACAGGTTTGTTGCTTCTAAATATTATTATGTATTTGATAAAATATAGTATTCCGTAGAAGTAAATTTTCAAAATCGATATTGTAGTATGTCTAAAAATAGTTTTGTCGCTGCGGTTTTGTGATCTGGTTTGTTTTGGTGAATTCGGGACCTGGCGAGTGTGCCCTTGTCAGTGTACCTATATTGTGACTGAAATGTTGTTGACATTTATGCAGTGCTCCTGCCAATGTAAGTCATGGCGTTTGGTGGCTGAAGGCAATACAATTCTAGAGACAGCATGAATGCGAAATGCAAATGTGTTACAAACACAAGTGAATTAAAGATTGTTTTGGTAAACTCTCCAAGCGCACGCAAAACACACGCGCAGTGGTGGTACTTACAGTAAATAAAACACAGTTAATTCCACATATAAGAAAAATTTAATAATACAAAACATGTATGCTACACCTGTCCCAATGCCATAGGGACCTACCATACATACATCAGACACGAAACGAAAATAAATAACAATCATAATTATTATATTAATTACATTAATCATTATATTAATTATAATTCTTATTATTTGTAAATATTTACGATTAGTAACTATATTAAATGTTTATATACATGTAACGGCTCATTGGAAATATAAACGCCTTTACAGTAATAAACTAGAAGATACATATAGTTTATGAAAGCTTCGCCCTTTTTAAAATCATGATTCAACCTTTCAAAATCATAAGTGACTATCCAGTTCACAATATAAGCAATTTGATTCAGATTAATATAACAATCATAGTTTAGAATCTGTAATTTACATGTAATAACAACAACTTACATAAAAAAAAAACATAGAATAATATACATCATTTAATCGCACTCTCCCCAGCTTGCAAAACAATTCATTATATGCAAACAACTTCATTTATCTATTTTTATTTTGAATAATACTAAACATTCTCACAGACAGACACAATAGAGATGAGAGCATTGGGAATGATAGCACAGGACTAGTCTAAACTAAGTCTAGCTTATCTAGCCGTACCCACCATCCTGTGCTAGCAACCCAACACTCACTCAACATATTTCTTGTAATATACAGCCAAAGAACAAACATTTGTTCTAAATTTCTCTTTTAAAGCTAAAATTTATAAGCTATAAAGGTAACAATATGTGATACATTTATTTAATTAACAATCCAGATATTTAATTATTCATAATTATAATGTAGTTTGAGCCCACAATCATTACTCTGACCGGGATAACCCAATATCACAAATATTAATTTCTGGATAGTCAGAAAGTCATACAAAAAAGGCGCAGCTTTTCAGACTCTAGGTCAGAACATCACTTCAGTGACTTCATTTTGGCAAATAGATGACGTTATTATAGTGCTGTCACTTCAATGATATATGACGAAAGTCTTTACAAATGCTTATAACCGACTGTGGACTATTATAATATTAAAGGTTTTTGTAGTTTGTATGTGATATTTATAGTTGAGTTCTTTCATAAGCTTTTACAACCCAGTTAAAAAATGTTTCCTAAATCGTTGTTTATAGTTAGGTATTTAGCCTAATTTTGAATTTCATTCTCTAGTACAACCTTTGAATAACCTAACTATTCAGTTTTTTATATTATTGAAATACAGACAACCATTGTGGAGTTTAAAAATAGTATTAATTACTTATTTAATATGGTATAGTTATTTTAAATGTTAAAAAAGCTATTATTACCTAATAATTGTAGATGTTTCATTTTGTGGTAGAAAAACTTATGAGAAAACTTTGTTTTAGGTGTAGAACCAATGCGATTAACAATGACATATTAAATAGGATCAAATATAATCAAGGAAATGTAATCTAACATATTTCATTTCATAACTAAGCGGGCACATCTAGTGCTAAAATGATTTTTTCTTAGAAAATAGACCAAATTATCTCTTATGATTTAGGTACCCTACATAAATATTATTATGTGATCATACAAATAATATTATTTCAACCAACAGTCGGTTACAAGTCACAAAAAACATCCTTACAATATGATATTCAAAATATCCATCCGAATCGGGAACCTATTGGAATGTTCTCACGCAGTAAAGTTAAACTTAGGTGTAATTGCATAAAATAATAATGGCATTATGATGATAATTATCCAAGTTAGGCACCTGTTAGCAAATTAATTAATTATCTTACAAATTCACATGGAAATTATCTTGAGATTAATAAGAAATATACTGTTACAAATCATAAGTTATAAGTCATACCAATAAAATACGTTTGTACAAACAGTTTTCTAGCCATTACTATTTCGTATAAAGAACAATTTTTGACTTGTCAAAACATGTTGATTGACAGTAGTTAGGAAAAGCATCGCCAGTTGGCGCTACTGTGCAGGACGTTATTCGCAATGTTCACGGCAGTTCGAATTTTTACTTCATATTACCTAGCGATGTCGCCCGAATTTCAGTATTGATTTTATAGACTTCAACGGGACAATATTTAGTTCACGCATGCTCCCCTCGGAGAGTTGGGTCTCTGCCTAACCCTCCGAGTGAAGAGAGTGACCTTTCTTTCACATTTTATGATTCTTCAGCGACGGTATATGTAATATGTCAAGTGGAGTTAGCCGATAGGCAGAAGTTGAATAAAATCCGAACATGTGCGGATTCTTCAGATCAGTCTTGTTGTTCAAAAAATACTGCCGTATTGGATGTAGTGAAAAGTAGTACAACTATGAATGTACTTACTAAATAGATTGAAACTTTTACTTGCTTTTAGTCGCTAGTGAAGCTTCTGACAAGTGTTGAGTTGTATTGTTTCTACAGTGGCATGATGGTACTATAAGTACTGGTAGATTTCGAAAGCTCGTTTGATAATATCCGTGTGTAAAATTAGTGGAATAAACAGAAAACACTAACAAATTATCTGTACATAAATGCCTCTTTGTTTTACATATTATAAAATTGTGCGTTTGTTTTTGTAAAGTCTATTTGTTTCATTGTTTTGTAAGTTATTTAGGTACTTGATCATAATTGTCGCGGTAGTCGTGTTATTGTCTAAGGACGAGTTGCTCCAAACGGTTGCTTAACGTAACATAACGTTCCTCAAATAATAGCGATTAGGTAGGTGAGTTGTTACAAGTTCAATAATAACAAAGCCTTATTTAAACAGATTGTCAATGTTATTCGGGCTGCCAGTAAAAACCAACACATTTTCCTAATCAAATGCTTTAGAGAATTTTATATTATGACATTTCATCTTTCACATCAAATATTACTTGACTATTAACAATATTCTAAGATCTGCCTAAAACTGACATTCGCTGAACCTGTTTACCGAATGATATATTTATATTTTTGAGAAATCTTACGATATTTGAAAATAAAACTACGTTAACGAGTGGGTATGGCACCAGTTACTGTCATTGGTATTGTTTGTTATTTTTAACGCTTTTTTCCGGTTTGACAATAGTTAACGCCATTTTTGAGGTATATGCGACTGTCCAGTGGAACTATAACAACCCACCCTATGTGACCAAATGAAGACATTTTTGGATGATATAAGTAATACATTCTAAAGCGATGTTTTCCAATTGATTTTTGCCGAATTTTGAAACCTATATTCTGGCATTTATATCCTTAACGTTAATTTCATCTATATTCACTGTAATTAAACTGCTAAATAATTAAATTATTTAAATTATTACTTTCAGCTAATGAATCTTAAATACTATTTTTATTATGTTTTCGTTCCCGATGCGGTGGAGTCGAAAATTTATACAAAGAGTTGATTTTAACACAGCCGCGTATCTTGAATGACGAAAATTTATCTATTTTTATAGTAGTATATTGTAAGTATATATATATTATTATAAGATAAATGTATATTTCGTTTATATATTACGTTTTCTAATACAATAATTATGACGTAGTTTGACATTCATATGGAATATTCATATCGTTTATTTTTCTTACCCGCCGAAAGTGATTTGGAGCTGAATTTTTGAATCTTTTTTGTGTTACCTTTATAAGGCTCTCATATACATATCGGTTTTTCTTTAGAAATATTAGCAAGCCTATCCTCTAGCTGGCATAGGCTAGTTTACATATAAATCGTCAGTGGCTTCGAAGATTGATCCAAAAATTTAACTCCCGTACCAATATTTAGTAGAGATATAGAATTAGTGACTTTATAGCCACAGCGGGTATTAACTTACAAGTATTATCAATAATGTTGGTATTCTACAAAACTACATATGCATTTACCAGCCGTCGTGCATATTACCCTAATACACATAGACCATTCATAAAGCGGTATTCATACCATACATATAACATTTACTTTCTATCATGTTATCATTTTACGTAAAGTATAATAAATTTATGAATCACATTATTTTTTTTTATTTTTTGTTTCTTACTTCTATGATTTCACGGTTGTTACACTTATACATCGATCTAGAAAAGAAATGCAGAATGATTTAATTATATAAGTGGTTATGTATGATTTTAAAAAGCTAAATTCGTACAGCTAACACTTGATTTTACGTATATAGCCTAACCCTTAATGTGTTTAAAAACACAGTCCTCCTAGGTGGTTGCGCAAGCTAGCTAAGGGCTTATACAGGTCCAAGCTACAAGAAATGGACTCACGCTTCCACAACGTTGCTAGAAAGCAACTTACTTTTTGTTATCAACCTGTATATGTTTACACCACTGAGAAATGAGCGTGAGATATACACGCATATAAAACGCCCCTGTATATGCCCGTGCAGTTTAATTACGTGTACTCAATAGCAATTCATAAAAGCAATTGACGTTCCGAATGTCCATGGAACTAGCTTTCTTAGAAAGTCTATTTGGTTTGACCAAACATTTTCAAAGTTGATTTTCACATTATATTTTCATTTCTTTTCCACATTGTGATTGAAATGATAACTATACATGAATGAGTAAATATGTCATATAGAAATTTTAATTAAATTGTCTGCCGCAAAGTACAAATATCTTTGTTTTACAATAATTTGTAACTACTAATAATAGTCAACAAGTAATACACAACAACAAGCCTGTTGTAAAACGAGATTTATTAGAGTTGTTTATTCTAAAATGCGATATAACAGAAAGCAAGCACTACGCCTGCAAAAGTATAAAGTAAATGCCAGTATAATTTATTTACGGAATAAGATGCTCTGTGATTGGCAGTCCGATTTATAGTTTATTTCTTTAAAAAATATATTGTCTAGTACTTTGCGGGAGTCAAATAATTAATACAATTAAATATTTATTAAACATTGATTTGAATTGACATTAATCTGTTATTTCTTTCGACATTTTCGCTATTGAACACGTAATTTAGTTATTGTCTACTGTCAAAACAAAAAAAAACAAAAAGTATTTTAATTAAAACCATTTTGACAGTCGACAAACAATGCGAAAATCAAGAGATGTGTTTAAAACTGAGATTTTCGAAATAAACTGTTCAAATACACCAAAAACGGGCAAATATATCTTTAACGAGTTAGTTTATTGTAATACAATCTAGGTACGTGGGACGACGTAATATAAAAAACTTACTGAACGTAAGTGCAAATGCAGATTTGCCTCTAGTGCCTGTATACATTACTGCAGAGATGCCACACGCACACAACTTTCATCGTCATCCTCATAATCCATTCAAACGAAGATTAACACTATTTTTGTTCGCAGCTATAAGCGTGATGAATAACAATATTTTATTCATTGATCAATCAAAACATAAAAAAGCAGATCTATCGTTACATTCTTCCTCAGTCAATGTTTTTAAAATAACTTCTCAAATTCAGTCAAAATTCATGTACTCGTAGGAATAACTATTTGGCTTCATTAAAATTTGTAATGTCTTAAACGACTAATTATTGTATTTAGCTTTCAACATCGTTAAAAGAGCGTGTGAGAACTCTGCAAGGATACAACAGCACATCTTTCTGTTTCATGTAGAACTAATCAAAGAGGAAGACTAAATTATTGGCCCCGGGAGGTTTGTGAGTCAAAATGCACAGATAATAACGACTCAACGACACTGTGCACTGTCTAGAGGGCAGTTAATTGTTGTTTACACTCAATGCTCATTCTTATTACCTAGTCACAAAGTTAACTAGATTATTTTAACTGTTCTTAAGGTGTTCCGTAACCGCCACAACTTGCGTAGGTAATTTTACAGAGTTGTTCGTATATCAACCTGCAGAGTTGTTCTTAATTATGATCCTGCAGAGATACAGAATGCAGGGTTGTGTCGTTAATGGCAGTAAATGCTTATGGTAACTTATTTAAATTGTGATATTTTTCATGACATAATAATATTAATTGTTTTCCCTAACCATAACAAAGAATACTTTTTCAAACACACAGTTTAGCTATACGAAAGTTAATGGCGTTACGTCGATCCTAACTGCGTAACACACATCATTTTGACAAGTGACCAAGACATATTTTCAAGTTATTTGGAGTAATAGTTACTCTATTCAGTTCCTAATATATGAGCGTTGCAATTATGAGTGTGTTATGCAATTGGGATGCAGGCCGGTTACACTAACTACCGGTTTGGCCCTCGACAAATAATAGCGGCTGTGTCTGGGCAGGCGACGCCGGAAGCTATCGACAGCGAGTTAGAAATAGTGCTGTTCTTGTATATTACTGAGATCAAGACTAACACGCAACATCGACGTCGATGGCCGTCGTCACCGGCCCTACATTCGAGGCCTCTACACACTTAGCGCAACTCACAATACAAAAATATAAAAAAAATATGTACTATAGATGTTACCCTCCCTGTAGGCTTCACATTTATTTTTCACGCTATGTGTGTAAAAGCATGCCATAAATTAAATAGTGCAGACAATAATATTCCTTAATCCTAACGAAATAAAGGCCAGTTAACCGCAAAATATCGGAATGAAAGAGTAAAGAGAAAGCTTAAACTACTGAATCAAATACAATTATACAAAATAAACACGAATCTGCGCCGGGACCGCGGACCAGTCGCTGGCTCCCTCACTGTACTTGGCGTCCATCAGTGAAGACAGCGGTGGTACTCACAGTGCGGGGGCGCTCCGACTGATCCGCGGCTCAGACAAAACATCAGGTAACGCGACGCACTAAGCCTAAAATAATAAAGGTCGTGCTCGGCGTCGGTGGGATGATTAGCCGGACTCCCCAATAAATAATATGACCGCGATTGAAATGCATGTGGGGGACATTGGCCCCCACTCATGGCACACACGCACCATCGCTCGGCGACGGCGCCAAAATACACGAAGCTCACAAAATTACATAATACACAACGGCGATAAATCGAACTCTTAGCAACAAAGAACCGTAACGATAATTGCCGAAACATCAAGAGATTTGTCCCGAATAAAAAACTCGTTTAAACTTAAAAACAAACTTTAAAGCATTAGGTGCAATGAGTGTTGACTCGGCTACGACGTAGCGGCATTCTTTGGCTTGACGCTGGCTCCTCATCACAATCAATTCCGCGTTCACAACTCACGACAACCTATAAACGGAATTACTAAATATACGTGTAAATAAACGAAGCGCGCGCCTTCATTTGCGTTTGCGTTGCGGCGCGCGCGCAGCTGGTGCCGCGAGGGGGGCCGCGGGCTACGCGTGCCGCTTGGCGTGCAGCGCGAGGTGGTCGGAGCGCGAGAAGCAGCGCTCGCAGTGGCGGCAGCGGAACGGCTTGGCGCCCGTGTGCTTGCGGTAGTGGCGCGTGAGCTCGTCCGAGCGCGCGAACCGCCACTCGCAGCCTTCCCACGAGCACTTGTACGGCTTCTCGCCTGGAATTAGAAAGAGACATTGGACATGAAGAAAGTTATGTTTTCATAACACACATTTGATACATAGGTAATTAGCGTTATTCTGAAATAGTTCGGTATTCAGACATATTTGCCTCAATCACGCGCAAATGATTAATGTAGCAAAACAAAACGCAAAGCCCGCCCGCACATTCTTATTTGCGAAGATCAAAGCGCATACTTTTCCTGGTAGATCTGATCTGCAAAGTACAAAATCAAGCAGCTTTTGTGACTCTGTGACGGGACATTCGTGCTAATTCGAAAACACGTAGGTACGTGCATTTCCGATGCCCATAGCTTTTTTGTTTTTTTTTTTTTTATATATTATTTATGTTGATCACAAATAATTACACTAACAGACTATGCTATCCATTTTGTATTGTTTTATTGTGCTCAGTTTGTGCCAGTGTGGTCTATTTTTACAGTTGGTAGGTACTTATAGTTAATTGGAACAGTAGGTTTCCACATGGAAATTAATTGTTATGCAGGACTACTTTACTACTACTTATTTTAGCGTAGTGCCTGGCCTTAGGCAGGCCACAGGTGTTCGTACGAATTAGCAGACCACGCATAAAACCTAGATAAATATAAATCAATATTCTAGTTGTACTGATGTCCCCACCATGAATGAATAGATTCTAACTTTGATAGCTTACTTATATCTTGCTAACTTATATCTCGGAAACGTGAAGCTTTCGAAGGTTTTGATCCATACAATACTCAATATTGTATAGATGCCAGCTATTGATTGTAAGAGTGATAATAAGCGTAATCTTAATTTTTAAAAATACTTTTGTACTTTCGGGCGAGCAGGCAGGCCAATATTTGGAAACAACTTTGGATGAGTATCTCATTAATATATCTTTCTACAATACGGATGTCTTACATAAGACTTTCTTCAAAATGATGTCTCATTCTAAAATAATAACATCACGCCTGTTATTCCTGAAGGGAAAAGCAGATGAGTAATGATAGCAGGTGCACGGGCCATTTCGCCATGTTGGGCGAGCCTATCGACATCAACCGGACACAAATTCAGACTCAGTGGCCACCACTGAAAAACTGTTTATTATTTTCCAAATCCGAATCTCAATCCCCTATGCTTGTTTGCTAAATAAAACAATTAACGGAAACTACTTGTATTTTACTTGCAATATTTTTGGAAAGCTTTATATGTAAGACCACTTTGCAAACTGTAATTAAAATTCAGAAAACATGAAAAGGAGTCATTGTCTTCTTCATTATGAATAACGTTTACTACAGGGCCAATCCCGTGATAACAGGCGAGAGCTAGCACTAGCACGAGCACACGGTGTACCTAAACGCGTCGGATTTTTTAATCGAAAATACTACTTTTTTATCCAATAGCATTTTAGTTTTTTTGGCCAAGAGTACTAAATTAATGAAACTGATTATAATGATGCCTCTGAAACGACGCGACACGACACAACATGATAACTGTGACAATAGATGTGAATAAATTATAATTTTTGCAGGGCAACCTATGAGGCTGGCTTCTATACGATAATTTTTTATAAAGCGTCTGGCAGGTCAACCTATGAGGCTGGCTTCTGCTTAACCGTACTATCCTGCTGATGCATTGAGTAAAAGGCCTCCAACCAGGGGCAAAAAGCTTAAGGCTAAGAGACAGAGAGCTAAGGGCACCCCCTGTTAGGTAAGTGCCCCGGCTTAGGGTGTCGCTGGGGAGCGCACCAAAAGGACAGGCTGGATCTGAGTGAGATCATTATTCAGGGGTTGATTTAAAACTACTGGCTCAGCATAGCGGGCTCGGCTCGAAAAGAGAGTTATTTACAATTTTAATATCGCTTATACAAACATCGCGCAGTCGTGCTAGTGCCTCTGTTCCCTATTTTATGTCGATTTACGCGAGCAGCAAAATATTTAGAGCAGCTCAAAACAAATTTTGTTCATATTTATGAGAACATTACAGTCAACCTCGCACAGTATTAACCCTTGCGCTACGAAAATCGCTCTTACTGCTACGGAATAAAGGAACTGTCTACGTCAGATTATGACGTCAGTTACCACTGATTGATGATTGATGACACATTGTATATCTCGAAATATTTTACCGATCCTTCTCTACTTATGCTAATGAAATAAAACAGGTGCATAAGGCTCTTCGGAATATAATATTGCAGTATACGAGGTGCAGGGGACACCGACGCGAAAACGGTTACCATGTATTCAGCCCCACATAGAATCTTTTCATCGGTTATTTTTTTTTAAAATCAGCTGTCTAATAACTTAATAATTACAGAAATCATGAATTATCTTTGTGGTAAAAAATAAAAATATTGCACCACTTGTCCTATTTATGCTGCCTACCCAAAAACTGAAGTATCGATATGTACAAAGTTAAAAAATAGTGTTGAGTTTCAGTTGCGAATTTACGATAGCTACACTCTTTACAATGTTTCAATACTAACATTATAAATTCAATACTAACATAACCTATCCAAAGTGGAGCAATACTCCTCTGATCGATCTGGAACCTATTTATTAAAAGTGCTCAGCAATATGAATATTGTATGATCTAGTAAAAGTGCGCGAGCTTTAGTAGAAAACTTACTTACCTATTCGCGTTTTATATGCATATTTTGTGTAGCTATTTACAAAAATAGGTGCGATTAAACGATAAAAAATTATCATGAACTTGGTCAACCTTTTGTTTGTATTTGCTTTTTAAAAACAATTGATAACTGCGCCATCTAGATTCAAACTGAGGTAAATGGATGCAAAACGCAAAGCCCTGGTACACAGTAGTTCGGTCTACATCACTTGGTGGTGCGAACAAGGGATAGGTCACCTTATAAGTTTGTAGAAAGGTACAAATATGAAGCAGCGCCCTCTAGTAGGTATTTAGAAAAAGTTAAATCGCAGGTAGAAAGTTGTATTTCAACGACATCTAGTATCAACTGCAGTGCAAAATGTCTAGTGCATAGCCGGGCAGGCTAGGCTGCTTGCCAGTTTCCCAAAATCTCCGCTTGATGGCGGTATTCTTAGCCTTGTTTTTGCAACACAAGCTTGTTCCATCCGGTAGCGACAGATGCCGTAATGACAAATTTTACACACGTCCTGAATTTTACTTTGAAATTTCATTAAAAATCGCGTTTTTCTTTATGCTTAATTATAATACACAAAACACACACAAAAAAAGCGGATTCCTTTGATTTTTTTTAAATAAAACTTCAGTCTAATATTATCTTATTACGCTATCTAACAACAACCATAGCGCGGAAATTTGAAGTAAGAGTTGAACAGACTGAACTCTACGCCGGTTTTCCAAATTATCCGCTAGATGGTGTTTTTCTCAATAGTGTGCAGGCAGCACAACTTTGTATCAGCCGGCAACAACAGATATCGTAAAGTGCTTGCTAGTACATTGCTCTGTGAAATTAGAATAACATCGCGTGTACTAATTAGTTTTATTTTCCGGGCAGTGTTAAAATAAAGCATTATTGAAGAAATGAAACGCTAGAATGTAGTCTTACGTTTATAGGAAATCGTTCGCTCGGATGACTCGGTTCTTATGAGTCATCTGATGCTTTCAAAGACGTTTAATGATCGTGAAATGTGTTGTCAATGTATTTCGAGTTATTCCGTCAGACTGTGGGAATGTTTTGTAGATACTGGGGATCGAACTTACCTATCTAGACTGCTAACTTCCGAAAAAAAGTTATTATAGAAGTTTTAAATTACTCAAAATACTCATAAGGTTTTGTAGTATTCAACGAGGTTTTTATTTATTTAACTGCACCAATTTACCTGATTCCATATATTATTTTCGTGTTAAATTTATTACAATCATGGGGATTCCATGTGTATTTCTGCTTGTACCGTACGTCGGTCGACCGAATCCACAAGTACTTCACACGATTGAGGTATAATATCGATCCGGGAACCGCGGATAGGATTAAAGGATTGTCGGATACTGCTACCATCGCATCGGTGTAGCATGTAGCATGAACGAACGAACCGAGCCGAACCGTGGCCTGAATGAGGTCGGGTTTGTAAACGAAGGCCAGGCGAACTTATATTTTTGAGTAAGATTTCGGTCAAATTATTATTTTTTTTTCTTCAAATTGGATTTTATCATCACATTTAAAAAAGATACATATTTTAGAAACTTGATGAGATCAGTGGTGGTGGTAAGTTATAATAACGGATAGCATAGAATGTTACCAGTAGGTTATCGGATATAAAACATAAACAGCACCTACCTACTACAAGCAATCAAACACGAGCTTATAAAAATGGCTAGGCAGTAAATTAGGCACCAATAAAATACATAGTTTGAAAAAAAAATGCGCAGCGTTGTAACAACAACAAGAGTTGATGCACAATAGTGATAAGCAAGAATTGTTGAGTGATAACATTGGATGTAGTTTGTGTATGCATGATACACGACATGTCTTTGGCAGCTCTAATTCTTGCGTGAGCATGTTTCCAGCAGCACGAAATCTGGTTTCTGCAAATCATAGCAACCTGGCTTTGCACTGTTACCAGATTTTGTGCTGATGCAGTCTGTAACAATGTTGCGCATTTTTCACCACGTACAGGACTTATAGTAATAATCCAAGATACTGACCAGTATGCGTCCTCTTGTGAGCCTTAAGGTGCGAGCTCTTGGTGTAGACCTTGTCGCAGGCCGGGAACTCGCAGCGGTGCACGCGCCGGCGAGGGTCCGCGGAGTGCGGGTGCGGGTGGTGGCGCGTCATGGGCACCGGCTTGCGCGGAATCAGGTGCTGCATCGGCATCGGCACCGGGCTGGGAGTAGACGGTGGCTCCTCTGGAATAGTGATAGTGGAAGTGTGAGATAGAATCGCTCGGGAGGAGGCAAACTAAAAGAACAAGCGTTAAGTAATAAGGTTTTTTTTGGCAATGGAAATACTGACTAAGCTGGACACCACGGACTAATTCTGTACTTTAAGCCGTTCAGTCCAACCAAAGATTGTCTGGAAGATATCTCTGTCAGGGATCAAATTGCTAGTTACACTCATAGATTTAAGAATGTTGAAAAGGAGCTATGAACAGTTTTAGCGTACAATACATTATAATCTAATCCAAGCACTGATCATTTTGCGTTTGATGTTCTATAATACTATACTACATATAACACATGGGACTTAAACATAACTGGCGAAATGTGGATGTACTATTAGGTTAACCTCTGCAATTCCTTCGCGGCTTACAGGCGTGATGCTATAACACTAAGTGATAGGCAAAATAGTGAGGGCTAGTTTAAGTTGCTAGTAGTTCTGTGTATTATGAGATGACATGACTTGCGTGGTGAGACTACTATGGATGTATTTAAATATTTAATAAAATTGGCAGCAGCTAAAAACATAACCAGAAATTGAACTCTTAAGTTCCTGACCCTCAAGAGGCACAAGACACCTACGGATTGACATACCAGGGCTGATTTCGTACTCCGAATCGCTGGGCGGCTCGCACTTCACCGTGGTGATGAAGGTGAAGGTGGTGGTCGTGGCCGGTGGTGACGGCGGCGAGGCGGGGGGTGATGGGGTCACGGTGTTGGGCGACGACCGCGCCCACTCCTCTTCTTGGGAGGACTCGCGGCGTTTGCGTGGCTCCTCCCGAAGATACCTCTCCATCTCGTAACATGTCTGGAAGAGAGATGTTGGTTAGATCTTGTTTAGACAGTGGTCTGTTGTGTTTCAACTTGTTGAGATATCCTAAACTAAAGATTACCTTGTTGACTAGGACAAGTGATGAAACATTTGTGACTTACAGTAATAAATATAAATGTTGTAGAGGAAGAGGAATGCCAAAGAAAAGATGGAACGGTTGTGTGGAGTATGATATGAAAGAAAAGGAGTAAATAACAGCTGACTAAAATCGTGTTGCCCTGACCCAAAAGGATATGGGACAAGAGCGCGAAGATAACCAGGATACCAGTCTACTTTCCTACTACTGAGGCAAATGCTTCCTCTCTGTGAAGGCAATGTTCTGTAATACAGCACGAGGTCACAATGCGGGTTTGTGCACATCTTACGTCTTCGATTTTATTATTTTAGACTTAACTGACGATGATTTCTTTCTCCATTTTGACAGCAGTAATGAAATAACTTTCAGACTTTTTAGTTGACAGCACAGATTATCTCTGTGACAGATTGTTACATTTATATTTAAATCTATAACGCTATTACTAAAGTAATAAAACCTCTCCCAAGTTTCAGTAAAGCAAAAGATTACGCCCGGGCTCCCGTGCGCGTATTGTATATAATCACGAAATTTCGAAACGATAACATGAAATCAGTAATTATTGTTCTGTGCATTTGCCATTTCTATGACAAGGTAAAGCCAAGAGACAAAATTGTAACACGTAAAAGCGTTCGGGAAATACCTGACCGGCTTAGGCCGAATTATGCGGAGAAACTGAACATGATTCAGCGATGGTAGATGTGTAACGGGGTTTACCGATCTTCAGGAGCCGAACGAAAGTCCGAAATGTTAGTACCTAATTGCTTCGGGCGACTTTGCTGTCCAACATGATATGTTGGACAGCAAAGTCGCCGAGCGCGCGAGCACATTCGTTACGGCACTATAATATAGTGCCGTAACGAATGTGCTCACCCGGACAAAGTAAATAACCTCCAAATGATTCATTAAGTAGGTATGTTCTTTTATAAGTATTAGGTATTTCCTTGAGACGGTTGTGAATCTGAGAACTCTTGTCCCGAACCAATTCTAAAGTGTCTTTGAAAAAGTTTCTTCAAGCGTTGGCTATTATAATTCCTCAAAGTGTATTCGTTTTCTTAAAGCTGAAACTTAAAGTGCACAAAGTCTACTAAGTACTGAGAGGACTGCATGCAGTCTTAAGTCCCAACTGACATTAATGAGCAAGACAGCTTGGCCTGAAGTTTGGAGTGCTTTTGAAAATGTATTCAGTACTTAGAGTATTTGAAATGCATTGGTTTTCGGTTCGATTCGAAGGTAAGGCGTGACATTGCAGCCTGGATTGTGGTTTCATACTTGTCAAAAATAAATGATGAAATGTAGGTGTACTAGAGCTACTTACACCTCTGCCGAACCCTTTTGAAGCGTGATGTGGAAATTGAGGAATACATTAACATAATTATGTGGAGTGAGTACTTCATTTCATACATTCGAAATTAATTTTGAAACACTAATTTACCGGAGGCAAATTTGTGTTTTAGTTTTGAATCAATAATTACAAAACATCAGAAACTGATCTAAAATATCCCTTAGCTAATTTAAAACAGAGCTCAGTAAAGTAAAGCGCACATAAATAAGTAATTACATTTCGACTTAGCTGTTGGATAAATAGGATTTAATTCCGCAACTTTACGAAGAAAAACCCGTGCTCTTATTTCAAACATAATTTTATTGTGCCGTTTCTTTCACTTTGCATATAAAATATTATCTGTGAAATCAAGGTCTTACACATCACTGAGACGAGTACCAGGAACGAGATTGAAATGGTTTTCCAAGACTGATAAATGAAACCTCACGATTGTACTCTGGAAAGTAAATAATAAAGTAATTTGACATCTAGGAGGAAACTCGGTATGTAATGGGTGGTCACCAATCCACAGATCAACCTAAGCAAGCGCGGCTTAACCTAAAGTTCGAACGGAGCCACTGTTATTATTTGACCACGATCTCCTGAAGAATGAAAGACGATTAACAAAAGAAAATAACGCG
Organism: Noctua fimbriata; assembly: GCA_905163415.1. NCBI lineage: Eukaryota > Metazoa > Arthropoda > Insecta > Lepidoptera > Noctuidae > Noctua > Noctua fimbriata. The sequence continues at coordinate 1,735,660 of LR990921.1, forward strand.
AGTATTGTAGACAGTGGAAATACGATCCCTAGTCGGACATATACCGATCCCACTGGCAACAATAAGGTATCGTACAAGAGTCAGGTGCGTAGTACTCGCGACAGACACACGCGTGTGTCATATAGATGCGAGAATGTAGAAGAAACAAAGGGAACTATGTTTGTAGGAAACGTGCCACATACCCTTTAGCTGTCGGATATATTACATCAGGGGTGGCGGTACTTTCGTACAAGCCTTGCTTGGCTTGCCCTCATAACCTACTACTCTTTATGATGTTACTGAACTGCCAGCTTGCCTTGTGGGCTTGCCGTATTGTTGGCCCCTGGGCACTCCACTGGCTGCCTGCATAACAGTACCCGATGTCTAAACCTGGGTCGCGGACACAAGTAACTAATAACAAGTACTAGGTACGTATACACCATTTCAACTAAATCCGTTTAGCTGTTAAAGCGTCCAGATGTAATAGACAAACAGACAAACTCAATCAAACTCGAAACATTTATTTCACTTTTGAAGGTCAAAAACAAAAGATTGAAGCTACAGTCCCAGTCACAAGTGATATAACATGTGAAAGAACTGTAGTTGACCATTACAAAACGTAGATCTCTATGGAGAAGAATGGGCTAGAAACTCTATGGATAACTCTTTTAGACAGACAGAGTTACTTTCGCGTCTATAATGTTAAGGATGTAAGTTGTACATTATTTTCTCCATTAGAATACACTCCAGGGTTTAAACAGCGGACAGTAATTTAATAACACCATTAGTTTAGAAGTACCGGCTGCAGTAAACTGTGACTGAAACATATGGGCTCGCTTCTGCACATTATATCGGTAAACATAGCGCAAGCCGAGATAGTTTATTGAGACTATCAGTTTAAACATGATCCCGTTTCTATGAGCATCCTTTATTTCCTGCGACAACGATTAGGTCCTCGTTTTATTCTTCATCAAAGTGGGTTTGTGAACGTTATTTTATTCATTTTAACGCTAAAATTAATACAGATATCCGATAACACTTATAATTATAATTGAATGCCTCATAAATATTCCAAAAAAATGATTAACTGGAATCTTCGAACACTTTGAACGACCTGAGAATCGAACCCAGGACCTCATGCTCAGTTTAAAAATGTCAGCTCTCGGTGTTTAACCGAATGTACCAACTGATACCTAGACCACCTAGAATTCTAGATCCACTAGACCATCGTGGTATTAAAACACAGTAATCCTATAAAACGCCACACCACATTAAATCTAATTATCGAATAGTGCATACGGCCTTACCCTTTAGAATGCAATCCTACGGTGCTTTCCTAGTATAAACACTGGTTCATTGACCCCCCCTCAAGGTTAGAAGTACTAGTCTCGACTAACGGTTAACTTAAACACCAAGTTACATTTGCCTATGACATTATGATCGCCAACCTTAACCTTGGGCTGCAAGGTTGATGATCGCCTGGCAATGCGCAAACAGATATAAAAGAAGATGGTAGGATTAGCCCATACCTAATAGTTTTATTGTGTAAAAAATGCGATTCGAAGGATTGAATCATTCATTGTTTCGTTTTTTTATATGGTTGGTCTTTGATAGGTTATCGTTTGAATTGAAAACTGTTCGATCAAAACTTCTTTGTAGGATAACAGTTTTTGCGAGAAATTAATCGGGGTTGGCCGTTTTTTTATGTTTTAATGAGGCCTCCACGGCTTTAGCTCTGATGAACCCCTTTTCTACACCTTTAGTTGTACAACTTGTACGTTATGAGTAATGAATTAAATTAATTAATTAGCTTGTTACTACACATTGATCAAAATTAATTGTCTAGTAATAAGCTTAATGCCTAATTGATTACTTAATAGTAATTAATTAGGCATTAAGTTATTGATAAACGAAGACGATTAAGTAATTCGTTTAACATTACGCCTGCAATTCCCCTTAAGTTGGGCAGAGGTGTAACCTTACCACCACACCCACATTACGCTAGTATTTTTAATACCCACATAATTGAATGGAAGTTATAGTCATCAACCGAGCACAAATCCAGACTTCGGTATGCTACTAGTGAACCCATGTATAAACTCAATAATATTTTCGCCAAATCGAACTAAGAACCGCATGCTCATCAGTAGCGCGTATAATTACTACACCAGCGAAGCAGACAGTCATTAATTTCACTAGTGTCGTGAAAGTCTTTGTAAAGCTGCTTCTTTCGAGACAGCTGTCAGAGCTCACACGAGCGACACAATCGTGAGAAACTCTCCTCTCTTATGGGAATCGTAAAGAAAACGACATTTGTTTACAATATCGTTTTTATTATAGGAAAGTGTGAAAAAGAAAATCGATGTTGTCATAGGCATAGACAACATCGATTTTCTTTTTCACAGAGCTATATAAGCCGTTTTCATTTTTACATTATTATTATGAATAGCTAAGGATCTTCGTAACATCACGCCTATAATCCCTAGAACGTTAAGCAGAGGTGTATCTAGTACACCTTTATTTCGTCAGTTATGTCTAAGTCCTATGTAATAAGATGTCTCACTCTCTCTGCCTATATATTCTAACTTGAGAACAACATAATATCTATCTTTTAGTAATTAATTAAACTCCAGACTTGTTTTAAAGAAGGAATTGAAAAATCATTTCTTAGTGTATTTACTTTTTTGTGTGATTTTAAATTTTTTCTTTGTTCAATCCGTCATGTATCACATTGTCTTTTTTTTAAATAATCAAGTTTGTATCGAATTTAGTACATGTAAAACGCTTGTTCAACATTTAAAAATGTCATGTCAGGCAAATATATGGCAAGGCATGTATCGTGAAAGGAGTATGTGTGGCATATTATATTATGTACAAGTAATTTACAGACGTCGGAGATACGTCAATTATACGTGATTCATTCGAGAGAGATGATACGCACGCACAGTGAGGAATCTAAGTAATAACTGCAATGTACGTATGTATGGCAAACCTTAGAAGCACAGACAGCTGTGAACCTGTGTTTTGGTCTCTGGGGATACTGACTTCTCCATGTTTGTTCATATTGGAGGTGGCAAATTTTGTAAAAACCAATCTACATTTATTTCCGTCACTGGCCAATGGCCTCTTGAGATCAATATACAAGAACTTGTTATACCTATTCGGGTAATTACAAAACAGCACTGTTAATGAAAAGTATTATGACAATGGGACCTGTCATTTTTAATAAAATACCTCATGGTTTTAAGGATTTTTCTATAAACATTTTTAAATCTAAGGTAACTTCACTACTTTTAGGCAAATGTCACTCAGTGAAAGACTTTCTAAATGATAATTATGAATGAATCCAGATAATGATTGTTATAATTAATTGTAAATTTGACAATGTAAGACTTATGTACCTGACTATATATAATATTAATAATTGACTTCACCATAATTTATATTTTGTTTTGTTAACATTATTTTACGCCTTATACCTGTACCTACTTTCATAGCAAATAAAATTCTGATTCTGATACATGTGGGTGTCCAAGTAAATAATGTTTAAGCATCATTTTTTTAAATAAAATATTTTGTGAAATAAACGAGTTGGTAGTCACTCTATGGTATGGACAAATTGTGAACGCGGCTCCGGACACCGGACAAACACCGTTCGAGTCTGTGCCCAGTGTCCGCAGCCGGTCCGTAATGTGTCCGTATCAGTTTGATTGATTCTTAAACCAAGTGCCCAAATATGATTTTTCATCTTCATTAGTTTAATCAGGTAGTATTTACGATGCCGTGTGCGTAGTACTCGCAACCAGCGTGCTTGTATGTCCAGACGTATGAACGTGGACGAGGCGCAAGGACTATGAGTAAGGATTGTAGCAGGTGGTGTTCTGTGGGTTCTGGCTACCCCCAGGAGAAAAAGGCATGAGTTTATGTCGTCATGTTTAGCTACGATGTTTTGAAGTCGGTCTAATAATATTGTTAAAACTAAACAACTCAAAGAGTTCAAGTAAACTACTAATAAATGAGACTGGAAATGAGGTAATCCTTCACTTATATCACTTTACATAAAGTCCTGTTTCTTGCCGTTTAAGTCTCTGCACTTAAGTAGTTTATTTTATAAGAAAAACCCTCTCACAGCTTGAAGCCGTATCGGTAAATCGCTGCAGACTTGCCACTTTTATTAGATGAGCGGACTTATCATGCTTATTAAGTGCCTAGAGTATTTTATAGCATGCCTAGGCTAGTGGCAATTGTTTTCAAAGGGTTTCGAAACAACAATTTTTCGGTAGGTAATCTAAACAGGCTAATGCATTAGGATAGACAAATGGTGTGTAATCTAGCTAGTTGTGTATTATACATTTTTGGCTCAGTGGTGTTGATCCTGACTTAGGTCGCATGTTCGAACTCGAAAAGACTTAACATAACTTGATGTAATTTATATAATTAACATTAAAAAAAGGACAACATCGTAAAGAAGCCAGCTTATCCTAGAACCACACATTCAAAAATATGTCATTGACTGGGATTGCGTGATGACTCACACAGAACCTACGCTATCCCCACTACTGCAATACAGGCGTCCTCATGTGTCCATGTGTGCCAGCAATTAACCTGGATGATTTAATAGTAACTACATGATTGTTTGCCTATGATGCGGCTACCACACCCTATCTCGATCTAGATACTCCAATTCAAGCATAGTACCATTCTCCAGGCTCACTAGTACGGAGTAGGTGCCTTTGAACTACGGTACATTGCGCTGTGTCCACTGTTAAGGCGTCGAACCAAACCGTTGCATTAATTGACGGGAACTGATTCCGTGCTCGGAATGGTTGTGTGTAAACAGGCATATGTATACGCAGCTTATATTGCTGTATGGTTGTTTCGGAGATTCAATTAGTGCCAAGAAGGCATTGTTGGTAAACATTTTTTATGAAATTGTTTTGTTAAAAATACAAAATGGTGGGAAGATAGGAACTAATCCTATACGTAATATGTTGATTTGTCGTTTGATCCTTATCAGCATTCATAATATTCAGATCCTCAGCAGGTCTAAACAAGTGACAGTAGCTTTCAAAGCCTTTGCTATTTCGTTTCTTTGGACCTTTTGTAGCTTATGTCGATCCAATACATTTTTAAATCATTTTCGCTTGTAGAATGTCGCTTTGCCTAGGCCTTCAGATATGCTTGAGATGTTATTTCCAAAACAATAACGGTTCATCATCATGCGCCTAGCCTTTTCACTTTTGGGGTCGGCTTCCAGTCTAACCGTAACACCACTATTGCAGCTGAATACCAGTATTTTACATGGAGCAACTGCCTATCTGACCTCATCACCTTAATTAGTACAAAAGGATAACGTTTATCTACTTTAAAAACGTAACCTAACCAATGAGGCCAATTCATTTCGAGTAGTCCTTGTGTTTAATTAAACTTATTGCTTTTAGACAGGAGCTATGCTTAATAACAATTTATCGTCAATCTCATACGTTAGCGCGTCCATTGTGCACTCATCAGTACGCATATTTAATGCGTCGTCAGTTGACGGAAAATGTGGAGGCGGCATTGTCATACAAATGCGGTTTGTGGTGACAACGTGTTGTTAACTATTATGAATAATGTTAGTTAACAATCGTCACCAAGAAAAAGGTCGAAGTACAAAATAGTTAAGTACAACGTAAATATCATCATCATTCTCTTGCCGGTCTCAAGCTATTTAGGGGTACTCGTCATCTCATCATCTTTCATAAAGTCTATCGTTTCTTTGGTCTTCCCCTAATTTTAAAGACATCATAAGCAAAACTTTAACACATGCTGAAATACAAACAAAAAAGTCTTAAAATAAAATAGATTTATAATTCATGACACAAAATTAAATACATACAAAAGTAACATTGCAAATAATTACACAAGCACAATTGATCCTTTGACCAACCAAAAGCCAATAAAATTTAACGTGTTCCCAGAAAATCGCATTGCATTCAAAAACTGTTAACCAGTCGGTTAAATTCGCATTAATTAAGTTCTTTACCAAAGAGCCTTTCAAAGTTCATCGCGATGCTTTATTTACAATAATTTTCGCGATTGCAGAATATTATTTTATCGTAACAATGTTTTCTGTCACCAAAGTTTAGATTTGTGACTAATCTGGAATACCCCAATGATTAAGCTATTGCAAGTTAGAATACCCTATTGACTAGGGTATTGCAGATTAAAATACCCTAATGATTAAGCTATTGCAGATTAGAATAACCTAATGATTAGGGTATTGCAGATTAGAATACCCTAATGATTAAGCTATTGCAGATTAGAATATTCTAATGATTAGGGTATTCTAATAATTCAATAAGTACATTTGGAAATACCAGATCGTTAACTTGTAAATCTAATTAACGATCTCAAAAACTATGATTTGTGTTTTTTTGTGTTATACACACAGTCAGTGCAGTTAATTATAATAAAATGAAGGTAACAATTTTGGTAACAATTTTCGAAGAAAAAAGCGTAGCGTATATTTTTAACCCAAAAATTCGTAGAACCAAACGGAACCAAACCTCCTTACATTGACAAATGAAGTGTGTCAAAGACACAAACCAACTACCGTCAATCATACGTTACTGACCAAGAGTTCTAACTATGACCACTAAAATGTCAGTCAAACTGAAAGCAACGAAGTGTTTCATCCATTTCTGCTACAAACAGAAAAGTGGAGAATACTGACAAGTTTGTGAACGTGTTGGCTGTGTTACTTGTTTTGGGATCATTCGATATAACCTCAACCTATATAAAGTAGACAAAAGTATGCTGTATATAAATTAAATTTTTGTCACATTTTAACAGACGTAAAAAAGGAGGAGATCCTCAATTCGACTCGTGCGTTTTTATGTAAATGACCACGCATAACTTTTGACAGAGCAGTCCGATTTCAATAATTCTTTTTTTACATAAAAAAACTGTCATGTCACAATTTTGCTTCACTAGATACGCATCTGTCAAAGTGGTACGGACAAATTTCCTACTGGCTGCTTATACCGGACACGGAAATTTATTTCAGCAAGTATTTGTACAGAGGTGTCCGTGTCCGTTTGACTGAATCTAAAAAGATAACATTCGACTTAGATAACTTACGAAATATCAACAACAAATTATACCGATAGTTAATGTACAGTGGGTTATAGCAATTAGCTGACCCACCTTTGCATAAATGGTTAAGATTTTTAGAATACGAATCGATAGAATTTTATAATTCTCTCACTTTCTTTCTCCTCATTCTATTACAAAGATTGATGCTTCCTCACTGTCAGATACTTACAAGAAAATATCACTAGTCGTTAGTAACACCATCTCATTAGCTTCCGACCTTGCTTGCAGTAATTTAATAATAGGAATGTGATACATTTACGTACAAACATCATCTTAACACGCTAAGAAAAAGAACATCTTCCAGTCTTCAACTTCACTGTTGAGACAACTAAGACTTAGGGCCGAATCCACCATTAAAACTGAACGCAATTAGCACGTTAAAATTCCGTTCAAGAGTTGTCGTGTCATCATTGCTGTTCAATATTGACACTAACGGCTCTAGAATGGTTTCAATTCGCTACTCGCTTTTAGTTTTACTGTTTACTAACAATCCCGACATCAGATCGAGGCGCCAAAACAAGAATTAATGCAAAAATGCATCGACCACAATTTCACACAGTGTGCCAAACAGCAAAAAAATCTAGTCACGTTAATTTCTAAACAAGTTTCCAGCTTGCCTAGCGCCTGGCCACACTACATACCGCGCGGCATCTTTCCGCTGCGCACGAGTGGCTTTCACAACCGCCTTTCTCAGTTTCTAGTGTTTCCACGCTCCAGAGAAATGTTATCGGTCTTAAACGTTATGTGAATTGTAACAGTGTGCTATTGTGATGCACCCCGTTACGGTTGGGGTCCTGATTGGCACAATTGTGGATAAAACCTTAAAAGTTTTAAACTTATCTACTATAATAACTACCTAACGAGATACATTTCAAATAAAACTAAAAAATAACCTAAACTAACCACAAACTAAAATATAGCGTCAAAAAAACCGATTGACATTAAAATATAATAAGTTGTAAGCATTTTTGTGGAAAAATTGGAGCTACTGATTTTGTTGGTGGAAATAAAACTAGTACAAGCAATGTTCTCCAGGTAAAGAAAAACGTAAACAAAAAAATATTTTCGTTTTACTTACAAATAATTTGCATAAAAATATTTAAGAAACCTTCTAAAACGACAATTAATTTCTTTGTTATTATTTACATCATAACTAGGAGTGAACTCTAACGTTCTGTTATAGTTTTTGTCTGAGACTCGGCAGTGTCTAGCTGACCTGGTTCGTCTAATGAGGCAATTAGTCTTAAGGTAGCCAATTCATTCCCAGATTAGCGTAAAAAACGCGCACTAATATCTATACAAATGCGAAGCGTTGCCCAGTGAAGCACGTCCGTTGTAATTGTGGACGAAATTAAGAATTTCTTCGGAAAAGTAAGGCATAATTTGGTTCAGTTATTTTAAAGGTCGTCTAGAGAAACTGAAGTTGAGTTATTCAGTCAGTGGCCATGTTGTTTAAATTGGCAATTAACAAATAGTTTTGTAGCGGCACTACAAAAAGTACTACAGCAACATAGAACAAAAACTAATTTCCAAGTACTAATTGAGTACACCACCTCAACTTAGATAAAGACTAACTCGTATAATATTAAATATTTTGCCTCCCTCTATAGGTATCCTAAGGTTGTCTAGTAGATATCGCTAATAGCGATAACACCGCCTTTGAACCCTGAATATTATGATTTTATAAATGAGCTGTGGTAAAACTGCTGGTAAAGCTATCATTCCAAGTAAGGTTGAAACTACTGTTAAGAAAAATTACTGATAAACAGAAATTAAATTTAATAAACAACAACAATACGAAGCCAAAAAGCCATATTTCCAACTTCAATATAAAATCACTTTGCTTGAAAAGTCTCCGATTTTATAGTACACTGTAACTCAGTCTGGTGTATTTCATAGGCGACAGCTTCACCGCCATTTTTGCATTACTGTTGAACTTCGTTGGCTTTGAGCGAGTCCAATGCAATTATAGACGAAGCGAGAAGAAAGGAAAAATGTTACAAAAGAATATCATATTTCATGTTAGAACTTTCTGTGAACTATCACCGTATGCCTTTGAAAAATATGGGGCAGCTTCTGGGCTAGATATTCTTTCAAGTGTTGGTAAAACATTCGTACAAAATGGGCTCGACTGATAAGAAAAAACCATCTCTGCGACTAGCAGTGGTAACACAAATAATTTGGGCAGAAAAAAAAACCATCTCCTTTCCCATCTCAAATATTGTAATATGTGTATAACGGTCACACTTTAAATTAATTATAATTTAAACAAGAAATTTCTTATCCATTTCTCCACTAGATTGATAAATCATCTTCTCAACATCGTAAATAACAGCTAATGTAATAAAGCAATTAATGTTAAAATAAAAAAAGACCACTAAAATAAAAAGCTTTGCTGTTGTTTGTTAGGCAAATATCAGGATAGCCTCAGATACACAGTACGGTAAATATAAAATTTTAATTGAAAAAGCATGTTGACCAAACTAAAATAAAACTGTTTCAATTCTCATATGGGCTTCTGTACTAAAATCTAATACAAACACTCACTGTGCCCTCACTGCATACTACGCGTATGCCTACGCTACGGTATCATCATGTGGGGACACAGTGTGGAGCCAAAGATTTATTTATTACTCAAAAGATATGTTTAAGAATAATATTTAAATTTATTTTGATAAGAACGAGCGCCGCATAATTAAGTTAATTCTTCCAACACCTAGACTAGAAATGTATAAAAATAGCCCAAAATACCCAAGTATCCAGGTATACAAAAGATTACCTGAAAGCTAGATTAAAGTCATTTCTATTAGTAAAATGTTATTTCAAAAATTTATGGAAGATAATAAGTAAAAGTAGAGCTTAAAATATACGTAAAAGGTATAAGTTTAATTTATGAAATTTAAAGTTCGTAATCTACGTGATACTATGCATACTGTACATCGTGCAATAAATAAAAAGAACCTTCGCTAGACACAAAGCCAGTCCTGACTAAATTTATATGATTACATTACTGCCTGCTTCAATTTGTTGCCATAATGAGATAATTTAATAATCAGAGGCGCTTATATTATGTTGTAATTAATGAGCTTATAACCTGATTATGCACTAGGCAACTCTCAAGCTTAGACAGGTAGGCATATTGTCAATTAACGCGGCTACACACGTGGAGATCTCAAAGTTATGTCGCGGGAACGTCGACTGGGTTAAAAAAAGTATCCTGTGTCTTCGAACAAGTCGTGGTCTTGCTATGTGGCTAACTTGCATTGTAATATCTAACGGGTGCCAGTGAGGATTTGTGGCTTCTAATTCTTTGGTAATGTCGAAAAAGTTGAAAAAAAACCTATTCATTTTATTTTAGAAGGTCTGCAATTTCTTTGGGACACATTTTCTAACAATAATGTCAGCAGTTAAAAAATGAGATTATTTTCGCCAAATCAATTCAGTAAAAAAAAAACTATTTGTCGGCTCGCATTTCTTCTGTTACACGTTGCATATTTTCTTAAGAATAGAACCCCGTTAGGAGCTCATCAATCATAAATGAAAGAAAACCCGCTTGTTAACCATTACGATCACTTTCTTTGAGGACAGTAAACCTTAGCTTAAGATTGGGAAAACATTCAAATAGAACTAGTAATTGTGTGAGTTTTGACATATTAAGCAAAACCTAAAGATGGTATTGGGAGAGATGCCGCCGGTTACGATAAAAAAAAACCTCGTTAAAAGTTACCTTCTATACACTGGAAATTAGAATTGTATCAATAAATAAGAAACGAATAGATGCCGATAAATGTCAGTCTGGCCTTAATCGGCATTGGCTGATCTAGTCTAGTTCGATGGACATAAAACAAAGATTGACCTTGACTTTGTTCAAACACAATGATTGAGGCAAATTGACAGAATCAACAAAGGGTATTCAAATAATTGCATACCAATAGTATTTTGTAGAAATGTTTGCGCTGAATACTCGTACATGTTTTAACTCGACTAGCCACATTTATTTATTTTCCATCAATCTTTTTTCGTTAGAATTATTTACAGTACTTGTTTATTTTATTAGTTTTTTTTTTTGTCAATAAAATACAAAGTTGATCACAAACATTTTGTTCACCTGACTATAACCAAAATAACGGTAGCCAAAAATAAATAATTAACATGTTTACGAACAAAAACAAAAAATGCTCTAATTATTTTTCACAACTATACAAATTCGGAGCACTGTGCGCATCGTTCGGACAATAGACTCCATTGTGTCTACTACAATACTTACTGGACAAAAACTGGTTCATTTTTTTAGAACTCACTGAAATCGATTTCACTGGTGTTTAACCGATTTTGTGAAAAGAGGTCATGAGTTTAGAAGCCATTTTGTAGTGGTTCGGTAATTGGTGATAATTTAACTGTTCCTTGTTGTAAGCAGTGATTCGTACGGATCATGTTGGTGGAGGTTATAACTGGCTTTACGCTTGTTCTGTGTAGTGGGTGGAAAGAAGAATATCTGTCTTACATTAAGTCCCTCGGTACATTTTCAATAATTAGGAACCGCGTTACTTGACCCAGTAGACGATCTAATTAATACAACTTCTATACTAGTATAATGATTGTATAATAAAGTTTTTTGATGGAATTAAAACCATTTCCATAATATTATATAAAAGTTACGTTTAGTTTCAAAGTGAATATTCATACATTTTTATTAGGATGAATTGGGAAGTCGCGAACGATGAGACTGACATTTTTATCTGTTCTGTCGTTTTATTACTAATCACTGTATTATTGTAATACCTACAGATTTAGTTTTAATATGAGCCTGTAAATGATTATATTTATGAAACATTCAGACTGGCAACCGAGATCTCTAATGGTAACAGACTTTCATTGGGGAAGTTTCATGGTCACGGTGTTGAAAATACTAATATTTAACGAGATATAATTAGAATATACGGGATGGTAGGGACACCGACGCGAAAACGGTTACCAGGTATTCAGTACATCATTCATCATACGTGGTAACGGTTTGGTAAGGTCTTGTTTCGCGTCGGGGTCCCTAACATCCTGTAGATGAAAACCGTAATAGTAATCACGTGATTTTTTTTAAATACACCACCTACATAAATTACTGAGAAATAGACTATTAAAATGGAACTCGTTAAGATTAAAAAAATGGACATATTTTACACAGTATTGGATATAGAAGAATAACTACTGTAATTAAGTCAAGTGACGTCACTTGACCTCATTGCAACCGCAACTTATAACTATTTCATTAGTAGAAATAATTTAATGAAATTTTCACATTTTTTTCTAAAATTTTACATTTTATTTCTCAATGACTTCTCAATTACCTTCTGAAGGGTTTTTGGGGAAACTTCTAATCCATTAATTAGTTCTTAAATATGTTCTGCTTCTGCTCGATACTATAAATAACGCAATGAATAATGTGATAGTTACACGATAAATCCCGCAAATTTTAACGTGATTCATATTATTATCTATTGTGATTCTCGAAAGCGGCCATTTTAAGCCCCCAGATTTATTGGTGAAATTGGCTATAAAGCAGAGTAGGTGCCATCTGCGTGGACTACACACTAAGTTTAAACAAGTTAGGTTAGTGTCGAGCTAGGACAAAGTATTTACACTGTGAAACTACTAAATGTAATTCCGAGTTAAACTTCTAGAATGGAATTTGTAACGCATATGAAGTTGGCTAACTCGGGGTATTCTCTACAGTTAGTCGAACTGAACTCGATTGCAAGCAGATTGAATATTGAAATACTTAATCATTTTGCATAATTAAATATGTATTTAGCTATAAGACTTAAAAAAAATCTTTGATATTATCGATTTTCGTCAGTCTCTGCAAATTTTTCGTGTTTCTTATTTGCGATACACTGTATGGGTATCGTATAAGACCACACGAAGGAGAAGCTTCAGCCATCGCAGATTATTAGTAATGGTAACAATTTGTCCTTGATAGTACATTTAAGTCGCAGCAGTAGCGGCTGTTTTCTTTGTGCAAGTGATACCACTGATATGCGGTTCACAATAGCTTTCAAACCATCTATTCCAAGTAAATTGACAAAGAAAATGGTTATCGGGAAACTCAGAGAAGCATTTTAAAAGATCTGTGCTAGCTGCGTGGTGCTCGGAAACCTCGACTTGACGGGCTTTTTCATTTCAACTTCTAAGAGGTGCACCCTATTGAAAATATATTCTTTACAATTTTAAAGTAGACATGTTAGTACGGGTTGTTCAGTCATGACGTCAGTAAATACACTATTGAAGATACTATCTGGCTGACGAGCGGTGATGAGTCACGTACTTGTTACTTGTGAGTATATAAATAGCTCGTGCTATAGATAATTATAAACCATACAGTCGGTTTGTTTCCTTAGGAATTAATAGGTCGGTGTGATTAATTAACACAGCTTATAAGAAGGCTCTCTAATGAGAGATCATCTCTTTTTATGGGTTTAGGCTATCTATCAACGAATAAGTATTTTATTTGCAGACCGCCTTTTGTCCGCGAGTTGTCTCGCTTGAAGGTTTTTTTATCTCTAGGAAAAGACATGCTGGAGTAAAAAGTATCCAATGTCCTAAGTAACACAGGTCTATTGATGTGTCATTAAATTTTATCGGAATACAACCGTGAATGCGTGACAAACTCACTTTAACATTTATAACCTAACACACACAACTAACCTAACCTGAGGTTAGTTGTGTGTGGGCTAGTTGGTCAAGTGGACGCAAATTGTACTGCAGAGCTGGTCTTGGGTTCGTTTCCCAGGTGGGCCAGTGTTTATTATTTTTTTTCCAGCAGAAAATAATAAATAAGGTAGTAGTACAGTATTCATTAATTATTAACACTGTTTATTAGAAGGTTCTCAAACGATAGATCATTTTGTAATGGCTTCAGAAATTCTTTGAAAGAGTATCTGTTTGTGGTCGTATTACTTGCGTTTTAATTACGAATGCTGCCCATTCATACTGGACGGGATAATTAATTTATCTGTCGAGCTACTGCGGGTTCTGCTCGCAGCATGTTTTATGCTGCCTCATGCGCGGTTTTACAATATTTTTTTATGAAATTCTCATTTTGCTCTGACGATATTTTAGTTGAAAATATGATCGCAGTATTTCGGTGTGTCAAAAAAAAACAGTTGGTAATTGCATAACATGTAGATTTTCAACTTACCTACGCTGTCAAAAATATGACGTTTTCAATTATAATAAAAAAACAATACATTAGAAGTTTGCTTTAAAATACTTCGGATTTGGAGGTTGAAAAGAAAGAGGTGGTACTTAACATTCCCAGATTATAAAATAAACAGAATTATACGCAGTCAAACATAAGGACGCCTTGTTATCATGTATTTCTGTCGGTGACTCATGCAATATGGCGTCGTGAACCCTGTAGGGTTGCCATAGCCAAACATTGTAAGTACAAGTAGGTACTTTCGGTGAGTTTACATAGAGTCGGAGAGGACACACCGACCTAATCTACACCACTATTTTTTAATTAGTAAAACTACTTAAAGGGCTTATTAGAGAAGGTCTTGTTATTATATATGTAAAGTGTCAATAAATAATATTCATAAACAGCAAAGTTATAAGCGTTTGTTTATATCCCAAAATGTCACTCAATTTATGGAAATATAGTTTGATGGGACCTATGAATGGCGACAGGAATGGAAAAGACTGCGCGTAGTATTTTCTAGTGGTAATTGTTATGAATGATTGATTCAATTATGAATTTACCAGTTATGACAAATTTTCGTGGACAGTTTTGGGATTTCGTTTTTTTGAGTTTTGTTTACACAAATATGATCAGTAACGGGTACGGATAGAGCTCCATTTTTTTTGTACTAATTAAAAAATAGTGGTGTATATAAACTATTAGCATTTTCTTTTCAACATCTTTTATCATTAGGTGATTAGTATACCTTCAACGTATGTTGAATGCAAAATATTCTAAAGGACAGAATACAACATAATGAAATTCTGTAGGTATGTTTATCTAACAATTATTGTAATATCGTACTCAAGTGCCTATGTAAATTAAATTTGAATACGATAAGTTGCTGATTTACATATCTCTGAATGAAGAACAAGCATTTTATGTATTCAACATTCTTTGAATAATTTAATTCATAAGATAATTTTAGCAACATTCTTTGGTAGAAGATATACAAGGTGTAAACGTACATTAACATTCTGTACATTAAACTAAGTAACTTTACGCAAAAATTATCGCTCGGAATCGATTTTTTTTTTGGGTGAATAATAACGTTTTACGGTAGGACTCGATGGTAAGCACTCAAAGCATTGTGCTGATGGATGGATTGAATAGTACGGAGGTCGTGGAGGTGTGTAAAGAAAAAAACATACATTAAACACATGTATTTAAAAAAAAAATGTGAAAAAGTAGGAACTTTGACCCCCAATATCTCCGCAACTAGAAGGTTCCCGAAGGTATAGTCTAGAACAAAAAAAAATATCTCAAAGACGAGGAGAACAAGTGCCTTTCGGCTATGTTAAGGGTCTATTTACACCCTTTATTTTGCTATGTCTCTCTTCCCGGCCGACCGTGTAAATTACTGTCGTTGTCAATCTTACTTATCTGTTATGTTATAAATTAATGGCACGGTAGGCATACAATACGGTACGGCCAATTGCACCGATAAAACTGAACGCGGTCAGCAGCAATTAAATTCTGTTCAAGAGCTGCCAGCAGTCAACGTCACGTGAAGTGCAGTCGGTGGCAACTTATGGTGGAAGCGGCACGGTAGCACGCAAAATTAAAATGTTCCTATGTTGTTTGCAATTTGCAGGTGTGTGAGGTTGAATGTTCATTGAAATATGATTTTCGGCCGTAATACGCATGTATTTACAGAATTACAATCATTATAACCCTCTTAGTTTATTATGTGAACCATTGAATAACTATTTCATGAAATAGTCATTCAATGTTGTAATCATTAAAATCCACGAAGTTAATTTAACCCCACTGAATGTCAAAATAATGTGGGGTTAAATTAACGTAGTGGTTGTATTGATGATTTTAATGATTATAACCCTGTGAAGCCATATTTGTGGCGGCCGCAAATCATATTTTACACTCGCGCTATTCCAGTTATTTTTAATGCAGCTTAAATATTCCAACTGATTTTTTTACTGATTTGTGACAGCCCTTAGTAATCATAGGTCACACTCACTCTCGCCACTCGAAGTGACAGGACGAAAATATTTGCACCATTCACACGCGCTGCCAGCGTGTACACACGGCGGCACGTGAAACTGTACATTTCCAGTATAACTTGGCCTCGCTTTGTATAGATTTTACATACAATGAGAGATCCGCATAAACTGGTTTTGTATAGCTTGATTGGCCGGCGTACGTACACACTGGGTCTAAATAACACTGCGATCTCTATGAAAAGAAGCAACCGTTAAAAGGTTAACAACACTAAGTTTATCCTGTATAACATAATCTAACAAAGAACAATAACGACTGCAATATACAACATTTGTGACTTCCTAAATTACCCAAGGCGGAAAAAAAATCGTTTTACCTTATTTTGCATAGGTTTTTACAAACACTTTTACACGTCTTATTTAAAACTAGATGGGCCCCGTGCTTCGTACCTGACTTGTCTGAGAAGAAACAGCCGACACAAACTTAGAAGTGATAGACCTAGACTGTCAACGTCCTTTATACCCTTGATAGAAGCGTACACCGTGTACTTGTGAGAGCAGAGTTAAACAATCTCCCTAATAATTTATATGATAACGTTTCGAGAGAGAGTAAACTAGAAGCCGATATACATCTATCGTCATCGCTACAAATACAAATATATACAACACCAGCAGCATCTGTTTTGTCGAAAGCGGGCTCAAATTACCCACGAAAATTTAAAGCGTTTGAGGTTCGAATTAAATTATGTCAGCACAATATAATTGGTTATGAATACTTGGCACTTATGTTTAATTATCATCAAGCGTAGTGTTACTTTGGGATTTATGTTTATTTTTCACACCTTAACGCGCAGCACACACATGTAGAACATGACCTGAAAATGCCTGAAATAGGACATAATTATATTAGGTGGACGACAATACGGCAATACATTAAACTTCGTATTCCGCGTGGCGATGACGTTCCCAGTCCGAATATAAAAATTCAATCGAATATATCCAGTCGTTTAGTCACACGAAATAATTTTTTATATTTCCAACATGATGTATCTGTGAATAGGCTCGTACAGGCTCGTGTAGGTTACAGTTACAATACAATTGTCGCCAATTCGCTACTCTTCAAAAACCTTCGCCCATAATTGTTCTTAAACTTTGCAGATGCGAATTAGTGCAAATTACACACTTATAAATGGTATTCTATTTCGTAAACAGTTTTATTCCATTAAGTCACTCAAGTTTTTTTTTAGATGTTTGGGTTTATTTGATAGTTTAAACATATTTCTATGAATTAGTATTGCCAGTGTTATCATCAGAGGTCGGAATTAGGTAGAGTTATTTATGTACTTACACTGATTTCATACACCGAAAGAATAAAGTGGATATGCCTCAAGAAAGAGCAAAAAAATCCCGTGATTTATAAAGTAAAAAAGTTATTTACTTTTACACAATTTAACCCAAAAAAAAAAAAAACGTCGGATGTCCGAAGTTGCAAAATTCCAATGCGCACACGCTCGATGTTTCCACTTTGTAGTTCGCACAACATAGCTTGTGAGAACAAAAAAAACAATAACAATTATTTATTTGTAATATTGTTGGCCACACGGGATTGTATTATAAATCCCGGGAAATCCCAGGAAGATCCATATTAAGATCAACAAAAATCTGTCATTAACATTTCAAACTAGTGAGAATGTTTACCAAATGTCGGAACCACTTAAACCCAATCTGTCGTCTTCCTAAATTCATCGCCACCCACTTAGCGTGACAAGGTCGACGCTGCACTCGACGACAGAAAAAACGTCTGAGCAGCATCTGTCGCAGCGATTCGTCGTTTTTTGTTGGCGGTCTAATTTATGTGCATGTTAAGGTCAAGCTGGCTAGCGGAAAGCTGGAAACATTTTTTTGCCGATGTAAATCTATGTTTTGTTATCAAATTGTTAGCTTAACAATTAAGAAAATAATAATTAAATTAGGATTTTTTTTTTTTTAAGAACGTGCAGATAGTAAGTTATTTCCCAAGTGTATCTGGTAGGATTCAAGTGCGGATAATGCGGGCTAGTTATTTAATAATTACCATAGATCTATGCATGAGATATTCCTCTTAACGCCCACTTAATATTTGCCACTGGTGTAGCCGACCGAGTACACATTTCAACGTGATCGCGTGTCGCTGCGCTTAGTCGGGCAGTCTGTTGACACCCTGCCCACTACTTGTCACCCACTTAGGACCGCGTCAAGGCCAACAATGCTTTTCTTGACATAAAAAAGGATGTTTTATTTTGATAACAGTTGAGAGCATTTACTAAATAGCTGTGTTTTAAAATTATGAGGTTCATTAGTAAGTTTAGAATTTATGACGTCTTGTCTTAAAACGAAACGCATTTGTTTCCCCTACACTACACCGCTTGTTATTTTGTTTTTAGGGTTCCGTACCCAAAGGGTAACCAACGGGACCCTATTACTAAGCCTCCGCTGTCCGGCGTCCGTCCGTCTGCCTGTCAGCGCTGTATCTCATAATCCGTAATAGGTAGACAGTTGAAATTTTCACAGAATATGTATTTCTTTTGCCGCTATAACAACAAATAATAAAATAAATTAAAATTAAAGGGGGCTCCCCTACTACGATGGTACGGACCCCCTCATGCGCGACTCCGACTCGCACTTGACCGGTTTTTTTTAACTTTCTATAGTAAGGATAAATGACTAACTGGCTTAGGACACTGGACACATACATATATTATCAGAAGAGTATCTGTCAGTGTCCGGTATCCGAAGCGTGTTCCGCAAATTGTCCGTAGCGGCTTAACCGAATCTTAGATTGGTTTCTAGGTTCAAAATAATATTTTTCCGATAAAAACTTCTTACTTTTACTGTACTTTATAACGTTCGACGTAGAAAACGTTCATGTACCCGAGTCTTGAGATGTAGGGCGATAATACTATCAGGGAAATGATTGGTCACGTCTCGGCCAATATTTTGCCCTAGTTTTGACGCCTAGAATACGTACCCATATCCACTCGGTATGCACCTACTCAGCCAGAGAGTAAGACGTTGTTTTAATTTCTGAAATACGTGTACTTAGTATATCATATGATTTGCATCAAATAGTCACAAAGATTCACTTGACTTATTGATTTATTAATACCTAATCTACTATTGCACAGTTGCCCTAACTCCTTAGACCATAGTTTAATAATTCGCCTATACTGCTTCTATTTCAAAAACCGAACCTGTATTTAAACAATAGACTCGTGTTCTGCAAAAAAACAAATATTTGATTGGATTTGATAAATGGACGGGATGATTTAATTTATAACACAGGTCATGTTTCCATTCAGATAAAAGCTGCATTCACACGTGAAAAAGTGGTAACTAAAACCTGCAACAGTATAATCGGTGCTCAAAAATTGTTACAGTAAAAAATGTTGTGAAAAAATATTGAATTGAATCACGGATTCACAGAGTGAACCTGAGTGTTAGTTGAACGAATAAAATATACCTATGGGGTAATAATGAATGACCGGACACAATATATTGATAATATAACGTTCCCGCTGCTGAGACTCAGGGCTTCTCTATGTCAGAGGGAATGCGCCATAATACACCACGCGGGTCCACTGTATGTCTACGAATTTTAGATGTTTTCTTGGGACGTTTTCCTTCACCGTTTTATGAGCAAATTCGACAGTATAAAGTGCTTATTTGACTTCGGACCCTCGACCTGCGACCCATTAGTGGGGGACTTTCTTACAGTATAGTATAACATTGAAATTATTGGCGATCTAAAACGTAATACGTAAACTGATGAAAACTAACACCAGGATAACTAGCGTCAGGATGTGTTAAATCTTATAGGTAAGGTAATCTATAAGGTATAAGTAGTAGGTTTATAGGGCTACGTTTAGTTACAGAATATCATTCGAGATTGCCTAGGATTTGGTGGAACACTGATATCCGGCTGGGTTTACGCTGAGATCCTGGAGGATCGTTGTCGGAAATGGTGAGCTAGGCAGATATAATAATGCATAATCCAGTTATACTAAGCTTAGACAAACTCACTTTGTCACCGATATCGAAGGCAGAAAAGTCAAATGTCACTAATAACGAGCAAAGGTTTTGATTGATCTAGTCATAGTGATAAATAAAATACGCATAAACCGTTACGTATTGTCCAACGAAATTAATAAAGTGTTTCCTAATACTGATGACGCTTTTTCCGTATATTCATGTTTCGTGCAGAAAAAATCAGATCATTACTACAATTTATCCCCGTCATTTCTTGTCCATAACGTCTCACATAACTTCATGTGTTACTAACTCTCTGTTCGACCCTTGAACATACTACTTGATAATTACCAAGCGTCGCAAAATGATGCGTCTATTGTCTCATCGTCCGTATAAGGGGTGGTGGAGGGGGCAGCGGTTACCATGACACTTGCACGTACGCAACGCTCGGGCGATCGCGTTACTAATTAATATAATTAGTGTTACAAATATACTATTTCAGGAGCTTGTGTATGCGAGCGAACATAAGCATGGAAGCTGGAATCGGAGACGCTTTATTATTTAATTATTCTGGAAAACTCGTGTACGTTTTCACTAACACTAAGAATCCCCTAACTTAATTCCTATTATACTGCACTGTTGGAATTTTGACTTTATGTCGAGAACCGTTAGTATAAAATTGACCGCGCGTCCGCTGCCGGAACATAATAAGTTCACCATTTTGGTTGAAACACTGGTCTCCATACTAAATAGCGATTTTAAGTGTTTATAAACCTTTCCAACGACTCTGCTCACGGCTAGATTTGAGTGAAACGTGCCACGGACAGCTGGGTACAGCTTATAGAAACGCGACTGCTAAAACAGTTGATACGAAGTTCTGCATTTTTTACAACCAATTTCCAAAATAGCCTGTGGCCTGGAAAACCTTAGTAGAACGACTGTATTTTTTGCGATCAACAAACGAAATGAGTTGTTGCTGTTTTTTTAAAGTTCACTGTGATGGGACGGAGGGCCTTGATTTAAAAAAAAAATATCAGTGTTTCTAGACAGGTGTCCGCAGTACCGGTGATAGGGCGACTGAAGCCCCGGGCAAGAATATTGTGACACCCACTTACGGAAATCATTATCAGGTGTTAATTTTTTGGTGAACCAATGTGAACAAATAACTTAACCCCCCCCCCCCCCCAATTTGGCGCACCGTGCCGTCGCCCCAACGCGCCCGCCCACCCAACGCCGGCACTGGGTGTCAGCTTTCAAAGAGTTTTGTAATTAATTGCATACAGCACTCGTACTGCGCACGGTTTTCGGTTATATCAATTTATTTTGCCTTTTCCACCTCCTATCGCAATCCGAAGGATATCGAAGGAAACTCGTAACTAATTGGAAAAACTCGTCTGCTTGGCACAGCCTATGTAATCGCAAAGAAAATTGTTGAAAATAGCCTTGCGATTACGAATGACCTACTCAAGTAAGGCTATAATTGAGTAGCACATTCACAATCGCAGCTACTGTTCTAAATTTTTATCATGAAAGCTATGTAAATTTAATGTAATGAAATTCAACTCAGTATTAAATTCACTGCGTACGTATTTTATTAATATTCATTTACGTGCTTGAATAAAGTTAGTGTAAGCAATTTCTTCTTCAGCTTATTTTTGTTTACAAAGAAAAAAAGGTTTGTCCAAGCTAGACCGGTCTGAGCTCCCTATTCTTGTCCAAGTTCTTAATTAATCATACTTTGTAGTACAACCAAAGCTTTGCTCCTAAGACTTTGTTCCTGAAGTCAGTGTCGGTAACGATATAAAATTAGTTTGTAAGTTTTGATATTAAACACTGTGAAGTTTGCCGATTATTCTTGGTCGGGGTAAATGCGAAATCTCTTTAAAAAGGTCTTAGTGTTTTTAAAGGAGACATTAAATAGCATTGTTATTAATAATACCTGGATCTTACGGGCTGGGGAATTTGATTAGAATTTATTTCTGTCTTAAAAAAAAACTTTAACAAATTCCTAAGCTTTTTAACCGACTAACAATTGCCACAAATAGTTAAAACATTATAAAAGTAAAAAGCTTTTTAATTTACACCAGTAATTATGCACGATATAAAATATTTACTGTACTGGGTAAACAAATTATTTTGAGTCTAAGCAAGAAAAAATTGAACCAATTAGCTTCCACTATGACGACATACATAAATACTTTTCTTACACAAACCCCTTCTTAACACAGAGCGACTCCTGTACTGTACAAACGTCACTGTGTAATCGTAGCTAGTGCAAGAGTCGCGAGAAATAGGTTAATGGCGTTCTTACTCACGATAAGTAAACTGCATCTGTAGACGTTTAAATACTCTACGAGTTTGTTTGTTATGGTATTTTTGCACTAGCTTTGATTTTGACCGAACAATGTGAACTATGACTTGTTTTAAAATGAGTTTGGCGATATAATGAAAGGTTTTGAAAGAATGTCTTCAGTATTTTTTGTTAGTACGCGGTCTGGGCAAATGGCAATCGCTTTCGAAGCCTTGCATATTACTACAATGACTTTCAAAGTGACTGACATCAGCTTCTCAGTAACAGATGGTTTTCCATCTTTTGGTCAATCTATCTTTATCAGAATTATAATATAAATGTATGGCACAATAAATATGTATGTTTCTTTTATTTTAATCTGATGCAATTTATTCAGATTCAGAATATCCATAAAAGTCACTGAAACCTCACATAGATATTACAAAGGAAATATAATTTATTTTGGTTTGATAAGATAACATATTTATGGCACAACGATTGAGATTTTCCTGTGGTCTCCATTTGATTAGGTAGGTACATCTGTAATTGTAAGAGAGGGAGCCCCCCTTTCTTACAACTATTTATTATTAATATCAGTCTCTGTCACCCAAGTACCTTAAATCCATTGACCTCCATTTTTCCATGATATTAATTCGATTTAAAAGAATTTCAACTTTATGCCGGAGTAAATTAAGTTAATTTCAGAATGACTGCCGTTTTTTTCTAACATTTTGTTTTGTTTGTAACTTTGACGTATAGTTATATTTTTTTCTAATTCCATTTTTATAGGATTAATTGTTAAAGTATG
This sequence comes from Noctua fimbriata, assembly GCA_905163415.1. NCBI lineage: Eukaryota > Metazoa > Arthropoda > Insecta > Lepidoptera > Noctuidae > Noctua > Noctua fimbriata. The sequence goes on from LR990921.1 coordinate 1,759,071, forward strand.
TACCTTTTACAGTTTAAAAACCGTACTAATATGTAGTTGCATATTACCTCATACTGCAGTGTCAAAACACCTGTTTCAATGTACTGTCGGTTTCACCACCTCAAGTAGGTATATTTTTGTCGTAGACCGTGTTTTGAGAATTTAAGATACTCAGTGCAGCGCAGCTTTTTTTACACTTGTTTGCAATTGCATCATACTTAGTCGGTTCAGAAATTTCCAAGAAAAAAAAATATTTGGTAGGGAAATATCACTTTTCATGATATCGTCCATACAAATCGGCAATTCCATACTTTATTAACAATCACGGAACATGATTGAAGTGAAGGAAACTGAACGAGAATGAAAATCTCATTAGTACCCAAAACTAAAGTAGAACGCGGAAAAAACATTACCCTCCTTCTGGGTCAGTCGGGTAAAAAATTATAGAACATCGAATTAATAAAATGATTCATTTAGAGAAGGCATTTATGTAAGCCAAGTATAGGATGTTTTTTTCTTGTGTCATATTATGTGTATGAGCTATATTATGAGATAAGAATCAAGGTACCTATAAAGGATGGCTGCCCAGAGGGCCAAATCCAGTGATTTATATTTTCTACGACTTCTTTCAACAGGCTGGAAACATCAATAATTGTTTTTGTTTAGTTTTCTTTTTATCTTAAATCCAAATGTCATTTTGTCTATGCTCTCTTGTATATTAACTAAATATGTTTAAGATGGTACAATTATGTTTGCAATCGGATTATGAATTGGTGTATCAAAGGGACGCGGTTCCCTAAGCGTGTTTGTTGATTTTTAAATGCCTACCTGAAATCAAGGACATGACATTGTAACTTGGTCTTCAATTGATCTCTGAAGGTTAAAGTTCTGTTAATTATAAAGTAAAGGATTTCCTCTGCGACAGACTGTGCGCAAAAAGTTCAATTGTTTACAGTTTCTACGTCCGAAATTGTGAATTAAATCAAATTACGTTAGCAGTTTCAGATGGCATTGAATTTTTGCAACTCGTCACTAGAATGATGAGATTGCTTCTTCGTTTAATTTTGACTTGATATTACCTAACACTCTTCATAGCGAAATAAAGTGGAATACGCTGTAGAATCTTACTTTTCTCTTGTTTAATAATCAAATAGCTCAAAGACAAAACAAGGTTTTCAATCAAGACTCAAGGTCCTGCACCTGTCTTCTATCAATAAAATAAATGGCACAACATTCTTCGTCTATGTCAATAGCACACAAAATTTTGACACCAGTTCATGTTACGTGAAGACAACTGGACAGGCAGGACAGGACATTGAGTGTCCCATAGTTAGACATCGTGGCCCGTTGGGCATATTATTTCCCAATTGCCGCATCCAACACATTTAATTCCGTACGCCTCTGCTTACGGGCCACAGTCGGATCCAAAAATACGGCGGTACTGACTGAGTTAGAGTTTATTGCACGAATGCGGACGGAACGGGGCCAAACGTACGCGAGCGTTCCAATCCGACCATGTGTAACTCCGCTAGTATTTTTAACTGCGGAAGAATATTTCTCTATTGCAGACGAAATTCTGATATCGTTGATTGAATTTTTTGTATTCCATTGGCGCGAAAAGTTGGTTGGATTCGCCCGGATTGATTTACATGCCTTTTGAGAAGTATAATTTGTAAAAGACTTCTCTTTAACCAAGTATTACGATACTGTGAACCACTAACAAGTTACTGGGTTGTGGAGGTCAGAAACGCAGTCTCCCCATAGTCCCCATGTACAATACTGGTATTCAGCTGCATCCAGTAAGACTAGAAGCCGACCCCAACGTAGTTCAGAAAAGGCTATGCCGATGATGACGCCCTTTTAGCCAAGAAACATTCATTCACCCCAGGATTTATATATTATTTATCCTCTATTAGTTATCCCAATAAACGTTCCGCATCTTGGCATCGGCCACTCAATCGAAAAAACGTGTCTATCAATCTACCTACATGTGTCTGGCCACAAATTACCCAATCAGGTGGATAAGTATGATCCACGGCCACAAGTCCTTCGTACAGCTTCTCCGCAATTTTAAATTCCTCGCTTCCTTTCGTTTCTTCATCGTATCAATATCATCTCGTTCCGTTTCGCTCCGTAACGTCAGTCATGCCTCAACCGTCTCGCAACTACATTTTGAGCGGTTTCGTGTTTACAATTTATTAACAAATTATATGGCTTTGATTAGAGGTAACAATGTATTTGTAATGCTCTAAACTATAGCGGTAGCTTGGAAAGTGATATTCTATCTGCGAAATCGAAGATACATAGTTTTTGTCATTCTAGTTGGAGTCGTTGTCTTTACGAAACGATTTGACGGCGATCGCCACTTTTATAGACAAAAGGATCTAGACCCTCTTATGTTTTGAAAACATTAACCAGAAGGTAGGTGGCGGAAATCCCGCTGAACAGTTGGTTTTGTTATCGTTAATGTGTAGTATGGGAACACACACAGCTAATGACGATAACAATGAAAGCACACACATTGTGAGAGCGAACATCAAAATACGGTCTGCATCAGAAATACCTAAGACGTGTCTAGCTAGTCCACAAATATCTCTCAACTAGTAGATTGACCTATCGACATGGCGAGTCGGTCGCGGTTGGTCCCGGCCTCATTCGGGGGCAGCTGTCAGACAGTACGTGAGGACTATTCCGGGCATTTTAGTGTAAATGGCAAAATGTGGAACATTTGACAGCTTGCAATATCGCGGATGTAGGTTCAATGTAGGCCATTGTGTCGCGTGTTTCAAATTGATGGATACCTAAATGTGTGTGTACATTTGGACTTCAACTGGCCTCAAAAGGAGAAACTATTATCATGATGGATGGATGTTTCCACGGTCCTTGCAGACACGTAGAAGATCTTTACTTTTCGTGAAATTCAAAAGAGACAGAAATAAATTTCAAAAAGCTTCCTCATTCTTATGGCTGAGGTAACCAAATCGACGGTAAACTCAAATTGTAATCTTGTATCGACAATAGAGTATTTACGAATAAGTGGGCAGGTTTAATGAAAGCACAATATGAACCCACTTTCCAAATTATTCCTTTGTAAAGGTGTCAAGGAACCGACACAATTGAAGAAGAAGTGGAAAGTATTTTCATTTACTCAGCTTTAATGATCAGGCAGACGACGTGTAATACGAACTCCACCAGTATTTGGAAAATAAAACAAGCGAGTCGAGAAAATACAATTAGTCTTTGCATTGCAGACAATTGGAAAGATTCCCGTTAAATGCTTAACGTGAATTCGACCGGGGTGAAAGGTTTATCTTCTGTTTTCATGGATAAAATAGTTCTATTCTACTCTTGTACGTTTTTTTTCTTGATCTCGTTTTTCGCGATTTCTGCCGAATGCAATAATGTATTAAATAAAAGCGGGTGCTTATTCACGAATAACAAAATAAATGTGAAAATCAAACAATATGAATCACCATGTGGCCATATTTCCACCGGAAAAACGAATGAGAATTCTGTCTTTTTTCACAGGTATAGTGAACTTCTGTGAAATATTCGAGTTTCAACGTAAATAAATGGTATTTATATGTTCTATGAAAGGTATATCGGACTTCAGTGCGTATTTTTGAAGTTAGTAAGCTTTGGTCGGTAAGCCACCCTTATGTAATCCTACTTTTTCCAAGTAACAGAAAATGTTGAACAGTTATTTGAAATATTGGGTAAAATGGTGTTGCATTTAACATTGCTATGATTACTTTTGCTGCCGACGAATTTTAATATATTTCCATCTTCTATCTGATTGAATTTTTACCCGCATCCCGCAATTTTACTCGTATTACTAAAATACTTTGGTGATGAAACTCATATCTGAGTGCTATAAAAATACTTATATTACTTTCATCGAAATATACTGTCTACTGTTGTACGGGCATTAGTTTTACAAATCGGCTATGTTTAGTATGCCGGCTAGAATCATCCCCTTGACAGATGTTGTTAACTGAATCGCCATCATGTACTGTTGTTTTAATTGAAACCACAAATAGAGCACTAAATAATCATTCCTTTGGAACTTTCCAATATGATTGTACAATACAACAAGCGATCAGCTTTTCTTTATAATAAAATAAATAGTAAAATTAACATATACCCAAAAAAATACTACGAATGTAAAAAAACTTTAACAGATTGGATAAAATTACTAAATTATGACGACACGGAGACACTCTTGGAACACATTAAGTAAAATCTTGTGCTTATTAGGTAGTAATAATCACACAACTTAACCACACCTATAACTATAAACACCAAATGCACAACACACACATACACTCACACACGCGCACGCACACACACACACAAATAAGATAAGTAATACCTAGCTGTAAATACCTAGTTCATATTTTGTATTGCTTAGCTGTGGAAGAGCGGGGCTCCCCAACACAGGCATTACTTGCTTACACTCCAAACACAAATATTGTAAATGTAAACTTGTTGAAGCAATAAACCATTTTGTATTTTGATTGTTTTGTCAGTGCATTTCTACTGAGATGTAGTAAGTCTTGAAACTAAAATCTACTGGTCTATTCTATTCTTTTCCTGCACTGTCTAAAAAATATCATATTTCAAGGACTCTATTTTGATACCGTTGAGAATTTAAAAGATAATATTTGTCGGCGATGTAGCAAAGGATTTTGTTACCGAAGAGCTTAAGATTTTCATAATAGTTATAGATTTTTTTAACATTACTTTCATTATTCACTTTCAAACATCATTTCATTGATGGATGGATTGTGTGAGAAACGATATAAAGGATAAAGGAGTAAATGATAGCGTGACGCTTGACAGGGGAGAACGGAAGAAAAAAACGTGTTACGCCGACCACAAGTTAATGGGACAAGGGCAGGAGGATGATGATTTCATTACGTTGTCTTATTTCTTCTTTTTGTTATTATACAATACAGGGTGTAAACAGACCCTTCAGATAGCCGTCAACCAAGCATTCTACATCCTACATACTTTACGCAAAAAATATTGCAGGGAAACGACTTTTTTTTTTGGGTGAAAATTCACGTTTTACGGTAGGACTCGATGGAAAGCACTCAAAACATTGAGCTGATGGATGGATTGAATAGTACGTGGACGTGTGTAAAGTAAAAATCTTACATTAAAAACATGTATTTAAAAAAAAAACTTGTGAAAAACCTCCAATATCTCCGTAACTAGAAGGTTCACGGGTATACGACACGGGGGAGAACAAGTGCCTTTCGGTTATGTTAAGGGTCTATTTACACCCTTTAAACACAGGGAAACTTCGTGATATCTACCGAAACTTCTACTGATGAACAGTTAGCCACATATTTTGTTATCCTTACTTTATTACTTGAGACAATGAGTCCTACACAGTTACAGTTATTGTATAGCCGCAGAAAAGTTTTGAACAAATAAATAAAAGAATTTTGTTTTTCTTTCGTTTTGATGTTGGTTATTAATTCTTACGAAGTCTTGCCGAACTTTGCCGAAGGATTCCGAAACCGTTTAACATTATGAACGTAATGAAAAGCGTTGTTTACACGAAACTTTACTTTGTTTTACGGCTTGCTCTCTACCCAACTACTTTTGTATGTAACTCCGTATTTCCGTAAAAGGGTAGACAGAATTTTAAGCCAATTTACCTAAAATTATTTTTTTTCTTTATCAAAGTTACTGATTTTATGAACTCTTTATTGAGAGCTAGCATTAAAAAGTTCTTGTAATCTTTATGGGTACAAGATTTGCTACAAATTTACCGAAATCGCACAAGCAATGCAACAGGAAAACATTAGTTTGAATTAATGAACTCTGAACATTAATTAAAGTTTCCTATCGAAGCTTGGAGAGACAAGGATAGAAATATATTTACAAGAGATAGAGCGAGATGGAGAGTTGAGGAAAACCGATGCTTTTGGAGAACAATGGCTTGTTATACTATTTCGCAATGTAATATTGATATGAGGTTATTTGTTTTGATTTAATTTGTAGAGACTGTCTAGAAATTGAATCACATAAGACATGTGCCCGTAGTCTCGTCTACTTGTTGGATTCCATGAAATATAATGTTTCAAATAACATCACACCTATTATTCCCGAAGGGCTGGGCAAAAGTGCTTGTACCCATTAGTTGATATTTGCAAGATGAGTAATTTTTTAACAAAATTATATCTTTATTCCGTATTTTTTGTCCCAGTACCATATCCACAGGTACCTAAACACTGTAGTCAGAATAATGTCTGTTAGGAACGAATAACTGCTGCCGCAGTTTGATCATACGCTTCAGCTGCTAATAGATTTAGCCAACATGGGACCTAGGCAAAGCTACATTCATCAGCGCTAACGATGATAGAAAAATAAACGTTGAAATGGATTGACATAAATAAGCAATAGAAAAGTCGTTGCACATTTTGCTATCAAATGACAATTTCAAATTCTACCTAGTGATATCAAAACCGGTATTAATGACCAAAGTCACGTGCGCCAAAAAGATTCCATTTTTAAAACTATTCTGTATGAATGGAACGGCGATTCATCCAGCCAGCTCATCGCCTAGCAAGAAGTACAATCAGGAGCACTAATATAGGTAGTAGTAGTAGTCATTTAAAAACTGATTTTCCTACTTTATTGATTGTTATTTTAAGATGTTACGAACATAGTCGAATTTCGGATTCTGTAAGGCTTTCTCAAAGTTGAAATTATTATTTTGTGGTTTTGGGAATCTACCCTAACTGGGAATCTAAACAAATTCGCGGGCGAAGGGCTAGTGTTAAATAATATTTTGATTCACGTTTGGGATGTATACGCTAAAATTATTTATCCATTCTAGAATCACAGTAGGTTCACAAAACCACATAAAGTCCACACATTGGGGACCATGACGGTGGTGTCAATCAATAGTCATCAATCGAAATTTCGACAATCGACTTAGAAAATACCACGCTCTTGAATTGAGCTGAGTGTTCACACAACAGTGCCCGCGGCAGTACAACTCCGACGTTGTGGATTGAAGTCAATGTGCAATTACACCGTATTGACGTAAGGACAAATCCATCTAGCTGCGGTGGAATCATTGGGATTAGTACGAATTTGTGTCATGTTCTGAGTTACGAATTTTGTGCTGTTTTACAGGAATTGTAAGAATGATAATACTTCTTTTACCAGCGTGAACTAACAAAACATCACGGTTCGTTATCCCAGAAGGATTAGACAGTTATGTTCAGGTCACATCCAGAACTGGACGGACTGAGATTAAATTCGGATTGCGTGAACCGTGGTGAAAAATGAAATCCAGCCAGTGGAAGCCGGACTGGTGGCTACTCTAAAGCTCCCCAAATATAAAATTAACCGCAAAGTATTTACAGTATAACCGTTGACGATGCTCACATTTTGTAAAAGCTCCACGTCGAGAAATCCTCTACAAAATGAAATAAAAGCCTTCACATAAAAGTGTCGCAAACAAAATCGATCACCGACGGGTGAAACGATATTATGCCGCCAATATACAACATTATTTTTAGTATATGCGAAACCTGAATATAGTTTGTTCAGAGTAACTGAATCGAATCCAATTATTTTTAAACCATGTTATATTTTGTCCCAAAAATATTTTAAAAATGTTAAAAGTTGAACACCTAGCGACACTAAGTACCTATGGCAATAATTTAGGTACTTACTGCCTTATTAGTATGATCAATGAGCTCAAAACGCTGGAGGTGCGCGCGCGGCGGAACCGCGTGGTAACCACGTCTTAGTGCGGACAACTAGGTAACAGAACAGGCTTATAACTTTGTGATTTTTCATGATACAGTATTGAAATTTTGGACTCTTTACATAAAATACTAGACACGTGTTTCAGGTTTCGCATATACTAAAACTAATGTTGTATATATGCTCTCATAAAATAAATATCTCTTTAAAGGCAAACTTGCCATAACGACACCAAGTATCTTCGACGAGCCTGCATTTGAGCGAGCAGCATCGTAGTTTCCCAAACAAGATAATGAGGCGCCCGTTTGTATTGCATGTCGGCCATTTTGCCTCAGGCCCCGACCACGACCTCGGGCTATGCGAGTAGGGACGCGCGCATCCTGTAAGAACCGCTGCACACTGCACGCCCCGCTCCGCAAGTCACTAAATCGTGGAATACTCTATCATCTCTTTTAACTACAAGACGCTTGTCGCTTCACCGTGTAGCTCGTGGACTAGCCGTTATATTTGTACGACGGAAAATCTTTTGATATTTACAAGAGAGAGAGAATAATAAAAATAATAACAGGTACGAAACACCTGCCCCATCTAGTTTTATAACATAACATGATGTGATGTGTAAAAGTTGTCTGGAAAACCTATTTACAGAAATAAATATGATTTTTGATTCATAAGTACAATACCGCATCTCTAGTCCATCTCTTGCCCAACACATTTAGCAGTTACATTAAGTTCTGTACAACTAACTACACACCGTTAATAAGTTCGGCACTCCACATGTCGTAGTACAAAGCATTCATTTGTTTGTCGTAGTACAAAGCATTCATTAGTTTCCAATGTGTGTACCAGTCGTTAAAACAGTGTTGGTATTGAAGTCATTACTGAGTGTTCGGTGCAGCCGTTAATTAGTCCGGCCTGTGGGCCGGCGGAGCTTTGGGCCGATTCATGTTGTTTGTGTTGTACAAGATCACAGCTGTTCTTTTTGTATCGTACGAAATGCCTCTCTCTGTTGACGGCAACGTTACAGTTGCAAGGCCTCCTCATTAATAGTCTTAAATCCTTTGTACGACAACCCAAGCTTTCGTAATCGTATTTCCCTTGAGATTCGATACAACGTCCGAAAGTTTATATGTATACCTATGTATCTGCTTACCCTCTGGGGACAAGGGAACTTTTCTATGTGATTTATGGTTTATGTAAATCGATTTTGTTGATGTTTGTACTATACAAAACAGTGAACGGCAAAACGAAATGGAGATTTCATCTTCATGGAAAAAGTAATGAATTTTTACCTAGTCATTCTTTAGTTCAAAGATAATTATGATAGTTTAGCACTAGCCTTGTGAATGCCTTAATGGAACGACTATGTTGAATCTCTCATGTGTGTATTCACAACCTATAATGTGCTACGTTTATCCCGGTATGACGTCCCAGTGCAAGTTTCCTTTACCTAGAGCGAGCTCCTCATTATCCCACTTTAAAGCTTCAGAAATAAAATCGAGCGCATTTTCCCTGCCAGCTGCTACTTAGCCAGCTGTAGAGCATTCATGAAAAGCTCCTCTAGCCATCGCATCATGCTTGAAATTACGAGCACATGTTTTGGTTTCCGTATCTTTACTACAGAACAAAGCAAGATAGCTCTGGATTTGCATTTCTTTAAAATAAAAACAATTGAAAACCTCAGTAATGCAAGCCTGAACTCCAACTACAGCATGTATTCTACTCTCGTTACTAGGTACGGTACTCATTTCCGCCTCGTTTCAGAAAGGGTCTCAAAATAGGGATTTTGTTTCATTTTTTAAGTTTGTCGTCAATTTGTGTAATTTCCCGTTTCTGAAAGCCAATTATTTATTTAAACCTCTATTATACACAAGGCATTCATTGCTATTCAACCATCCTAACTAATATTACGAATGCGAAAGTAAGTTTGTTTGTTTGTTAAAACTTCACTACTGAAGCGATCAATCTGAAATATTGCATATACCTAGTCAGGTGTAAAGAAACGGACATAGGGTACCCTTCATCCCGAAAAAAGTACTGTTCCTGAGGAAAACCATAATAACTTTCTTATGATAATAGATGGCGCTGTGTCTGTGAAATCTTGATTGAATTATATTATTCAAGCAGAGTACAACCCGAATTGATTGTCAAATTCTAAATTACCGCGAGCGAAGCCGAGGACAAAAGCTTTATAAAAGAAACATGTAAAATAGTTTAAAAATATTAAGTTTTTCAAAAATGTTTTCGATGTTTTAAAATCAGATATTTATGACACTATAATATAATGGTGGATCCACACAGCCCGGCGGCACTGTAGGCTTGACCACAAGCAAGGCTGGCAAGTGCGACTGTGAATCGATATTCTCAGTTATCTTGTGACTTTCGGTGGAGTGTGTTGCACGGAGATACTGGACACAAAAATGGACGATAACATCGCAATTGCTGCTGAAATTTTGGTGTATTGCTGCAATGCAGAGAATACTCTGCCTAAAAAAGAAAAAAATAGCAAAAATAGATTTTGGATTAGACCAAGACTTCGAAATAGGCGTGATGTTCCCAGAATGCTTGAAGAGTTCAGAACGGATGACATAAACCCAAGAAGTGTTCGTTCGAAATTTTAGGTGTTTTTGAGGGTTTCTAGTGAAGATTTTGAAACACGATTATGCTTAACTGGACCCATAATATCGAAGGCAAATGTGGCGGCGCAAAGCCGCCAGGCCATGCGGATCCACCATAAGAGAAGCCACCGGAAGAAAAGTCAACGAAAAAGTCTGATGCCATGTAAAAGCTAAATGTTATTGACAAGCTTGTGACGTTACACTTGGCTATACCAAGGTCCCACTGGGTGCCAGCATATGGCGACAAGTTGGCGGCCAGTTGGCTCCCGCAAACAAAGCTCTGCCGAATTATCTTTTAAAAGCCAATCCCTTTTATTGCAATGCGGTAGGATGGACAATTTTTTCAATTATATTTAAAACGAGTTTAAAATGTATGGCCGTACAGTAATCGAATCCTTCAGTCTGTTTTGTTGTGAGAAGTCGCATTACTTTTATTACGTTACGAGTCAAGCATTGTGCTATTAATTGATTTTATGTCGTATCGTAGCTTACGCCAGACACAGGCTTAAACAGTTTCGGCATTTATTTCCCTGTTCACGGAGGTAAAAATAAAGCAATTGTTATATTCTACGAACGGAGGAGAAAACTTTATATCTGGTGTTGGCACATTTCGGTGATTTTCAAACACGTGATAAAAAGTACTTATAATATTGTTTTGTGAGTGGCATTACCTATTTCAAATGTGCGTGTTCACCGTGGGCAATCCCACTATCAGGTACCTTTTTTACCCGCTAATATTTTTACCATAATGATAATCTACATAACGTTTTCCTAACTACATAGTGGTGCTCGGTTTTCAGTCTAACAGCTGAATACCAGTAGTTTACGTGAAGCGACTGCCTATCTGACCTCCACAACCCAGCTACTAGGTAATACAATAATTCTCTCATAACTGCTTATCTTGCTACATAAATAGATTCCATAATAAATATAAATGATGGTTATTTCATACTTCCTCCAATCAGCTGACGCTGTGACTCAGAGTTTCTCAGATATTATTGTGCTCAATGAAATCGCCGCGATGATTCATTGTATATCGCATCGGTTTACGAGAAATAGTGCCGTTATAGATAGCGTAGATATATGGAAGGTTATGTGAAGGACAAAGAAAAAATGATTTCCTTCTAATATGTTTGCAGAGTTATATATCTGCCGCGACTTTAGAGAGGCTTATGACAAGACAATTGTGTTTTCCCTCCCGGTTGAAATATTGTTTGAAACATCTGAAGCACACTTTTAAATACAAATGTATCTCACATAAATATTTAATGACTAACAAGAACACAATTTTTTATTATCACCTCCTTTATTCATTTTTCATGCATATTTTTAACATTTTTAAATATCTTTTAAAAAAAACAACATTTAAACATAAAAATAGTAGAAACCTGAACTTCGCCTTGAAACTTACAGAGAGACCCTTCATTTTAAATCCTCCTCTTACCATTTCTTTTTAATTCAGTCAGCTATTTATGAAATTGCGTAGTTTCTTGTTGAAACTTCAAAGGGTTTCTTCGAATTATACTCCAGTCAATACTTTGTCAGTACAAGTTCTCATGTATTATAATAGTTTGTTTGTTAGTATTTCCTGGATTCGAGGGAGCTGTTAGTATCTGCACGTATCATTGATAATAATAATTTGTATATACGCGCTTGTAACATTTACATAAAATGATGTGATATACTGTATATTGCTGGCCAGACATACACAACTTGTTCTAGAAACAATTAAAGATCCAAAGACAGGCGTCGTCGATAGTTATAAATAGTTACCACGAATACGCTAATCTAGGTCCCAGTATCACATGGACTGACTAGCTAGTCTGAGCTACATTTGTCCTAATTATATTATATGTAGATGTGAAAGTTTTTATGATCGAATCTTTGTTATTAAAGCACGCAAAACGATGGAAGATAAGGATTTGGATGAAAGGCACACGAAATAATGTCATTTTTTTTCGGATGGGATATCTTCAAATGACCCCCCCCCCCCTCCCCAGTCTGGAAGGAGCGGAAGGGAGTGTCAGACTTCTACTGACTAAAACCCATCCATGTTCCTTCTTGCCCTTTGTGTTCCAGGGCCACGGTATCTCTTTCGATCAGTCGCGCAGCCCGCAATAATGACATGGCGTAGTAAATTAGTGTGGTTAGTCCTCTTATAAGTACAATAAGAGAAGTGTAAGTAAATGATGTTATGAGACACAATGCTATAATTAATTTACACATTCTTATTAGCAGAAGCATCATTCAATGGTGTGCCATCGACCGTGTGTAATTCTAGAATAATAGCACGGCTGAATAACACAGAATGGGACTTGGTTCTGATTACGTAGATACGAATTGTAGGCACACAGTGTGTCTTATATTGCCTGAAATTAGTATAGAGGGTATATCAACTAAAACATGGTAATTACTCTTAGTTTATGTGAGTTTTGTTAGTACATGAGCTAAATTCGATAACTATTTACAAAATTACCTTTATCATCTTGATAACAATTGATTGACATCGGTCACAACAGTTTTTTGACGCAATGCAGTGTTAAAAACATATGCGCGTTGTTAGGCGACACCTAAAATAATGCCCGAATTATTGCGCATACGCGTACAAAACCGCGGATACGCGTAGAAAACAAATTCTGAGTAGAAAACACAAAATTTGTTTTACGTGATTTTTTGAATTGTTACGTTGCTTCCCCAGTATTGAGAGTTCATCATCATATTTTTGAATTACAAGAACAAAGAAAACCAAAGAAGTAAGTTTTGTAAAGGTAACTTAAAGTTAAATAAGCATAACCAATTAAAGTGTTTAAATAACAGTTATAAATAAGCATGCACACTGATTGTACCGAATGGTAAAAACTATCCATAGGATTTGTCCAAAATATCGCTGGGCAAGGTGTGGCCAAGGTCATTCTGCATTGCTGCTTACTCTATAGTAATAGGGAGAGCTGAGCTCAGCTCTTCCTATTTACTCACCAACGTCGAGTTCAATGATAGTTGATGAATGGTTTACCTGTAACGAAAAATAACTCATTAACAATTGGGAAAAAAAAAACCGTTGCATGATATGTGCAACTCATGCACGCACTATCCTTAATTTGGCATATTAAAAAAATAAAAACAACCATTTTTATAAAAACACATATTGAATGAACTTGGGTTTATTATTAATAGCCCAATTGCGTCCATTGACGATCCGCAACTGCCGTGCCTGTTGTCTGCATATCAAAGTCATGCAAATATTTCGTTCAATCTAGCAGGATGATGAACTGCATTCATTCGTTACAAAGGGACGCGAGTGGGAGGAAGGTTTTTGCATTTTTACCCCGACAAATATTAATTGTTTATCAAGAGCTTGATGAGTTTTTGCGTCAATGGATTTTATTTTTAACCAGACGCGTGCCTAGAGGATTTTTCATCGGATCAATGACGCATTTTCATGCAAACTTCACTTCCCCTCATAAATCCATTTAAGGGTAAATTGTCCGTCAAGCATAAAAGTTTTTTTCAGTTTACTGTTAGAAAAGCCTCTCCCGAAACCCGCCCGAAATAGCCCACCTGCCTTTTCTTACAATCGATTTATACGATTTAACATGTAAACACTCCAATAATATTTGAAGTATTCATAATCCAGTATTCACAAGACAGTTAGTTATTACTCGTAACTCCCATAAAAACATAGTGCACAGGTACACGTCGCCGTCGCCCTCACAGAGGCCGTGCGCATTAGGCATAAACAAACAAAACAAATCATTACTTTGTTTACACTACCTATCTATGAGTCACGCGTTACTCATCGCAACTAAACGTATACATATATAGTATGTAGAGTAGGCTCGTGCGAGTGAACTATGCCTTACGTATAGTGTGCTAAGGGCTGGCGCTCTGGTTTAAAACAATAGCTTCAGCTATAAATAGGTGACCTGAATCTTAATGATAGGTTATCTTCTTTTTGTTTGTGGTTCATTATCTCATTAATCTAGAAATAGATTTATGCAAGTTGCAAGTTCTTCCATATTATTTTTGTAGCTGTTATGATAACTTTTGCCCGCAACTTCGTCTGGCGTGCTTAATTTTTGGCACGAATATCCAGGATTAAAAGTAATTTATGCCTTTGTCCAGGCTATCTATTTGTAGGTCATAACGATCGGTTCAATTATTTATGAACCTGCGGAAAGGGGAACAAACCCGACGAACTTTCATCTCCTATTTAACCATTTTATTGGATACATATTCAATAATCATTTCAATGCTCACTTTCGTTACAAAAGGAACTCTTTTGATTTAAGTTATAGAGTAGGCTCTTACAAGGCTTTCAATATATCTAACTCGAGAAAACGGTAAATACCTGTGACAACAGCAAAAAACCCCTCATATTTACAGAGCGGAGACTCTTACGGATGCCTTGTGAACGATTTGAGGAGGTATCCGCGTACCACGCATGCTCAATTACATTTCATAGCCCTACTCCTCACAAAGGCCCTCAGTACCTCCGTCCCTCAGTACCGGTGATAATTGTGGTGATATTACGGTAATGAGCGCCAGGTATGCGCTCAAACAATAGGAGGTTTCAAAGGGGACTGCGTCATCCCCGCTCTGGTGGGTCACAATGGTATTTTGGTTACGGTGCTGATGGTACGTGGTGCGGATCGCCTCTTTTGGCCTATTACACGGTTTTGGATAACGAAACTAGGCCTTTTTTAATGTATGATAAAATGGTGTTGATGGTTTGCATTGATGACAGTAGTAAAAGAATCACATATTACAAGGAGCTTCAGCAGGTGAGTGTGTTTGGTTTTGTGTTCGGTTGATGGCAATAGGCTCGCCCTAACATAAATGGCGAAATATGGATGCCATTAACTCAGTTGAAAAGTCGTTATTAAATTCTGCTATTTTCTTTCTTTATTCGTCTGTGTAAAATTAGAACTTGTTTTAAAATGAGACAGTATATGAATCATGTTGGGAATTTAAGTTCATCAGATCAACTAGATCAACGGAATTTTTAGTAAGATCATAGCAGGTGCTGTTCTGTGGTTTCTGCCTACTCCCGTAGGAAAAAAGCGCAAGTTTATCATGTATGTATTGTATATGTAAATATGTGAGCGTGAAATAGTAACACAGTAAAGGTGCAAAGTGTCCTGTTACACACGTTTAGATAGATATATAGATAGTTACATTTACTCGCACCCTATAACATATTCCCGGTCGAGATTGAGTTGGCCCGAGTCCAAAATCTCATCTTCACATTTGCTGCACACACAATTGTTATATTCATCGATTTTAATTCATACAACGTCTTGTGCATTTGATTCTTATCCCTAAAGTACTCAAAACAGAACTAAAAGTTCCGCAAAGACAACCAAAGACCCGATAAAAGAGACAATTTACCGAAACCTGGACCAGGTGTATACTGTCAGCGAAAACGATGACGTAACTGTAAAAATACGAGTGTATCGGACCGATCATACAGGGTGTAAACGAACCCATCACGAAGCCGTCAACCAAGCATTATGTACATCAATCTAAGTAAGTTTACGCAAAAATTATTGCTCTAAAACGATTTTTTTTTGGGCTGGAAAATCACGTTTTACTATAGGACTCAATGTAACGAACTCAAAACATTGTGCTGATGGAAGGATTGAATAGTGCGGCGGTCGTGGAGGTGTTTAAAGTAAAAATCTTACATTAAAAACATGTATTAAAAAAAACTTGTGAAAAAGTTGGAACTTCGACCCTTAATATCTCCGTAACTAGATGATGCGCAAGTATGGTCTAGAACAAAAAAAAATATCGCAATGACTGGTTCCGAAAAGCTTAGGTATATGTCGTTCTTGTTGTAAGTGCTTGTAGAAATACGAAACGCTTGGTATTGGGAACTGTCATCAGATAGAATACCATCTATTGTCAACATACCATTCAATAAAATCAAACTTTTGACTAACAAAAAATGTATTTCCGTTAAATATTTTTTCTCGTATTCTGGGAAATGGATGCTTCTAACAACGTTAGATCAGTAAAATATGAGCAGCAGTGGATTTATCCTGGTATTTATCTTTGATTCGAAAAACTGACAAAAGGCCTTACATGAAAAAGCTTTGTATACGCAAAAATACTCAAGTTTATTGTTCTGAAAACTGCAAAGGCAATAAAACAGCCGTCCTGTACAATTTGAGAAAACTCGTGTTATTTTTTCAAGTGACCTGCACACTCCACCGTGATGGAATTTTAAAAAAGATTACAAAGGGTTACCGATTACCTGAATTTATTTTAACAATGGTATGACTTTAACGCATTTTGAACGGGAATGAGAATAACCGGTTTCACACGAGCTTTTCTGCGTACGAAATTTACTTTTAAGGGAATTGTTCTCGAAAATTGAAATTTCCAGCGAAAAGGTGTGGTGTGTGATTAAGATTAATTAATATAATATGTCGATTATTAACGTATCGATGTTATTCACTCCCTGAATAACCACGTTTTAATTAAGAATATTGCTCCTGGTATCATTACTGACAATCCATAGACAAGTTGTCAACATATCTAAACTTTCGTAATTAGTAAACCTATTTTGATAAACAAATGCGTCGGATAAACTCAGGAAGATAATTAGACGGAAACATTATTTTTCTTGGTAATTAACGAAAGCATATCCTTTAGCTATCCCAAGTATTATATTGTGAAAATGAGTTTGCCTGTTGATTCCGCCCTTTTTAATTTTTTTCAAAATCTAGTTACGGTTTGGATGGTGGAACACTATCCAAAATCTATTATTATCTCCTTTTCCTATTGCATAAAATAAAGGGCCACATAAAATGTCCCATTAAAACAGCCACAGTATAACAGCAATCAGTATGCAATTTACAGACTGATAGAACGCCAGCGATGCAACTATCACACATAGCTTGCTCTATTCCATCGGGCATTAAGTAATGTTAAAACATCGGATATCTGTTGGTAAATATTTAAACGGGCTCAATAAAAACCGTACAATGGATTTTGTACGTTTTAGAAATGTATATTGCAATAAATAATTAATTCGTTATTTCGATGATTGAAACGGCATTTGGCTTGTTGTTTAATAGGCGAGTCTATTGCTATCGACTTGGTACGGATTCAGACGGGTTGCTAATGAAAATTTCAGACAAAAAACCCCATAAAACTGTCCGACCTTGAAACCGAACCATCCTCTTACCAAGCAATAGCGTTTGCGACTACTTTACCAACGAGGAATTTTAATTTTATTGGGTTTTTATTATTTGTAACATTTTCATTGACTTTTCTTTTGTGATTTTTTATTTTAACAAATATTTTATATTTGTATCTAGTCTTTTATTTCAGTTGACATTTTATTTGTAATTTTAAACTGGCTTTTTGTATTCTAATATGTATGTCAGTAATGACAAAACATAGCAAGAAACGAACGAACGAAGAACGTTTATTACTTATAAGGTCCTAAATGTAGATACCATCTCACATAATGTCCCGTCACAACAAATGATGTAACGAAGGTTTGGTACAAATATTCTGATTTAAAAGTGTCCATGGAGTTTTTGCCCGTTTTTCTTCTTAGCGTGTGATGGCAATCTAAATTGTGTCTGCCCAGAACTGAGCTGGCGCTTTCGGTACCGTCCATCAATTCTTACCCGTTCTCCATAGCGAATGGGCAACTATAGTATTTTCACAATTTTTATGCCTTGTGACTGGAACTGTAGCTACATGTCATTGTCGTCTTTGTTTCGACAGTTCAAAAGTGTCTGTAACGCCTACTTGAAATAGTTTTGATTTTTATATTATGTTTAACAAATAAATGATACTGATTCTGAGGAACTAAAACAATAGGTGCAATTATACAAAGTAACCAGTTTCCCAATTCAAGCGCTGTCATTAAAATTCACAAAAGAAATAAAACGTTGTCATACTGTATGTTTCCAGTATACTGTACTCTTGTTTGGTATCGATCGCTTTGTGGACGCCATCGCGCCATTGCCAGGGGTTTTAAATTCAGGGGAGCGGAAAATAGGTCAATGTTATGCTTAGGGTGATGGGCTATTAATGGGGAACCTGTACACTCTTGTGAGCCGAGTTCCGAAACGTGGGGTGGTAGGGGCTTAGATAATTAATTGGAGCAGTGAAATATGGAGATATGTTTTATGTGTTTGAGCCATTTACTTGTCTTATTCCTTTTTTTTTATATATATCTATAGATTTTATTAGGAAAATTGTATAAAAATTGCTATTTTCACAGTACCTGAATATTTTTACGAAATTCCTAGGTAAACACGTATCCACTAATAACATTATATTGGTATTAAATATAATGATAAATCCGTTATACAATATCCCTAGTGTAAATCAGGTTACACAGTCATAGGCATTCAAAACTTTTTTCATAAATTGGATACCGCGATAGAGGCAAACCTCTACTAACGAATCCGACGTTCAATTTTTACGTTTTGTATTTGTTCGGCTGCCGATACTTTTTTTGTCTCTGGATTTAATGGTGGGGCTTGGTCAGTACGGAACTGCCCGAAGGGAACTTTTGCATAATTTTATTTATTCATTTAAACTTCATGTACAAGAGTGGTACATAAGCGGACTTCATGCCACAAGGCATTCTCTACCAGTCAACCTTTGGGTCAAATAGGACAGCATTGTGAAAGAGTACAAAAAAAAAATAAGAAAAATACCATTTTGTTAACATAGATTGATATACATAAACAGGTACATACTAATACACATATATATACAGTAAAATGAAATAAACTAATTGTATATTATAATACATACAAATAGTCCAAAATACGAGAATATTATATTAATTACTTATAATAATTACTATGACTACTAATATCTAGCTTGTGAGCACTTTTGTCTGATTTTAAATAGTACTTCCGAACTGTTCTTTTGAAAGCCATTTTGCTTTCAGCTTTTTTAATGCCAAGGGGTAGCGCGTTCCAGAGATTTATAGTTGAGAGACAGCGTAAGAATTGGACATAAAACCAGTACGATGTGATGGAATTTCAAGCAGTAGGTTTTAAGCTCGAAGCTGACGACTGTGTGAACTGCCCAGCACTTTGAAATATTCTTTTAGGTAGTCGGGAGCACATGGATCGGTCAAAATAGTGAAGAGCATACAGAGAGATCTGAGGGACCTCCTGAGTCGGATAGGCAGCCATTTAAGCTGAGAACGGTATGAAGAGATGTGATCGTACTTACGAAGGCCAAAAACAAACCGAATACAATTATTGAGAAGACGATCCAATTTGCTTATAATCATCCTATAACGTTCCCAATACTGGGACACACGGCTCTATGAGAGGGAATTCACCACGCGGGTCCAGTGCGGGTTGCTAGATGTCACATGTCTTCTAATTTTTGGTTCTAGAACATGCCGGTTTCCTCACGATGTTTTCCTTCACCGTTTTTGAGAGCAGTGGTGATGAAATAAATTACACAGAGTAATGCCTGGGTTCGAACCCACGTCTCACTAAGTCGGGGCCGCCACCATCGGGCCACCGTTGCTCTCTAACTTTTAAACTTGAGAACTTTTAAAAAATCATTTCAAGTTCGAACATGGACAATTCGTTTACACTGGTAACGTTTCTTAAAAATGAATTACATTTTGTTAGAAAAACA
Organism: Noctua fimbriata; assembly: GCA_905163415.1. NCBI lineage: Eukaryota > Metazoa > Arthropoda > Insecta > Lepidoptera > Noctuidae > Noctua > Noctua fimbriata. The sequence continues at coordinate 1,779,038 of LR990921.1, forward strand.
AAACTCTTGTTTATAACTAATGGTCTCGTTGTTCTAGTGGTTGCAACTGCTACTGGATTCGATTCTCAGGTCGAGCAAAGTGTTATTGAGTTTTCCCATGAGCAATCTCAGTGGCAATCTGGAGTCTTGATCAAGTTACATACATGACTTAAACTTTAATGTGCGAAATGTGGACGTACCTACCTACTACTCCTCTGTACCTTCGAGTACAAAAGGTGTGATACGTTGCATTAATTGAATAGAATCTGACTAACTTACAATAGATTCGCACAGCTAATTATTAAACTGTCGTTCATTGGTATAGCTTCATTAGGAGAGGAATTAATTCGTGCTAAATACTGCGTGCCTGGAGCAATGTACCAGGAATGCATGAGTGTCGAGGGAATCATTAATCATAATAAATCACGAACGTGTAAACTGAGGCTCGGATTTTAGAAGCTGTACGATTTGAAACTTTAATGACATCAGTTAAAGAGCATTATTCGCTAAACATGAAGAATTTGTGTTACTATGTACAATATCATCGATGTATACGGTGAAGAGAGCAATGTGTCTCATTGGAAACGGCCGCTATCTACAAGTAGTGGTAGAACAGTTGGCACTTATTTCTGTGTATGATATCATCACCAATACTCTAAAAACGGTGAAGAAACACATTGTGATAAAACGGCAAAATTCGAGGACATAGGTACATGCATATATGTATGTTTGGTTATGGCCCTCTCTCTCACATAGAAGGTACTTTATACAATCAGCGATAGGAACGCCATGACCTGGCTAAAATTAATTTACATGGCGAAGGGGCATTAACCACGTCGCTAGCTCGTAACGTGTTTGCGATTTCAGTCTATTCAACTCCAGATTTCCCTCCGGAGGCCTCTTGGTTCACTCCTATTTACAAACACATCAACAAAAAAACTACTAGAAAATTATTTTTATTAATGATCTTCCGAGATCAACGTCATTTGGCAAACGTTCAAATCAAAGTGGTAACTTGTTAAAAAAAAGGTATTGAATTGCAAAATGATTTCAAAACTGTATGTTTTTCGTATGTCTTCCTGTAGGAATGTATTGATTTTGGATTCCTTTACAAAGTCTATCTCGATTATAGATCACTCAGTTTAGTAAAAAGCTTTTATAACATTTAAAAGCCTGTAATCCTTTGTCAAGTTTATCATCATTTCAGCCGAAAGACGTCCACTGCTGGACATAGGCTTCCCCAAGTGTCGCCACATTGACCGGTCCCGTGCGTCTCGCATTCAGCAGATCCCCGCAATCTTCACCAGGTCATCGGTCCACTTAGTGGGAGGCCTTCCAACGCAAAATCCTCCGGTTCGCGGTCTATATTAATTGTATACAAATAAATAAAGAAACGATACTTTTCGTCAGCACATCCGATTTTTTTTAAATCTCAATTCTTATTTTTTCACACATTTACCGCAATAAAAATAAATACACATTTTAAATTGAAACATGTTTCAGATTTTATCCTTAACAAGTTAATGCCTATCGTATGCTACTGAAATGCCAATTAAAATCAATTGTGATGCATGTAAAGAGCTCTGTAAAACCAGGATGATAAAGTATTTTATTATTGAGGAAAATCGAATACCTATATTATCTTTACAGGATAATTTTAAACACGCGTGTGTTCCGTGCAGTAGTTAGTGGATATTTATAGACGTTACAGCTGATCGCGTTCGACAGCACTAACATCAACAATAGTTCACGTGAAAACTTACACAAGTTAAAAGCGGTAAACTTCATCCAAATATATCTGACAACGGAAGCCAATTTAGTGAGAATTAATTAAATAAAGTGCACACAGTAAAGAGTCTGCTTGGGTTAGATAACGACACATACGACGCGGCCAGTACCACAGGGTTTCCACCGCTTTTAAACCATTTTTAAAACTACAGAATAATTCTTATTTACACATAAAATTAAATCCAATACATTTCAAGTTAATATGCAGAAAAGTAAATACAGGGTGATTGGCTGAACGTTAGCATTACTTTAAGGGAGTTAAGTACTCATAAATATGAACAACTTTTACTATAGACCTAACTATGAAATGTGATAAAAAAAACCTACTGTTGCCTACACTTTTTGATGATTGATGAAAGATCTTGTAATAAAATAATACAAGCTAAAACTACTGAAAACACAGAAAACTGGCTTTTGTAAGATGAAACACAAGTGAACGGTGATCATATGCTTAGACACTCCTCTTCATATACCTAGGTTTGTCTTACAGTTATCACATAACAGACAACAGCACTTGTAGTCTAAAGCCGCAATCCCACATTCAAGAAAACTTCTACGACAAATGCCTGTCAGAAGTTCCAATAGAAACTTTCAAGAAGAACCTTCGCCGCTTACATTTGCAACTTGCTATCAGACGGGCACTACGAGTCTACGACACTTTTCACTGAACTTTGTCGCATATGGGGTAGCGGTATTAGAAAATCAGTATCCCTCAATTCGTGTTTACACAGTCGTGTATTCGATAACATCTTAAATTAATTAATTATTTCATTGACTTACAGACAAAGCATAGCCAAGTCCGCTCGGTCTAAGAGCCGGTTATTTTAGACATTATAAAGCAAAGGTGAGCATTGAAGAAGGTTTTTTGGAATGAAAAGTGGCTAGTTTGCGGTTTGCCAATGGCAATTCCCTTTTATAACCTCGGCTCGTAGGGACAATAAAGTGCTCCAGTTTCCCCTTCAATAAATAACATAAACACTAACTTCATCCTACGCCTTATCGGTCAACAGGCCGCCGAAGTTCCAGGAAAGGCATTTGAAAAGCTATGTTGTTGTTGTTCATTCACCGTCGAGCAACATCGGGCACCGCCGCGCGGCGTGCTCTGCCGGCTGCCGGGTTAAGTGGACGGGGGGAAATAGCGGACATGATTGGTTAACTCTTGGATTGGATTTATTAATGAACACTTGGACATGTTAATTGCATTCCATGGTTGTTTTAGGCAACAGACTAGTATAGATATACAAGGTATAAACGGAACCTTCACGATGCCGCCAACCGAGCGCTCTACATCAAACTAAGTAACTTTATGTAAACAATATTGCTTGGAAACGATGTTTTGGGTAAAAAATCACGTTTTACGCTAGGACTCGATGTAACGCACTCAAAATATTGTGCTGATGGATACATTGAATAGTACGGGGGTCGTGGAGGCATTTAAAGTAAAATTATAACATTAAAAACTTGTATTTAAAAAAAACTTGTGAAAAAGTTGGCACTTTGACGGGGAGAACAAACGCCTTTCGGCTTCGTTAACAGCACTTTTACACCCATTAGAATATTGTAGGTATCTAAATACTTTTTTGTTTTTCTTTTATTAATTTTACTCTATTTACTAATCGGATCCTCCCTCTTTCTTTCAATTTTAGACCTTCGTCTACACTGAGATATAAAGTTCTTATGTTTCGATGTTGGTAGTAGTCTCCTACAAAAACACCTGATCCGATTTAAAAATTCTTGCAGCATTGCCAGAAGGCTAGCAGCATTGCCATCCAACGTGGCAATGCTGCTAGCCTTCTGGCCACTTTTCCTATTGACAGCGATGTGTACGAATTTTTTGACGCCCTGTAATTCTTTAAATATAAATTCTAGTTTGTAAATAATGTACACTGTACCCAAATTATGATTATAACTCATTAATAGTATCCAAAAAATCGTTAAAAAAAAATATTTAAAAAAAATTGGTGACCCTACCATCGAATAACTTAAATAAATAAGTCAAAATCCAATGGATAATTATTGTCAATTGTTTAATACAACATCGCGTGGAATGTTATTCATAAGTGGTCGTGTCACGTATGAAGGAATGACATACCGAGCAGTTTGACGGCCGACTGTGAACTGTGAATTATTTATACGGTGAATTATTCGTTCATTCGGTTATTGTTAAGTGTCCTGTACACCAGAGGGCCTGGCAAATGGGAGTTGCTTCCGAAATGTTTCGGATTCCTTCAACGATTTAACTCACCACTCATCTCCCCCCATCTCGTCATCTCTCCTCTATTCTTTTTTACTCATCGGTAGGTTATTTAAATTAAATCCATTACATTTTTGACTTGTCATTTTCGATTGTAATTTAAAAACCTGATAGATTACCTACTTAACTTGAGCCTGAAACATATTCAGCAAATTAATTTGTGTGTGTGTGTGTGAATGTGTGTGTAATTTAATTTTTAATGATTATTTTTATTTACATGTGTTTTATTTTTTATATAATGTATGTAATGTCTGAAATAAATGAATTAATAATATGTATTTACGAACAAAAAGTTTCATTTATATAAAAAACATATGTTTTAACTGTAACTTTCATATTCGCGATAAAATGAATAACATCTATGATCTATATTGATGAAAAATAAAAAATATTTCGTAGAATACGCAAATACAAGATTAAAGTGAAATGAACAACACAATAAAAGCTTTTTAATCCAGTGTCTTAAAAGAATTCTCAGAGAAAAATCCTTTTGCCACTATGATCTCATTTTTCATGAGAATAACATCATAACATCACATTACGCCTGTAATCCGCGAAGGGTTAGGCAGAGGTGTACCTAATAGTACACCCACAATTCGCCAGTTATGTTGGTCCAATGTAATAGGGGTCGAGCCTATTGCCATCAACCCGACACAGATCCAGACTCCGCGGTTGCTACTGAGAAATTAATTCTTAAAAATAAGAACGTGGACGAGGCGAAAGGAGTATGTAAGGATCGCAGTAGGCGGCGTTGAAAACATAACTAATTGGTTTGCAACCCAATTAACCAGCCTGGCACGTCTTTCAAGCGATGAACGCACGTCCTCAGTGTGAGAAAAACAGTTGTGCACTATACTGTTTGCATAGAGCAGCAGAAACTATTTCAAACTCCATATAGGTGGAGGGATGGAGGTGGATTTAATCTCGAAGTAACTCAAACAGAACTACATCGTCGCAATAACGTATCAAAGTTATATCTTATTTTGTTTGCAACTGCAATTAGTTAAGAATTTGAAGCCCGCAGTCAGCTAGCTCCAATATTCCATCCTTTACATGGTGACCTGGCGAGGTTTTCAAAGAGCGCTTTTAGCGTGCTAACACATAGTTTTTATGGTCGGAATTTAAACTTTATTGAATGGAAATGAGGACGCTCGTTTTTTGTGAAATTTTAACCAAAACTTGAGAAATAACGTTTTAAATTGGTTGTAGTTACGACTGTAAACAGATTAGATTCCACATTTTAAGTTCAGTTTTATTAATCTCATAATTTAATTCGGAGTTAAATAACAACATTTTCGCGAAGTAAACCTACTTTCGACGTCATACAACAAAAACAAACCAACAAAAAGACGTGGTTCAAGTGACATTTTCACAAGCATTACCATATAAAAAGGTGACATTTCGCTCAACAGTTGCCATATTAAAAAAATAAGGAGGAATGTGTTAAAATAAAAAATTGCAACGGCCGTGGACTTATAACCTACTTTGAGCCATCACGGAGATTTGCATATGGCGCGCAGAGATTTACAGTCAACTTACGTCATGTAACTTTTTTTTTTTTTGCTTTTGGAAATCATCAAATGACCCTGCTCTGGGCGGAGCGGAAGGTAGTGTCAGACTTCTATTGACTAAAACCCATCCATGTTCCTTCTTTGCCCTTTGTGTTCCAGGGCCACGGTATCTCTTTTGAACAGTCCCGAAGCCCTGGCAGGCATCAGCCCATGCGGACCCCTACATTGTTGCTGACATCTCTGAGGCGCGCGTGGAACACGAACGCGTCGAACACTTGAACTGTAAAAACTGTCTTACTGCTATAGAAGTGAAAACGCTGTCAAAGTCATAGTATTTACATGTGATTTACTGTACGTGATTCTCATACTTATAGTTTTGGATAGTTATTGTAATCTTGTACCTATCTCGTGCCGTCACGCTTCTCGTGTTAGTAGAGATGCGCCCATCGAGCATAGTTTTGCACTATCTCGTGTGAAACGGACAGTCGTTACTTGTCATTTGTTGTGACTCTTGAGTTTTGACGTCACTTTCATTGTGTGTGCTAAAAAAACATCATTTATTTGCTAATTGTTTAAAACAGTTTGAAATGTATCTATCACGGTAAATTCGCGTAATAGTGTGATAATTTCCATTACAAAATTATATTATGTGGATAGATTAACTATGATTTTACGTTATTATACAGGGTGGATGGGACAACGAGGCACAAAGGGTACTTGGGAACCGCTCGTGCGTCGGTCTCCCTGCCACCCTGTATGCGCTAGGTAAGGATGCAAACCGATGTTTGGACCCCAAAGAGCACCTACAGAAACATAGCTGGGTATACATTTAAGTATTATTTTTTCCTTACAATAGATAGGAATCCATTAGCATTTAAATATTCTCTTAGTCATAATGGTGAATAATCTTTGCCAATCGCAGGGTTCGCTCAAGGCCAGAGAGCCAGTTTAATATTATTGTAACTATGTATTTTATATCTAAATATAAATCTGCTATACCATGTATATACGTACCTGTTTAGATGTATGATGTATATATATAACATATATGTTTACTATATATATATTATAATAAGTACGACTGCTAGCCCTTTCGCCAATCATGAAAATTAAACAGTTTTACTAAAGGGTTTTATAAGGTCTGGCAGTTGTTCTCCCTGTTATTGCGATCAATTTTTTGTTCTGAATGGGATCCTTCTAGTTACGGAGATATTGGAGGTCAAAGATCCAACCTTATCACAACTCGTTTTTAAATATAATTTTGAATAGGATAACTTTACTTTAAACGAGGAGGAGGTGATTAGTAAAGTTTAAACAAGTTTACTGTTCAATGTATCCAACAGCACAATGTTTGAATGTGTTTCATTGAGTCCCACCGTAAACCGAGATTTTTCACTTAAAAAATGGTCTATTTCCAGCAATAATTTTTGCGCTGAGTTACGTAGTTTGATGTACAGAATACTTGGTTTACGCCTTCGTGAAGGGTACGTTTACACCTTGTTTTAATTTTGGGTCGCTCTGATGGCTACTGCAAAGACTAAAATTCCTTCCTAATTTGTTTTTGTCTTAGCTCTTCCTGTTTGTACGCTGAAATTCGTGTTAGAAACTGTATAATACTACCGCTTACCTGAGACTGGGTGCAAGAGCAACACGGAATTTCAGGAATTCAGCCTTATAACTAAATAATTGCTGCAATTTATTAGACAAGGAACCAAGTCGTTGTTGAAAACGAGTAGTTATTAGAATATTTAATATTTTATAGTGCGAAAATAAGGCAGTTGTCACAGTATCGATTAACCGTAAGCTGATGTTAATGAGACTTTTGATATAATTAAAAAGCATTGCAATATGGCTCGCTTATTAAATTATACGCCATTATACAAGCTAACTAAAAGTCTCACGTACAAGTTGCGCAGACAGTAGTTTTCTCATATGTTTTCTTTTAATAAACATGTTGAACTATTACTTTGTTTACTGAAGCAGTTTTTTGCGAAGGTATCAATAAGCTTAGTATACGGTTTGTTTTGGAGAAAAATAATAAAACATTACGAATTCACTTTATTTTTAACACTATTATTTAAATTGTTCATTCATTCGTCTTTAAAGTCTGATTAAAAATTTAATTAATGAATTAAAACGTAAACATATGTGGAAAACGACAAGAACAACATCCGATGAATTCATACAATGACAAAATAAATATTACTGACAACAAAAAACACAATTTAAACGTTGGCAAACCAGACCTTCCCCTCCAATTCCCGATGCTATTTCGTATTTCCGATAATCGCCTTAACGATCGCCGATTTTCGTGCCAAATTGCATTAAACCGCTTGTGTGTAAGCTGCTTTACCGGTATAGGTCCGCTGACGTAATCACGGCATAAAGGAATGTCACGAAGCAAGTTTGATGCAAAAAAGCATTTTAATAATATCATTTAGGTATATCATTCAATAACCATAGTGCTTTATTTTGGGACAAGTTTTGAATAGGTTTTATTTTTTATGTTGGCTGCTTTTTTTTCTTATTTTAAGTAATTCTGGTTCGTTATTTTAAGAAAAAATATGAATGAGTACCTAATGTTATATTATACCTATTTTAAGTGTAAACAAAACTTACTAGCGATTACTACACAAATTACTATTTTATGAAAGAAATGTGCTATTTTGTTCTTGGTGTGTATGTATGTAAATAGCATCTGTATGGTATGGTACGTAACATCTTTATATGGTGGTTATGAACTCTCAATAACCAGTCGCATCATTTCAGATCGTTTATGTAACCATGATAACAAAAAAAGAACATCGTATTTCATTCCTTAATATAGAACAGTCCTCCTAGTTGATGCTAACAACATAATCGGTCTAAAGTGTCGTTCACACGACTCCAGTCAGAAGAAGAGGTGATTTTTTGTGGACTTGTCTACTGCAATACCGGCTTGCAATGAGTTTTGGAGAAAAAAACGACTCCAGTAACAACTTACAGTTAATCCGTTTTTCTCGCAATATCAATCACAGCAGTTTGAAGAGACGCAATCCACTCGCATAGTCTAGTCAAACTCTCGTATGTTTAGCTGTTGTTCAGATCACCAGTTATAAAGATTAGGTAAAAATTTTCAACCGCTAGGTCCAGCATCGTCTGCTGGCGGTGTTTCGTCATCAACTGACGTTAGCGGTGGTTCCTCGTCATCTGACGCCAGCGGTCATTCCGCTTCATAGGTCCATGGCGTTGGTTTCTCGTCATCGGTCGCTGACAGTGATTCCACCGTCACACTAACTGTCCTTAGGCGTGAGGGTCGTAAAATTTTCCGAGTGCTTAGGATCCTTGTTAGTCAGAATCATAAACGGCGGTCGTTCATCGTCATCGGAAGCTGGCGGTCGTTTGTCGTCATCTGAAGCTGGTGGTCGTTCGCCGTCACTTTATTGGAAGCTGGGGGTGGTTCGTTGTCCATCTCAATTGGACTTTTGAAGTCGGCACGCTATAACAAAACCTGGTAAAATAAAATACACGAAAAGCGAAATTTGCTTAGATCAGAATTAGGCGGAAATGTTTAATTTCTTAAACTAAGGTATTTTTAACATGCAATATAAGGGGTTAAAGACGAAAGGGGTTGAAAGATTTTTATATGAAGGCTGGCCTGCCTAAGTTCCGCCATTTTATTTTCAAACTAACTGCCACGCATTAAACCTGTATTAATCAATAGCTGGTATCAATACAAACAACTTATTGATATAAATTCGAAGATAGAATGTGATGGCACCATCAGCACAAGTTTGAGTTTACATTATAAGCCACGCATAAAACCTGGCATTAACACAAAAAAAGATATGTGATTTCTTCTTGCTTTTTTAATAAGAACGATGATTAGTTTAGTTCAATATCAGAGAATTGTAATGTAGATATTTATTAGTATGTATTGTGTTTGTTTTATTTAAGGAAGGAAAGAAGTTCAAAACGATTTAGTCATTTTTTTTTTTTCGTTTTCCGATTCTTATTAGTTCCGGAAAGTTGCATTTCATCATAAGAAACAAAAAAAAAAAAATCGAACATACTTTTAGCCCTTTACTTTATTTTGTATATTATTGCATAGGTTTCAAGTATTTTAAGTTCCAAAGGGTTTCCAGGCTTGATGTACTGGTGTGCAGATTTGAGAGATTGATAACCCTAAGCCTGGATCATATAATACAATGGATGTATGAAACACATTCCACACAGGTACCTACAAATGGTAGCTATACTGTATGCTCCGAACGTGATTCGACTGACGATGACGTAACAAATGAATTTGAACTGTAAAATGATGAGTGTTAAGTTGGAATTCTTCGGGCAGTCCAAGAGCTAGCTATAATTTTGTTTGAATAGTGTCTATTTTAGTTTTCAATGACGAAGTTTATTGGTACGTCAGGAAGGCAAGTGTGCGGCAGTTTACATATTGAAATGGAGGGGAATAGTTATTAAATTGCAAGACGGCGGTGCACCCGCTGATATGAGAAGTAGGAATGGGGTGGGGTGTATTAAGGTGGCTTTTACCCTTATGAGATAATAAAATATAATATGATAAATAAAAGGAAATTATGCGATCATTGACTCAATGTCAGCATGCGTCATTTCTAGAAATAGTATATCGTTTCAGATGACGTGATGAAAATAATGGGCAAGTTACACAAAATGTAAGTACTTATGTATATGAAAACATGGTTTTTCTACTATAACTTACTACCAAAGAGATATACCTAAATATTATGTTATTTGTTTTAATATTTATTCTCAAAAAAGAAACAAACTCACTTACATCAGAACAGAGAACACTATTAATAAGATGGTCACTGCATTAATGGTATTCGCGCAGAGGTTGATGGCCAACCTCAACCATTGCTGTGTGGATCACTTGCTGAGCAATCGAAATATTTATTTTTTATGTAAGTACTTGCCGTTTAAGATGTGTTATTTTATAAATTTTAATTTTCAATCTTTAGACAACTGGAGGAAGCTGGGGGAGGCCTACGCCAAAGAGGCGACTTCCACTAACTAAAATGATAATTTATTAATTTTTATTCAATAACATTATTAATTTAAAACTTAAATCCAAATTTACTATTTTATATTTATTAATTGGGATTATTTAATAGTTTTGTATTAATAATTGTTAAATTATGGTAGAATAAAGGCTATTTTTATTTTATTTTATAAATTTTAATTTTCAATCAACACAGGACCATCCCTGTGTTGATTGAAATAAATTATTAAATTTTATTAAACATTTTTTTATGATAACCCAAGTTTTTAAGCATGAAAACAGGGTATTTTAAAAATTTTGGCTTGTGTCTAAATCATGAATGGAATATCCGAAGTAAAATAAGTGAGGTTCATCACTTCATCAGCGAGTATGCTAGGGATAGTTCAACCTTTTCTTATGTCTAGTTTGCCTGTTAGCCTACCTTTTCCAAATTTTTTTTTTTTTTTTACCAAAATACTAATAAAATACTGTTTATAGACGGAGTGATTGCCTATCTCCCTGCACAACTCACTAAGTAATACGACACTGTTTCGTGAGACTGCAGACTTTCGGGAAGTCAAAAGACTTCTGACTAAAATCTACAAATTACAGCCGGGAGTGACGGCTTACCGAGCCGTGCCGTGCCTGCTTTTTGAGGCACGGAGGGATCGCGATATGGTCCCAATGAACGAGCACCTAAATTCGGATCTGACACCGTTTAGCTACGAGCCCGCCTTCCCTATTATCATGTTTACAAAATACATGCTCCATCAACTTCAGGCACACCTGATCGTGCTTACCTTATTATAGAAGAAGCGTAACTTACGTAAGCATGTGCAACAACATCCGATGTTTTACTTGCACGTAACTCCGATGTTTAGTATCGTTACTCCTAAGAAACGTTAACACAAACTGTGGTCGGATCCCTATTGTTTTCCATAATATTATGGGAAAATGCTTCTGTTAAACTTGTAGAGAATAGGTACTGTGTTTTTAACTAAAGGCGTTTCATTCAAAATATGGGTAGTTAGTATATGGGTAGTTCCTGGATGCGAGATTCTTTAAAAGTAAACAGACACACGTAGTTGCTCGGGAGTTTGTAATACCGCTTCTTCTTTAGTTTTACAACTATGAAGTAAGCGTTTTGGTTGGTTCAAAACGACAAATATGCAACAGAATAAGACGCCAGCAGGTAATAGTTTTATTAACACTGAAGTGCAGCTCACACACTACCTTCACGTATATCTGAAATTATTACAGGCTATACGATTTATTTATTTGCAATATATTTTAGACCTGCCCACATATTTATTTTATAAAAGAACAAGGGTGAAGACACAGTAACAGCTGTTGAGATGATTCACAGCATTTCACAACGACCCAAGACACCGTAAAAGTAATTCGTTAAATGATGGTTAGGTATAAAATATCAGCGTTTCTTATGAAACTTTCGTACCACGGATTGCAAAGTTACCTTTGGGTTTTTTGCCGTAACAAAACACTTTTTGACTACCCTGAAAAGATAATATAACGAAACGTTGTCACTGAAATGTTGTCGCTTGCAAACAAGCCAGATCGAACGATAAACCTTGGTGAATTGTATTACTATTACTACATAAATTAAATCATTTTTATCAATTACAGCCCACAGCTAGTGGTACCTCACAATAATGAAGCAGCAACGAACGCGGACAATAGATAGCCACCCAAGCAGCAAAATAGGCTGTATGCAAGCTGTACTTAAGTTTTGTTTATACTCTAAGCTGTATAGCAAGCTGCATACATGCTGAATAAGCGTTTCTACTTCACAAATGTATATGCGAAAACAGGGCCCATATTAGGCTGTTACCACACCAATCAATCGATCGTTGATATCGATCTATTGGTGTGGTAATACCCTCATACAGCTTTTTGTGATACTATAGTATAGTAGCTGTATAAGAAACCATAACTATACGAATGAACTGGTCAAGAAAAAAACACTTGATGTACTAACAATGTTTTTTTTTGTCTATTTATGTTTAGAAAGAGGATAGTGATAACAGAAATTATATTATAATTTGACTAGTATTTAACTGCAAATCAAAAAATCTTTCTTTTTATAATAAAAAATCCCAATGCTAATCAAAAATACTGCACAGCAAAATAGTTACCTCAAAATATTATTATTCTAGCAATAATTTGAGCTCGTGATGCATCGATATTAATTGAAAAGCGGAGATTTTTACGAACGCATATCTTATAATAACTAGCGCACAATAAACTTTATAATTATTTTTTTTTAAACCATTTGTTTTTTTAACGCATATGGCTATTTATTTAAGTGAAACCGAGTCGATGCAGCACCGCTGCACGGGTCTCTTATTTCTGTTTGCAGGGTTTAAAGTAACCTAACACGAAATTCTATCCCCATCCTATCCTTTCGAACCTAACCTGTCCTAGTCGGGATGTCACAAGTCACGAGGTCGCTTCGCTCGCTCTTGCAATATTTTGTTATATTATATGTGTGAGTATTACGTTTTTAAGCTCTGGCAAATTTGGGGTGAAAAAATATTGTATTGATGTATATAAATTCACGGGTTATATATTTTTTGATGTGCTTTTAAAAATAAGTGTTATAATATTTCAAAAAATATAACAATATAACTATTTGTATCTAGTGATATATTGTTATGTTTTTATTATATTTGAAAGTTCTAATATACAAAATGAAGTTATGTTTAGGAATTGCAGTATTAATATCAATGCTCCGTATGATTTTCTTATGTTTTTTTTTTTCAAGGAGGTCGCATTGTAAAGTCCAACAGTAGCGAGCATAATATTTGAACTCCACTTGCCCTAATATCGTTTTTATATTGTAGAAATGTCCTAGTGGAATCTTTCACCGTGTTCATTGCTGACGGCGCTCAGATATACGGGAAAGAAGTCCGAATATAAATCTAGGGAATGTATTTTTAAGGACTTGATAACCAACCCGCACTGGGCCCGCGTGGTGGATTATGGCCCTTCCCTCTCAAAGAGAGGAGGCCTGTGTCCCAGCAGTGGGAACATTATAGGCTGATTATGCTTTATGCTTATGTCTCAAAGAAAAAGGATCAATCATTAAAAAAGCTGACCGTTTAGATTTTTTTGCTTGCTGTTTTGGCAAAATTAAAACGATCATTTAAATACGTGCCTTTATGAAACTTTGCGAACTCAGCAATATTAAATACAATTACGCCGATTAAATAAGTTGCTGTTTACACTCTTAATAGCTTTTCTAAAACTTTAAGTTCTAAATGGGCTGCTTTATTGATGTTTCTAACGCTTGCGTGCTGCTTCGACAATACATAAGGAATAATCACTTAATTATCTCCTACTATCAGACCTGAATGCGTTAATACATTATATTGCACTACAATCTAAATAATTAATTAGTTAATTAATACGAAGATGAAACTGTACGCAATTGGTCACGGAATCTCCGTACTTTGGTTGCCTACAATAAAGAAATTTTTACTTACTATCTAAATTATGTAGTATCAGGAAACCAATGGAAATACAATTTAGGAATGCATTTTAAGTTTATTATAAAAAAATTATATAACTCATTTAAAAATCCTACTACAACATTATGATGTCTGACCACACGTGGTAAATTTTATTTTGAATGTCTAGAGGCCATATTTTTAAATTAATCTTCATGTTTTCTACTACTGCATTTAATACTTTATGAATATCGAAATTATTGCCTTCGGTCCAATCTCTCAACATGTCAGATATGTTTTCTAAATGTTCTATGTTTTGGTCATTGACATCGTACACTCCATCAATCATATTGAATAGTTCGCGCAGAAGGATCACACTTGGTTTTATATGGTTTGGAGCTAGTTTTAAAACCTTGTCAGGATTTGACAAAATCTCGTCTAGGAAGTCCAGAGTATCCCTCTTAACCATGGCGCTAGCATTGTCAATATATTTAATAGTTTGTCGAAACTTTATTGTAGACGTAATAAAAAACTTGTGGTTTTCCAAAACTTCTCTAACCGGCGCAAAGAATCGTTTTAAATCTCGCGGCGCTAGGTTCAGTAAGGTCCGCAACCAGTCTATCAAGTAGTCGCTGTAGTAATATCTGTCCCTGCAAATCTGCAGACTGTCGCAAATGTTGTTTTCTATAAAGTTAAAAGATATTTTTGACTGTTGTCTCAAAATTTTATCTTTCAAGGTCTGTTGGTACCAGTTCGGCAGCATCATCATTTTCCCCTTTACATTTTTTATATGATACCTCAACACCTTTTCCAGTATATAATTTGAGACATCCATAAAATCTATCATAAAATGGTCTGTAACATTGAGTGGTTTTCCTAACAGCATGGCTTTCAGTTTAGTATTTATTATATCTGTGTATTTTCCTTCGATGTTGTGGAATGCTTTGTTAACGTCCGCAATATCTTCAGAACTTAGTTCATAATTATTAATGATGTTGGACTTGACATTCTTTAGTTGTTCAGTGGACACTTCTATAAGAACACTGACGAATGTGTCAAACAGAACAGAGCCGTTGCTCGGGATATCTTCAGGATCCGCGTAGTTTATAAGATCTGCATTATAATGAAAATCTTGTATTTGGTGAGGTAGAACTTTGAAGTAGACAGAGTCTGCCGTTCGAGTTCTCGAAGTGCCGCAAAGTATATCTGTATCGAAAATTATAGTTTAGAGTGCGATATGGAATTCATTGGAGTGACCAATGCAAAGGCTATAACAATGTGAACTTTTATTTGTGCTTTATACATTCACATTTGTTGTAAGTGTTAAATTCACCAAATGACACAATATGTTAAGTTAATCTAATTCTAAATCTGCAATGGCCGCCAAGTGTATTCTGCAGGAACAACCTAAATTACTCGTTTTGTGACTGAAGCGCACACAGAAAATTTCTATAAAGCCTTTGATTTGTTTTCTAGTTCGTTCGTTCACTTTCATATCGAACTTGCTTTTCTAGAGTTGTCCGTTAATGAACGAAGAAATAAGTAATTCAGCGAATTTAATTGTTCATTCAAAACAAAAAATCTTTCATAAAAACACTTCATTATTTCCGGACTAAATTGAACCGGACATAAGTCGAGCGCCGCTTTCTTTTTGGGGCGCAAACAACACTTGTGTGACGCAGATATTTATACAGAGTCTGGGTTTTTCTTTCAGTTAGTTTTGTATTAGTCTACAATACAGTAAACAGTTTACGATACGAGAAAACTCTCTTGTGTCACATGAAAATGAATTAAGACTAATATCCATGAAGTAAGTCCGAATCATCACCATTATCGTCATTTCAGACGAATGAAATGGTTCAACATTATTAATTTATAATCAATCGATATCAATTTACTGTTAACCAAATTTAAATACCTATATTGCTATAAGTTTGTAAGAAGAAACACTTAAGAAATTACACAACAAGAACTCACACAGCGAAAAAGTAAAAAACACGACTATTATTCTTCTGTAAAACATGGTTACTATTCACATTATATAGCTGAAAACCATTCCAATTCAATTTATATCCGTAGTTAAAGTTTAAAGTTTACTGTCGATGGTTATTGAGAAATGAGAGTAGGTAGGTACAAATGTAAGGCGAGCAGTCGTGTCAGCACGTCAGTCAGAGCATGTGAGGTGTGCAGAGCCTTGCTTATGGCTCATTTAACGGGGAAACATATGGACAACCGTTTTCAGCTCTTGTCAACTAGTTTTATGGTCATGGTGCAACTCGGTATGTTGGACATATTTACACCGAACTGACATAGTTACTCCATCGCCATTTTGATTTTGGTTATGTTAGGTAGACAGGGTGGCGAGTTACTCGTGTCACTTTAGCCATTTATTTAGAAAGTAGCTGTTGCCCGCGACTTCGTTCGCGTGGAAATTTTTGTGTGCATGTGTGAGACTGCCTCGTTGGTCTAGTGACCGCAAGCGCGACTACTAAGCGTGGGGATCGATTCCCGGGTCGGGCAAAGTGTAAAAAAAAATGTTTATTTCAATTACATAAAGTTGTCACACACGTGAATTAGAGACCACCTTTTAAGCGAGGAGATGCTTGTGTTAGGGGGCGTCCATTAAGTACGTGTGGCGATTTTTCGACCCCACTCCCCCCTTGGTGGGATGTCGTGAGATTTAGCTTGACCCTCTCATCTCCCTCCTAATCTCACGTGAGATTTATAAAAAATAATTTGTAGAGAAATATGTTTACAATTAAATCCAGTGATATTTCCGAGACCTCGTGAGATTGGGTGATATTTGGCGCGACCCCTCCCCCCCTTAAACGCCTCTCGTAACTAATGGACGCCCCCTTAGGTGACTCTGCTCTTCCACTTAACATTAAACAATGTAAATGCAATTGAAAAAATACTATAAATAATAGTGTTATTGGGTTATCCCATCAGGAATTTCTCAGTAGCAGCCACGGAATCTGGATTTGTGCCCGGTTGATGGCAATTGGCTCACCCCCTATTACATGGGACTTCAATATAACTAGGGAAATGTGTGTGTCCGATTAGGTAAACGTCTGCCCAACCATAAGGTGTGCTGTTATGTTATGTGTGAGAAGTGTCTGCCTGATCAAAAGGTGATAATGTACTGATGACTACAAAAGGCGTCCTTTTGGGTGCCGTAATTCTGCGCGACAGAGGTCCGAAACAAAATTAAATGGCGTTGAGGCGACGATATGGCTTTAAAAATCGGTGTATTTTGGCGCTATACAACTTTTTTTCAAAGTGAACGTTGTTGGGTGCTCTTTATTCTAATACCGTTCTGTATACAACATTAAATGACTTTTTGCGAGAGCCCTTAGATCTCCTTAATTCGGCCCTGTCGCAAAATCCGTTCTTAGCGAACGTCTAGTTACTATTAACTACCTCCCTGCCAAATTTCATCTTTATACGTCAAGCGGTTTTCGATATTTCGTGAAGCCGATGAGTGAGTGAGTGACCTAGATTTCTCATATTTGAACCTCTCTTTCAGTGCCAAATTTTTAGTGCAAAAAGTAAAGGCAAAAGGAAAAATAAAAAATAATAATTTTCAGCCATTCCGACTACACTACGACTACTAAAACCAATTTACGCAAATTTAAAAAAAAAAAAATATCTTTTGCGTCTATTGGTCGATTTTGATAAAATAAACGCTATTTTGTATTATTTCGATTTTGAATACAATGAGGGGTTTTTACGTGATACGCGCTCAAACGAACAGACAAACCGACAAAGCGAAAAACAGACAAAAATTAAGACATAAAATATTACGACATAAATTAAGACAAAAAGTAAAAAAAAAATTTTTTACTTTCTTAAAAAAATATTTTTTTTACTTTCTATTACTTATTTCTCGCACCTGCCAGTGATGTTTTTTGCAAAAACCTGTTGTAATGTACAGACACGGAAAGTCTACGATTTTAATATATGTATAGATTATTTGTTCGTTTCAGTAATTTCTACTCATAAATGACAGCTTCATAGTACGCCGCAAATTTAAAAAAAATCTGTACTTAAGGCGATGCGTGCACGCCAGCTTCCATAGAAAAAAGTTCAAACTCCTTTATTTTTTCTACTAAAATAAAGCTAAATAATAGGAACAATGTCATATCTGATTTATCCAAAACTTCTTCTTCTTCTTAGCGTGTCGATGGCAATCTAAATTGTATCAGCCCAGAACTGAGCTACTAGTTTGGCGCTTTCGGTAGCGTCCATCAGTTCCTGAAGTGAACAAACAACAGGACACGCAGAACAAAACTAGTATTCACTAAGTGTATAGTGTGTAGTTACTTTTACTTAGTTTACACTGTCATAATTCAACATACCGTTTTATGTATAGTCCTAACCGGATCTTGTGGTGTTTGACGGGGCCTCTCTGATCTTACTCGTAATTCCAAAAAAGGTTGATTTTCTTTTTTTCGTCTTTTTTGAAATTGCGATAAAGGTCGATCGTCAGTTCTATCCCACAACTCTGATCCGCCTCGTATTTCCGACAAAGATCGCCTTACGGAATTCGCGTGCTGGTGTGCCTCGGAGTTCCGACAAATAGGGATTTATAAATCTTTCTGATTTATTCAGGTGTTGTTGTGATCTGTCATGTTCCCGATTTCTGGACTTTTTCCGACCTTGGGATCTTCGACGAGGTTGAGAGTTTCCCGACGTTGGGATCTTCCCCGACGTTGCAAACTGCATCGAGGCTGTGATGTTCCCCGACGTTGGAATTTTGCCTGACGTTGGGATCTTCCCCGACGTTGCAAACTGCCTCGAGGCTGTGATGTTCCCCGACGTTGGAATTTTGCCTGACGTTGGGATCTTCCCCGACGTTGCAAACTGCATCGAGGCTGTGATGTTCCCCGACGTTGGAATTTTGCCTGACGTTGGGATCTTCCCCGACGTTGCAAACTGCATCGAGGCTGTGATGTTCCCCGACGTTGGAATTTTGCCTGACGTTGGGATCTTCCCCGACGTTGCAAACTGCATCGAGGCTGTGATGTTCCCCGACGTTGGAATTTTGCCTGACGTTGGGATCTTCCCCGACGTTGCAAACTGCTTCGAGGCTGTGATGTTCCCCGACGTTGGAATTTTGCCTGACGTTGGGATCTTCCCCGACGTTGCAAACTGCATCGAGGCTGTGATGTTCCCCGACGTTGGAATTTTGCCTGACGTTGGGATCTTCCCCGACGTTGCAAACTGCATCGAGGCTGTGATGTTCCCCGACGTTGGAATTTTGCCTGACGTTGGGATCTTCCCCGACGTTGCAAACTGCATCGAGGCTGTGATGTTCCCCGACGTTGGAATTTTGCCTGACGTTGGGATCTTCCCCGACGTTGCAAACTGCATCGAGGCTGTGATGTTCCCCGACGTTGGAATTTTGCCTGACGTTGGGATCTTCCCCGACGTTGCAAACTGCATCGAGGCTGTGATGTTCCCCGACGTTGGAATTTTGCCTGACGTTGGGATCTTCCCCGACGTTGCAAACTGCATCGAGGCTGTGATGTTCCCCGACGTTGGAATTTTGCCTGACGTTGGGATCTTCCCCGACGTTGCAAACTGCTTCGAGGCTGTGATGTTCCCCGACGTTGGAATTTTGCCTGACGTTGGGATCTTCCCCGACGTTGCAAACTGCTTCGAGGCTGTGATGTTCCCCGACGTTGGAATTTTGCCTGACGTTGGGATCTTCCCCGACGTTGCAAACTGCATCGAGGCTGTGATGTTCCCCGACGTTGGAATTTTGCCTGACGTTGGGATCTTCCCCGACGTTGCAAACTGCTTCGAGGCTGTGATGTTCCCCGACATTGGAATTTTGCCTGACGTTGGGATCTTCCCCGACGTTGCAAACTGCTTCGAGGCTGTGATGTTTCCCGACGTTGGGATTATGTCCGACGTTGGGAACTTCCCCGACATTGTAATCTGCTTCGAGGCTGTGATGTTCCACGAGGTGGTGTGCATAACCGACGTAGCGATGTTTCACGAGTTTGCGATTGACTTTGCATTTCCGATCTTCCCCCGAACGGAAGGTTGTTTTTCTGGCGATTGACAACAATTTCGAAATTGTGATCTTCCTCGAAGGTTAAACTTATACTCGTCTTTCTTATCGGCCATGATTCTAGAAGGAAAACCACTTTCAATGTCACCTCACCTCTACTAAATCAAAATATAATTATTTTGAAGCTCAGCTTACCTGAAACAAATAAAAAAAACGTCAGTATATAATTTTAACCACGTGACTTAAAGGCACGGCTCCGCATTTTACCACGAACCCGGTCCGACAGTAGTTGTTTTTAGTTTAAACGGCAACTACAAATGTATAAACAGCACACTGATGTTTTTTTTTCGGTTTAAGTATAACCGGAGTCGCACCTATACAATACATGTAATACTTTACATATTTACTTATGGCGAGTGCCTCTATAATCAAATACTCAAAACAGAAACTGGACATCAGTCATTAATTACGTAGTGTCCGATCAGCAACAAAACACACGAAACAGTATTTTCAGCCGAAACAACTGGCCGTCGACGCACGACTATTCACGAATACCGTGTTTCGGCGGGGCCGAAACCGAAACTACTTTTTTGTTCGAAACTGAACCTTCGGTCGGTAACTATGAACACGGTAGAATTTGTAATTTGCGACGTAGCTGTTTAGAAGCAAGGTAGCCACTTCCAAATTGGTCGATTCATATGAAGCGATAGTTACCGTTTTCAGAACATACAAGTACAGATTTACAAATGAAACTGCACACTTCTTATTCAAGATGAAGATCGTTGAGATCAAGATGATGATCTTCAATATGAAGTGTGCAGTAAACAAAACTCAAACATAGTAAACATTTGACTTTATCCCAGTGGACCTCGATGTTCTATTGTAAAATGGAATATGACATATTCGCAAGCAGGCGAATAGGAAATAATATTGTATTCGTAGTCCACACAGGCCTTTGCTCAGCAGCAATGATAATAATATCACACACGGATGACACTCCGGCGCTCTCGGCTCTCCCGACTATTTCCTACCCATTGGCCCGGCAATAGCGTTGAACCTCAACTATGCCGCCGGTATCGGGGGCCAATGCAATGTAGGCGACGTGACACTCGACAATTCTATATTATAAAAACATTTCAGAGTAATAGAGAAGTATGAAAGAAGATTGGATATGAAATAAATTGGGATAAGGGCAAGAGAATGATTATGATTTTCACAGTTCTTTATCAACCTTTTGAATTTAGTATTTGGTATCGTTGATAGATGGTATCGCTGATAGAATGCCACTTTGTTTAGGCCCCCAACTATGTTAATGTTGGTTTTTATGGTCTTAGTTTAGAATTCGCACGGAGCAGAACCAAATGACAAATTTTGAACTGTAATGTGAAGGAAGGAATGCATTTATTTCAATTCCATTACTAAGCCTGTTATATTGTCTCGGTATTAGTATTGATTACTCGTTTCAAAACGTAGATTCCTATTTAATGGAATCGGAGGACTAAGAAACTCCGTTCTAATTTAATCTGATTATCAAATCTAATCTCCTTTCTATTTTAAAGAGAGGATCGTTGTTAGAGCAGCTTACCTACGTTTTTGTTTAGGTGTACGTAGTTTGGGCTCATGTCATGTGTCAATTAAACATATTCTACTCTTTTTTATTTCTTTTAAATCCAACCTAAGTAGGTAAGTTGGCATCACATTGCTAATCTCCCGCCAATCTACGCAGTTCGGAATTAGTACCGACACTAATTCCGGACTGCGTCCTGCCGCGCGCCGCGCCGGTGGCGGTGTTGGGGATAAGTAACTTTTACCGGAAGGCCAGCAGACGGTTCACATTGTATGCACAAGCAGTCAATCTCCGCTCTTGGTACGACGCGTTCTAGCCAAACTACTTTCGTTATCCTTTTGTTTAGGATTGTCCTTTTTATATGAAGTGCCACGGAAAATAACAATACAGGCTGTTTGATATAATTATGTTTGAGAGGGATTGCTGAAAATACACTGTTTGTATGGGTTTTTATCATTATCAGCCTTTTTCGAAGAAATGTAACAGCCACCAATCCGTGCTAGGCCTTGGTGATGGCAAACGACTCGCTCCCTCACGCAGAAGCCTGTGTCCTGTGCCCCAACAGCGGGAACTTTCTAAGTTGATCATATTTTAAACATTTACCAATTGCTAGTTAAAATGATTACTTTTATAAACGACCAGCCCCTGCTTCATACGGCGCCACCTATCCTGTTTCTCAAGCTGGAACGGTGGAACCGTACCGGACACGTAGAACTTACACACTTAAGACGATATAACTAAAGGAAAGCATGAAAGGAGGTGACTGCTGAGATGACGAGTAATAGAGAAGTATGGAAGAAGATATGCTGCGCCGCCCCAAATGAATTGGGACAAGGGCAAGAGAATGATGATTAAGACGATAGAACCGTAACGTGTCCGGTACGGTTCCACCGTTCCAGCTTGAGAAAAGCTGGAACGGTGGAACCGTACCGGACACGTAGAACTTACACACTTAAGACGATATAACTAAAGGAAAGCATGAAAGGAGGTGACTGCTGAGATGACGAGTAATAGAGAAGTATGGAAGAAGATATGCTGCGCCGCCCCAAATGAATTGGGACAAGGGCAAGAGAATGATGATTAAGACGATAGAACCGCAAAAAGATTATTACATACCTACTTACTGTCTAGTCTTCTTTCTAACGTTTTATTCATGTCCATTGATCGAGTGCATAAAACGACGATGCTTCTTTTATGCTCATGGTGCTTGCAACAGTGTCGAAATATCGGGAGCTCAAAATAATGAACAATCACGGAAACCTAACTATTTTAGTGTTTTCATGGGAATGCGACCAAAGTTTGTCGCGTCACGGCGCGGCGCCGACCGCGCTACGACGTCGTGCCGTCACACTGTGTCCAGGCCCTGTTACAATTGATGAGCTCATTGTAACTACGGGGTGTTTAAAGGTGTAATTCCTTCACTAATAGTTAGGTAAGATATCTTTTATGGTAAATATAATAAAATTCCATGCGAGAGAAGTCGTGAACAAATGGTAGTAATTAACAAAGTCCTTGTCAGTTTCATCATAACTTTTCTTTTCAGCCAGCGCGGGCCCGCGGCCGGTGGAAGTTTCTCGACTGTCTCGCTACTCCCGCGTGGCGTTCCGAACCTGATGTCAGACCGATACCGTTATCTCTGATAAGAGAGCCTTATCAATTGTATAACAGTTATGACTGTGTGTTCGTGTTGTTTGTTTTACTCGTGTAAACAATCGCGGACGGAATATTGAATGAGAGGAGAGTTTTTCGGAGTTCTTTTGGAGTTTTTTTGTGAGACGAAATAGCGAACCCTTTTGTTTATAATGGGTAAGAATTTTTTTTTACTTCAAAGGTAAAGTTTTTTGGCGAACAAAAATACTTTGTGCTTGGTTCTGACTTGAGGTACCTATTTTTAGGTAAATATACCTTAAAATACTTACTTCAACTTTCCATTTAAGAGAGAACCAAAATACATCCTGTATGTAGTTATTTTCGTACAGAAACCCAAAATTCTACAAAATTGAGTAAAAAGTCAGCCATATACAAAATATTGCAACACATAACGTTTGCACATTATCGATCTGCGGTGTCAATGAGCGTTGCAAATAGCGCGGGTTATGACTCGACCGTCCCCGACTCTATCGTCACCCTGTATGTGCGTGGTAAATGCTGAGTCATACGCAATCTATAATTTCTTTTGACCTAGTTTAAGTATAATACTATAATACAACTATAATACTTTTTTATTTTTTTAAAGTCAGTACTGAATAAATAAGATAGATGTTTATTTGTTTTTATAAGTGGTTTTTTAAAAGCGGTTTTATCTCTCCCAATAGCGTTGCAACTGAATTTCACTTTATCCACAGAAAATATATTGAAAGCAGACTTCATGAAAATATATTATGTATGGTATATTTATCAATATCAAAACTTGTGAAAAAAGATAAATTAATGGTTTTCTTTGACAGTACTGTTGGAGACCGCGTTCAGAATGTCACCGTTCTAAAAAATACGAGACCTGATTTTGATCAACCGCATTGTTTTCATTCAACTTTGACATCGTTCAAGAGTTCTGTACAATGCCAAGCTATCTATATCCCGTCCACTGAACAGACAATCCTTTTGTTCCCACACAGTACCACAAAAGCTCTAGTCAAATTGTGCAGCGTTCCCTGTAGCCAGTAGCATAGCTGACACCGCTATCTACCCCACAAAGTGATTCAAAGACAGTACCGAGGTATGCTGTGGAGCGCTGTCGAGCAATAGTTGAACAAAATTCCTAGCCGACTCAAATATGCTGTCCTATGTTGGACTAAAGAACGCCCTTTGAGTATTGTGGGCTTGTGTTCAGTATTTGTAGGACATTCCACCACGCGGGCCCTGTGCACGCGCGGGAAGCGTTTTGTCTCAGCAGAAAAACGTTATAGGTTGGTTTTGCTTATTAGTATGGAATAATTAGGAAATTCGAAGCCAAGTCAGAGGCCCATGAGCGGCATAAAAACTCTGACATCAGGTTAGGCACACGAAAAAGAAACTAAACTTTGTATAAATTGATAACTTACTCCTATTCGTTCGCCACTGTACACCTACCTAATTGTTTTGGGCTTACATTTATAACTATACTAGCGACCCGCCCTTGTTACGCACAGCGCCACCTATCGGGTCCAAAACTATGTCTAATGTAGCCTATATTTTAAGTTAAGCATCTAGCAGTAGAGCGGCGAAAATTGCGTTCAAATCCATGCAGTAGTTTGTGCGTGATGCGCGCACAAACATAGAGACGGACAAAATTTCTATAAACTGTTGTTTTGGCTTCTGTTGCTCTAAAGAAAGACCCACATAATATTTTTTTTTTCAATGTCTTCAATGTACAGACACCAGCCTGTAACAATTTTATTATAATAATAAATGTATAGATTACCTAAAACGCGCAGAAATCTAATCAATTCTGAACGGGTAAACCAAATCTTTGCCAAACCAAACCAAAGATTTGTTAAGTATTTGATTCACCTGTATTTTATTAGGGCGTTTCTTTTACAGTGTATTTTAAAGTGTACCTATTTAATTTGTAACACAGTCACCCTACCTTGCCAGTGTAGTGAACGTACTGGATACCTACCTTACCTAAGTAGGTAGGTACTTAGTTAGGCACAGACTAAATACCTCGTCGTATCACACGCGCAACCTTTGTACATTACTACCAGAGCCGCAAAGTATTCTAATCATTTAAGTACCATTTATTTCGCATCTTGAACCGATCAGCAGGACCCCAAGTTTTGGTTTATTTAATTTATTTAAAATAGGAACGCCAACAGTACATAGATTTTACATTTAATAATGAAAGTATACGGGTTAGCCTTAGCATTCTTATGTAGGTACCAATAAAATTATAGGTGTACACAACATTCTCTTAAGTACAATAAAGCTAGCTTAAAAAATAATTTAAAATTTAAAAAACCCCCAACGCAAAAGAGAAAAGGGAATAAAAATTTGGAAAGTCAAAAATAATACCTACCTACTGTTAAGCCGTCTAATGAAATTCGGAATAAAATATTTCGGAGTATTTGGGTGTTCCCATTTAACGGTCACGAAGCTGTGCAATACTAGTATACGCTGATCTCTCATTGTACGGAAAGCTCATACAAAGCGAGATCAGGTTATACTGGAAATGTATAGCTTGATGTGTCGCCGTGTGTACCCCGCCCAGTGATCTGAAATTCAGACCATTCTAAGTTTAGCGACTGTTTCATCAATTCCAGACTTAGAAATTGCGAAACCACATAAAGGAAGCGAGGTAACCAAAACTCGCTCCGTCTCTCTACAAGAAAATGCCTTTGACATACTTAGCGACATACGAGCTAATATTATAAGTACCTAATAATATTTTTATGATGGTTCTACTTTTATGTGCTGATATAAGGATACACGGTCCACATCAACCGGATTTACGGTTCCCAGGAGGATATACAATATAAGGAATAAAATATTACCTTTGTTCCAACATAATTGGGTGATTGTCGTCATCCGCTAACATCGTTCATTATAGATTTATCCTCATTATAACAATATTATTAGATTGTTTCCACAATACTTTGTTTGCAACTTGGCGTAGAGTAGACAGGTAACCCTATGTTTTTATCATTAGAAATATTTTTGGGATAAATTTAGTTCTTGTTGGATTCGCCCTTTATGTAGGATTTTAGTTTAACACTGACGATAACTGATGACGTTGGAATATTATTGAGCGCCATTTTCCCTCCCGTTTTCAACAACAAAACATGTAAAAACGTATTTATCATACTCGTATGTGTAATGCTCTCACGGTGACAATCATGTTATGACCTTTATCATGTACCTGTTGCCATCGAAATAAGGTTGAAATAACAAGTCGTGCTGCTCAATTAGGGGAACAACACAACAAATAAGAGACTTCCAAATTAGTAAGGTGAAACTCATGAGTTTGCGTTGTAAGTATTCTCTAATGGGTCACTGGAAATATTTTCATACAAAACGTTCCCGAAGATTTTCGATTTGACACATGAATGCTACCTGACAAGCGGCCGTATGACACTAGACAGAGCGATTTGTTACTAAGTAGTAACAAGTATTGGATCACGATTTTCTTCGTCTTGTCCCGTCTATCACCCGTCAATATTTGAATGTCTTTGTAAATGAAGTAGTTCTTTTTTATTAATTTCACCAGAATATTTTCACTATTGCTGTTACAATTAAACAAAAAAATCAGTATTGTTGAAAGTTTTTTTAAGGTCGGAAATAATTAAGTCTAGTTTACAAAGGGCTAGATTTCTTAATCTATGACACTTGGAAATAGAACACAGGCTTATGCAGTTTAAACATGAAGTTAGCGAAAAAGAAATACCGTCCGAAATTGGCTTATGACTGCAGGGGTCACAGACCCAGTGCAGTTTGGTTCAAGCAAGTCACATATCTTAGCCTTGTTTATTCACTGTTGCTGGAATATATGTATGTTTATGACATTTAGCTTTGCCTTTGGAATGGTTACGCACAAGCGCAATACAATATAAAAGAAATGAGAAGGGATTGGTCAGAAACAGACTTCTGGGTGACGGAGAAGACCCATTTTACAGTGGGATTGGCATTTAGGCATGTGCTCGTAATGGGTGTGTGGCTCATAAATTCTAAAATCTTCATACTCATTTTGCTCACAATAATTATGTAGGTACTTAGTTTAAGACTACATGCCGTATATGATACCTACGGTGAGCTATTAACCTACCTCATGTGACCATTAATAATCCAGAGGCTTATAGCCAACAATGCCATTAATATCCATGACGGACGCAGATGTGTCCATCGATCGTCAGGATTATTGGATATAAGCCTCTTTGGACATTCGACAAAAGTATGGCAGAAGATTTGCAACTAATATTGCGCTATTTTCAAATATTTTAACGAGCTCTCACAGTACTTGGTCGCACTAAAATGTATTAACACTGGGATGAACCATCCCGCATGAATTTTGAGTCCTATTCAAGATTCATTGTTCAAGAAACAAAAACGTGTATTTTTTGACACGGTTGGGTGAATCTTACTATTCAAATATTATTGGGTGTGACTGTACACTTGTTTGTTTACCGAAAAACATTTCCATACCTATCTATTGTATTGTTTTGGAACGAACTCATTTTGTAATTTGATTGACTATTTTGTGTCAAGGTATAAAAGAGCAAGCAATAAGGTGGTTGATGCCATCAAAATAGTCCCAATATTATTGGATTTTGACACTTTTCCCACCAAAAAGAAAGGGTATTTAATGAACCCCAAAATATGCCTATAAAAACACGATTAAATACACGATCGGAATGTACAATACGCACATTTCATTGCTAATTCGATTTTATTGGCACTTTTGACGTCTCAATTCGACTACCAAAGCGTCACATGTTGTTTTTAGTGCCACTAAAAACTATTTCTATGGCACTTTTGTGTCTATTCACTATTTTATCGGGTTTATCTGAAATGTAGGTCGACATCGGGTGCTTGGGTCGCTGCTTCAAATATTTAGCGTCACATTTAAATATTCAAAAAGGGTTTAAATACTTTAAATTCGTAACTGAGAGGCTATTGAACATATTTAATTCCATGCTTCGCTGATTCGAAAAGAAACATACATAAATGTATTTCATACTAATATTTCAAAATAATAAGAAAGTAACTCTGTCTGTTTGTTTGATACCTTTTCAATTTGGGGATACAGGTAGACGTATTTATTTACATTAAATTATAATATTGAAAAATGCTTGTTATCGTTCTGGTATTCCAATAAACATAATTTAACTTGCAGCACTACCTGTCCTCTACAACCCACTGCCACTAAGTACATCTTCGTATTTAGTTACCAAATCATTAAGCACAACTTCTCTCTTGTCCACAGACTTGGAACAAGAAAACTGAACGTCTTGTAAGTCAAACAACCAGAATGTCTGACTCTTCTTCCGAAGGGCACGGCTTCCGCCGGATCCTGAACACAATCCGGGATGCGTGGAGTCGTTTTCATCGACACGATCCGGAAAGAGAGCCGCTCATAGAAAAAGACCAGAACCACTGCCTCCGCGAAATTATGGAAATGTACGCTGATTACAGGCGCCAGAAGCGTCGCAACAAGACTCCTTAGTTTGTGTTCCTGTCATTGTCCTCATTACTGCTGATACCTTCATCATCAACATCAGCATCCTCTTCGACAACCGGGCATTCTACAACGGACAAGATTCTTTCGGTGAGTGCTAGCTTTACTTGGTCTCTATCTTTACTTGGTCGAAGTTGGTCCATGACTTAAAATTCGAAAGTATCAAGTTTTCTTAATTCGTTAATTTGTCTCATTTTGTTCACATAACCTTTAATTATAGTGGTCTCTTTGGGTAGAGGCATAGTGTGAGAACAAAACGCTTAAAGTCGGGTGACAGAGATCTGTCTTTGGCAGGTGTAAAGGAGTTTGGTTAGTAATACTTCCAACAAAACACAAGTTGTTTAAGCAAAGTCACGAAGGGTGTAAATAGACCCTTAACGAAGCCGAAAGGCACTTGTTCTCCCCGTCTTTGCGATAATTTTTTTGTTCTAGACCATACCTGGGAACCTTCTAGTTACGGATATTGGGGGTCAAAGTTACAACTTATTCACAAGTTTTTTTTTTTAATTTTTATTTAATGTAAGATTTTTATTTTAAACACCTCCATGACCCCTTTAATATTCAATCCATCCATCAGCACAATGCTTTGAGTGCGTGCCATCGAGTCCTACCGTAAAACGTGATTTTTCACCCCAAAAAAAGTCGTTTCCCAGCAATATTTTTTGCGTAAAGTTACTTAGTTTGATGTACAAAATGCGTGGTTGACGGCTTCGTGAAGGGTCTGTTTACACCCTGTATGTATACCTATCGATTATAAAGTGCCCACAATCATGACATCCAAACGAAAGGGCCTACTGGAAATCTAAATGTGGACAGTTTGCGTTACCAACTATTATCTATTTCGGTTAATATAAATATTTTGTTTCCTAGATATTCTACGTACGTACTATGTATACACAGACTCATTCTATAAACAGACTCATTCTATACTTTATCAAGGAGCTAGACTCATTTTTTTCCAAGTATTGTGACGCTCGTTTAAAGTGCAGGCCACACACCGCCAGCGAGCGAGCGAGCCGGCCGAGCCACCGTTTCACTTTTTCATACTTAACGTAGTTCTTTGGTTCACGTTCACACCGCAACGAGCCGAAAGAGCCGAAACGAAGTATGAAAAGAGCCTCTCCCGGTACGGCCGCTCGCTCGCCAGCTGGCGGTGCAGTGTGGCCTGCGACTTATGAATGGTGTCTTACAATTGTTTGCCTACTACATAGTTCCTTATATTTGCTTTGATTCATGCCTCCGATATTTTATTTGTTTACTATCGCACTAACTAAACAATTTGTCATTATCTAACCAGATATAGTACTACGATAGTACAATCATAATATTGCGGTGTTTTAGAAGCATCCAGAAAAAATGCCAATACATAGTTGAAATGACATAATAACATCACGTCTTGTAATCCCTGAAGGGGTAACAAGTACACCCAAATTTCGCCAGTTATGTGTAAGTACCATGTAATACGGGGTGAACCTATTGCCATCAGCCGGGCACAAATCCAAACTTCGTGGCTGCTACTGAAAAAATCCTGATGGAAAAACCAAATAACACTTTGCCCGAGCCGGGAATCGAAGCCAGGACCTCATGCTCAGCAGTCGCGCTTGCGACCCTAAGCCAACGAGGCAGTTTAAATGAATGACGTAGAAATAAATGTTAGATTACAACAATTAGAAAACGATTGATAATAATGTAACACCAAATGATTTGAAAAGAGTAACCATGGAGTTTCTTGCCGGTTCTTCTCCATAGGAAACGACCAACCCGAACCGTGCACCTTTTTTTCGACGATTTATAAGTCTAGGCCTATGTGAAATAAAATATTTTAATTTTGATTATAGTGTATGAGATATAAATAACAACGTTATGAAAACATTTTAATGTTTTTCTTATTACTAGGCCCGCGTGGTAGATGGCGCTGTGAGGAAGCATATGGCCCCATCAATGAGCACGTTATAGGCTTATTAGATTATGCTATATGTTTAGCAATCCTAGATAAAGAAAGACAGAAAATACACACATACACACTCACATACACATGGGTACACATGATCACATATACATGGATATCTACTTGAAAATATTGATATATCCGGACTGTATCTTGTTCAAGTTCAACAAAACAAACGCAACTTTGTAACTTCATCCACAGGTTAAAAATAAGTGTATTTTTATATAAGCGGAGTATTATCGGAGGTGGTGACCTTTAACACTTGACCGCTTGTGCAGCTGATTGGGTTGGCACGGCGGATTACTGCGCACGCGTGGGATCGGTTATAATTACATGTCACTGTTTAAGGCAAGTGTAGGGGAGTACACTGTACACAGGTGTGATGAATTTGTTGGTAAACTCCTGCGTGGAATTAGATTCAGATTTGTTGACCATTATAATTTGGGTAGATTCTTTACCAGGTCGATTTTTTACCAGATAGGGACTATAACTTACCTGTAATCCCCGAAACTACAAACAACTACAGCTTCGAGCAACCACAGACACCCACATATCGCCAGTCAAGTTGCCATCGACCGGCACAAATCTGCAATCTGGGCTGCCACTGCGGTATTATTATATGTACACCATCTACACATCAAACTCATTTACATACTTATTTTTTTTTTTCATTCCCTTATGTACCTACCAAACTCATACATAACCAACATTCGTATTATTTAATAGCAGTCTTATCTCGCGCCGTTCAAAGATTTAATGCACGAACAGAGTCACTTATTATTCAAGAACTTTCCTCTCGAGTCGGTGTGCGCGTATCTGTGAGTCACTTGAGAGGTCACGACCCGTCAAGATGGTCGCTAACTCGCTCATAGCTCCGCTAATTGGTCCCCCACGAAATTGAGAGCAAATCTTGAGGTCAATCATCATGTTATTATTTTGAAGCCGAGCTCCTGGAGTAGGGGCGAACGTAAAGTGTTTTGACGCTCGGAGAGAGAGAAAATGTAATCATTTTAGTTCAAAGAAAGGTGCTGTCACCTACATTGTCGTAACATTCACAGGCAGAGTAATATAAGATAGGTTTGGCAGGGGCGTGTCTATTACTTGAGATAGTAGTTACGTTCTTGGGTACTTTGATTTTGATAATGAACGGCAATTATTTCCCTTTCAATAACAAAAGATTTCGAAGGAAAAAATTGCCTATTGCATAAATTGCTCGTTATTAACTTATCTGTATTGATTACGCCGCAATTGTAGGTTTGTATGACATAGATTAATTAACCAAACAAACTGTGAACATTGCGAACAGGCAAGCCTAAATCGCCCTAACCGATACCACAATAATCTACTAAATGTAAACCATCCTAATTCATTAGCGATAATGTCCTAATTTCAGCGAAACAACATACCGAGTGTATGTTGTTTTGAAATTATTAGCATATAATTATCTATTTATTATGGCTTTCAAAATAATAATTACTGGCAAAATTAGAACAGACAGGAGCGAAATCCTGTGAATAATGCGAATAGGTAATCACATAACCTCAAAATTTGATTACATAATCACTGTGATTTGAGTGCGTTGTTAACAAATGCTCCCTTTTAGCGCACTGGCTGTGCTTCATTCACGTTGACTATTGTGGATTCGTGGCACGAACAGCAGCCATATTACACGCGTTTAACGTAACGTAGACTCAAACGATGGTTGAGTCGAACTACAATTGAAATCCTACGGAATTTTGTTTTTTTGCGAAACACACTATTAGTATTACAATAAAGATAACGTTCAAAACTGAGTAAATCTTACAGTAAATTACAATGAAACTAACAGCAGTATTTCGTGCATTTTCGGTTTCAAAATTATGCTTTTAGTTGAGTTGTTAGCTCAACGTATTGGTACTACTTATTATTTATGTACGGTCTATCCATCCCGATTTGTCCCCTTGTCTGAACAGCGAGTGCCAGGTGTTAACACAATAACCGCTGTGGAGTACAGGGTTGAGGGCAGGCTGTCCGTGTTGTGAAAACAAAAAGTAGCGCCAGTCAGGGCCGACCTTTCATGTTTTATATGTTCAGTAATTGGATATTTAGGTATATTGGACTGCCTCGATGCATGTTGTACTGTTTGAGTTTATGCTAGACGATACAGAGACTTCCCATTATCAAGTGACACTCATGACGAAGGAAACTAGGAAATGAATTGGTTTGAAATGAATAGAATATTGTTTATACCGTACAAGTAACATTCATAAACCAAATATTTCACATAGGGTTGACACAATAGGCGGCCTTATCGCTAAAAGTGATCTTTTCAAGACAACCTTTGGATGGATTATAGGAACAGGGAGAAACAATCCAGCAGGTACTCTGTGGTGTACCAATCACATATTAATATACATACGTACATACATACATAAACCAAAACATGAATAAATAATAATCATATATTAAGAGCAGAGTTAATGATGTTTATGGAGAGAGGTAGTGGATTTTAACCATATTTAAAAAAAAATATTGACAGGCGAAAAAAAAACTAAGAGCTTAAAAACGTCAACCCTGTTGAATGCCTTAGTAGAAATACGAAGATAGACGGCCAAGACACGGACGATCACTTTCAAGGCGTTTCGAATTTCTACAACGTCTCCCAACAGGATTAACAGGACATAAAACACGAACCTGACCGCACAGAGCCACTGCGGATGTTCATACAGAGACCTGCCAAGTGATGAATTTTGATTGAAGTAGATCTTCCAGATTATTTATATTGTTGTTGCTATGTTGTTTGGGTCAAAGCGATTGTGGGAACCATTACAGGTAACAAGTTTTTCATTTTTCTTCATCATTATCATTGATGCCCCTTGTCTGGGCCCTGACTTTGTCACCTCCACATAATCATGCATCAGTACCTACATTCATTGTACATTCTTCTCAATTTCTAATGACCAACAATGATCCTTGCATTATTCGCTAATATATACTAATATACCACTGATCTTTGCTCCCAAGATTACCCTGACTCTATAAACTCATTACTTTAATAGGTAGTGATGCCGACATTTGACATCAGTGCCGCTGGGGTGCACCGCACTGTCTTAATATATGCGGTGACTAAGATGCAGGTCCTATATCTTACTGACTGTTATCGGTAAATATTACGACTCGTAAAAATATTATCAGTATCGGTAGCTTCTATTATGCGGCCTTACTATAACTGATAGCGAATATCTTTCATTTTCTTCAGTACCAAATTGGAGTTTATTTGGAAAATATCTCTGTTTCAATATAACTGTAAATATAAGGAGCTCGTTCCATAACAACAACAGAATTTATCTTAACCTCCACAAAAATAAGTAACTTTTTAAACAACAAAGTATTATTTATAAAGTTTGAATTTTTAAATTTTTATTTATTTTTAGTATTCTTGGGCGAGTTTCGTTCAGTTTTCAATACTCCATAACCAAATAGTATCCCAGATAACTGAAACAAACCTCATCTATCACGAAGAAAACTCGAATAACTCAGAATGTGTTGGAGCAACACGCAAAACTTCGAACACACCTATTACCCGAGAGCCAAACAATCCGTCTTGGAAGCAACAACTTTCTGAATAATTTCAAGCACACGCATATGACCTTTCTGAAGTTTTACGGAGAAACATTCTCCATCTTAGTCAAAAGTAGAATATCTTCTAGTAAATATGTTCCCACATATTTAATTCTCAAGTTACAGGTATATTACATTATTTGCATGTCATATAAAAGTTGCTACACACGTGATCCGCTCGGCAGCATACGACACAGCAGGGCGGAAAATGTAATATGTATGTAGATCGATGTTCGGGACCTAGTGGCTTGGCTTAGCTGAAATAGTTCTGAGCCAACCCGAACATGATGAAGTGGAGATTTTTGATTCGACATGAGCCGTATGAAACCCGAATTGTGCTTGCTCCGCATCGCTTTGTTGTTCAACGAAAAAATACTGGCGAATGAAACAATTAATTTGAATAACACAAGTTAATTTAAACAGAGGTATTTTACTTTCAGGTGTATTACTGTTTTAGCTCATATTCGTGGTTTTATGCGATGTAAACCGCTTTAAGGATGCATCTAAGATATAACTTATAAATGAGGAAATTGCTTTATACAAAAAAAAAACCTTTGATAGGCAGCTCAAGTATTGCTATTCAAACTATGTGCGCACCTGATGGTCCTTAAAGTCCTTACAGGTTATGTGCTTACAGGATATGTACATTGCATGAATATTATGACGGACATAACAAAGTCGAAAAGTTCAACGTACCCTCGCGCCGCCGCCGTCTCGTCTGTTGAAATATGGACCCTAGAAGGATATGTCAATCAATTCATCGACGCTCTGCTGAAAATAAGCGCTGCACCGTTCCCAGCGATATATCTGCTGAACCGAGTGCTAAACAAACCGATGTTATAAGACTGCTTAGATATGGACCCTAGGAGGATACGCCAATCACAAAAACAACTAAATCTATAATACTTGCAAGACTGAGTGCTGTTGGTACAAGAGTCACGTGGCAGGTTCGGCAGTCATGTCATTTTGATTAGGTCAGTCAGATATAGGATCCCTATTTTTCTATAAAGTTACTTCTAATAGCCCCTCTATAGAACGTAAATCTCTTTGCCTGTCTGTAATATTTTAATTTAGTTTTAATAGTTTAATTCTGAATTCAGTTTGACAATGTTTTTGTATCAGATTGTTGGGGAGACAGTCTAAACATGAAACCTTTGCTTCTCCTACGCAAAATAAATACGACCTTCAAAAGTACATAAACCTATCTCCATGCTAAATAGAAAATCACATCAAAGGCCTTTTAGCTAACTACTTCACCTACACGAGCCGCGAGTTTCCTTTCAATTACGCCCCCAGCCCACTAAACGGTAGAAACGGCAGCTCTTTGAATATAACTCACTTACAGCGTCGTACCGGAGTTATCAGGTGGTCTAGGTACAAAGTTAATGGATTTTATCAGATTATAATTAGCTTCGACTTAACATCGCTACAGAAAAATAAGTAAAAAACGATGTTGGATTAGCGCTTGGAAGATCTAAAGCGGATTGGGAAAAATATCGTAAACAACTTTTTTAATTTTTCACGGCGTTCGAAAGCTCTCGGTAGATTTTTTTTCAGCCATGACGTGACAACGTACCATTTAATGACTGGCTTTTTTCACGCGTGCGATTGACTGCAAGTATAATTTCCGTGGAGTTTTGTCTGATTTTCTACGGAAATAAGGAAACGGACGTACATAAAGAGAAAAAAGAGTAAACAAATAAAAATAAACCTGAAAAGTCACTCTAACTAAGGGTGAGGCCAAACGAGCGTAATTTTTTGAGCTATGAGTCGCGTAAAATGAGTCACGGAATTTACGCTGCATTCGGTTTCATACTAATGTCCTGTTTGTACGCACGGCGGCGACGCAAAATGAGTTGTCTGCTGACTCACGCGCATTATTTCAACCGAATTGCGCTCGGGGTGAGGGAGGGGAGC
The DNA here is from genome assembly GCA_905163415.1 of Noctua fimbriata. Classification (NCBI taxonomy): domain Eukaryota; kingdom Metazoa; phylum Arthropoda; class Insecta; order Lepidoptera; family Noctuidae; genus Noctua; species Noctua fimbriata. Next base: position 1,815,231 of record LR990921.1, read on the forward strand.
GAGGCAAGCGTCAGTTAGCTTCACAGGATGGGCGAGAGTCGACTGATGTTACGTCCGTCCGTCCGGCAGCCTAACCGGATTTCAGTTGAACGTAAATTGTGGTACTCAAAATACGCGACGCACAGCTCAAAAAATTACGCTCATTTGGCCTCACCCTTAGCTAATGTGACCATTCAGGACAGCGCTTCCCGTCCAAATTAAGTCTGTGGTCACCGAGCAAACAAACATGTTCACGACATATAGATTCTAGCAGTTGTGTGGTTGATGTTCTAGAAATCAATCAAGCAAGCAATCAATATGCCCCTCTAGAGTCTACCTATAGCACTGTTAGTTTATTTGTAATTAGTGGCGACCTGTCCGGATGCTATGTGCGTAATTGCTCCGGTAAATCCAATTAGTCAATGTCCGCTTTAATAACGTCCGAAATAATTAGTTGACTATTATATGCACCAGCCGGGATTTAATTAAACACCTTTGAGTGTGGTGCAGTGGCTGCACGACTAAGTTATTGAATTCATAGGTAGCTATAGGCAGGCTGGAGCATACAAAATAAAATAGTATTGGATTGACATAAGTTAATAAGCACCAACGTTATGTCTCGAAAGCTGTCTCAATCACTTATCTAATACATACCTTATTTACGAATATTACCTATCAATAACCGTTATTATCTCTAATAAATACTCGTATACAGGGTGAATTTTTGAAGTGGGCGTGAATGGCCATATCCATCTATGAGGAACAGCGAAAAATACTCAAAGGAGTCTCGAGCCCGATTTTGATGAAAACTAAAACTGCATCAATAGTTTTTTGAAAAAAAAAACAATTTCGAACCCATTGATTTTGGATAAAAAAACACTGTATTATGCTAATAAAGAATTCTACGAAGTAAGTAATGACATACGCTATTCCTCATAGTTTCGGATTTTGAAATCCACACCCACTTGAAAAATTCACCCTGTATATGATAACCAGGATAAAATGACTAGTCTAGCAGGGAGAAGGTCACGCGTCGATTGACCCGACCTCAATTGTCAAGTCGATCAATCGAGAGCCAATCAATGTCACGAGCACTTGGCAAAATTCATAACTTTATTAATAATATCTAATGACTGAAGTCACGGAGCAGTCGTCTTTACTATACGGCCACGTGCTAACTGCCAAGCGACCCGTATGTCGCCGTAGTGGAATGTATTGCTGAGAACATGTCGCAAGCTTCCATGACTTGCAGAGCGACAGTATGTCGCTAAGAGAACAAATGACAAATGCGCGAGTCCCTTTCAAAGTCAATGTCAAAACATTTTTTTTCAATTAGAGCATTAAAAGGCATTTGTAAACGTCAAACTTTAAAATAAATTAATTGATTCTACACCCATTCGCAAAGGGTGGTTTTGTGCGGAGAAGGATGGGCAAGAAACTCCATCATTACGTTATGTTTAACAATATTTAGACCACGATGTACTTAGAAAAATCGAAACTAATACAAAGTATTTAAAACTGAATAGTTACAAATTCTTGACGCCTGAGGTGAATGGGAACGGCGTAACTGTGGTAAAGTTTTACCAGACAAACGATATAAAATGGAAGCGAAAATTCTCGATCCATTAATGGAATGAAGTTGGCATGCCGTCGGCCACCAAGCCACCACACCACGTGTTTCTGCCAAAGGATTAATTTATGCACATTAAAATATATTTATACAACATTAGTTTTAGTATATGCGAAACCTGATATACGTGTCTAGTATTTTTATGTAAAGAATCTATGCACAAAATTTCAAAACTGTATCATGAAAAATCACAAAGTTATAAGCTTGTTCTGTTATCTTGTTGTCCGCACAAAATCGTGGTCATCACGCAGCGCGCGCCTCCAGCGTCGTCTTGAGCTCATTGATAATAATAATTTGGCAGTAGATACCTAAATTATTGCGATAGGTACTTAAAGTCGCTCGGTGTCCAAACCTTTAACTTTTATAAATATTTTTGGGAAAAAATATAACATGGTTTAAAAATTATTGGAATCGATTCAGTTACTTATTCTGAACAAAACTATATTCAGGTTTCGCATATACTAAAAATAATATTGTATAAGAGCAAAAAGTTGGTTCTCGTTTGTATCTTTTGTAACGAGGAATGTACTCGTAAATAGGAACGCACAAATAAAGAAATCCAAGATTCGAGAATAAAGAAAACATTAAGGCATCTTACACTAGATTCTTTACTTTCATTTAAACTTATCGTCATACTGCTTTGGAGAAGAAGACATGCTGCGCCGACCCCAAATGAATTGGGATAAGGGCAAGAGAATGATGATGATGATGACACTAGATTCTTTACGGATTCCAATCAGGATAGAACAGTGCAAACAAAAATCTGGCTGAGTATTCGTATTTTGCACTCATAATGACGAGTACAACGTCCTCGTTGTACTCGTTGACATAAAAAGGTATGAGAGATCCTTCTCTCATACCTTTTTATGTCAGCATTAGTAGTGATAATTCTTAACGAGACTAACCCCTACTCATTTGTCAATAAAGTCGTCGAGTTAGACAATAATAATAAATCTTTTTTTGCATGAATTATGAGACAGTGAACACTTGATGTGCATGCTATCATCATTCTCCTGCCATGATGCGCCGACCCCTTAAAAATGGGAGAAGGTCCCAACTTATAAGGGGTCGGCGCATCATGTCTTCTTCTTCCATACTTCTCTATAACTCGTCATCTCAGCAGTCACCTCCTTTCTAGCCATATCATCCTTCACACATTTCACACTGAAAAGAGAAGCTCGTAAGTCTGACATGGAATGAGAGATGCGATGTTAAAAACGATTCTTAAATATTTGAATCTAGTGTGCAACGTGAGGCATCCCCTTTCAGATAATCGAGCTTGAGATATCACGCTGCTCAATCTACTATCTGTAATTAACATGTCAGTATCATCATCCAAATGAGCGACTCAATCAGGAGTGCCACAAGGGCGTCGGCTGAAACGGCTTGATCACGTATCTTGATGATTGTCCTTTGTGTTGCCAGACGTCGCTTCGGACTAGCTCAGGTGTCTACGCCGGACTCGACGGCACTAGATTACATTATCGATATAATGGAGCAAGATTAGGGAATACACTTGCAGCAGATAGTTGCGGACTCTGCTTCTTAAACGGTATGTTACAATTTGAAAACGGTTCCTAATGTTAATTTTTTAACCTCGTATTGTGTACTTTTCAAGTATATTTTAGACATTACTACGTTAGTAAACTTGATGGTTACTAAGGGGTAATGGCTTCCAAAGCGTTTTATATTTCTACAACGATTTTCAACAAGATTCACATAAGGTTTTCGTTAGCTTATGTCTCACTATCGTATCTTTTTTGTTAACCTATATTTCCGTCATCGTTATCGCTTTCTTTGTCTATGTCCACTGCACTTTTTAGTATGATACAGACGCCAGCACATCAAGTAACCACAAACAGTCAGATTTGTCCAAATGATTTTAAACTATAAAATATTGGTGTTTAAGTTCAAAATCGTATAAGAAAACTTGACAGTTTGTGGTAACTTGATGCGCTGGCGACTGTACAAGCGTGGTGATTAATGTTCATACCTTCTCTGGATTCGTCTTCGCCAGAGCAAAGGCACATTACAGATACACTCCAGTGCTGCTTGACAAAATATGTAGGTAGTGCACAAGTGCTTGCTACTACCTATAGGGATATTGAAAGTTAATTAAATAGGCGTATTCAGTATAATTACTTGACTTCCCAATAAACGGTGATAGTTGCCCGATTAATTATTGGAAGTGAGGACCGAGTTAATTGCGTTGTCCCCGGGAAGTGCCGGGGACTCTGAAGCCTCGTGTTTAATGTATTATCTATTCAATATGGCCGCCGTTGGTTCCGTGTACATTTAAATTTAAACGTTGTTGGGCTAGAAATTATGTTGCTTTTAGCGCTCCTATAGATGGTTTTGTGCTGAAATTACTTGGAGATGTTGGATAAAAGCTGTCAAGAATAACGCCGCATTGAAGTAAAATCCACAGTGTTTAATTTTTACAAAAACACGAGAATTTTTTGTGTTCTTAATTTTTAAGGCTCCTTTTTTCGAAAATAAAAAGTATTCACAAAGTACAGCGAGTTACTGAAATATAGGACTGAAAGCATTCCAGGACTCCCTTATCCTTCCAAAAACTAAAACAAACTACGCCAAAAATGACTTATCAAAGGTTATCGTACAAACGCTCACCTATTGCAATATCCAACCATTCTCTCGCAACGCTTTAAAATTATATTAAAACCCGTCCTCTTGTAAAGTGCTTGTTGATTAACTACTAATTACTTTCGGCTTTTAGTACAAAATGAGCAGTATTGGTTTTGACACCGGTGCTCTGGCTCGTGTCAAACCCATAAAGCGTTTTTTTATTTATTCAGATAAAAGTGGTGTCTTTAGAGAGCAATGCAGCGCAACTTTGGCTTTGTGGATATTTTATCATTTTGAATACGAATATTTTTTATAGACAAATAATTATGTTTCTTTAAAAGACGGGGCAGCTTTGAGGTCGTTCCTCAGTAACGATTCCATTACTTCACTAAGACCCCGAACAGAGAGATTCCCATGTTCCGAGGGTTCTGTCCTATTATGGACCTAGTCAGTGGGAAATTACATTTGCATTTCATTTAAAGTGCACAAATAGTGATATGTCTGCTGAAGCAAAGGAGTTTCTATGAAATCACTTTGACGCAAAGTTAACAAGTGTGCTCAAAGATACATTTTTAACAATTTCTCGGTTTCTATTACACGATAACTTGATATAGGTTATATTTCGCTTTTAAATTATTCATCAAATATACTCAAAAGATTGCCATCTATTTTGCGTCAAGAATGTTGACATGTTGGTCAGACTCGGGAATTATACAAGTTTTCAGTTTTAAAATAATGGAGAAAAAAAACAATAATTTGTAAAAATCAATAAACTTGTTTTTTTTACGAAGAGAGTATCTATTACTTAAAAGATTATTTTTTTCATGTTACTAAGTTGCTTGAGATCGACAACCATCATAAAAAATATTTTCTTAACCTTCAAGAAGAAATAAATGATCTTTGATGATGATCTATACAAGTTCAGTTAGGTTCGTTAATAATACAAAAATGTTCCACTAAACCAAGCCATTTTCCCATTAAATTTTAAAGCTATTTGCTCAAAATATTGTCACTTCAGAATTGCGGCCCAGCCTTTTGAAAACCGCAGTACTAATGTATTTTCTGCTTCTCCTTAGTAATCTTGTCGTGTCAACAGCACTAAACAAACTTTAAAATTAAATAAATATTAACCCTCACTGCTTGGCCACGAGCACTCGCTCAAGCGACATGCGTATTGCGACGGGAAATAAATGAAAGAAATCGCTTACAGCACGCCGCGAGGCGAGGCCATGCTGGCTAAGCAAGTGATGCACGCGCGTTCTTTGTCGCAAATCGCATTAACCGAGGTAGTGAAATAGGTGTAATACTGTGTTTTCCCAGCACACACCAATTCCACTAAGCGCTCAGAGTAATTTACGAGCGAGCGAGCCAGTAAGCCAAACAACGAAGTTTTGCTCTACTAGGAGTATTGCTCAGTGAATGAAATTGCGCCCCACTAGGAAATCAAGCTGAGATTGCAATGGGATAGTGTCTACTTTATTATTTTCTAAAAAATCAGTGTTGGTTTCACTTCGATAGGTATTATTTTTTAACCCGAGTGACGGGAGGTCATGGTATGTGCAAGGGCTTTGAAAAAGATCCGTTGAATACGATGTAAGTGAAATAAATGAAGTCTACTCGAAGACGAAATGTGAAAGAGACGGATTTAAAGATAAGATAGCTTTGAGTAGATACGATGCTTGCTGATAGAATTTCACTTGGTCTAGGTCCTCGGGTGCAACCACTGACTATCAGGTTACAGCTTCCATAATTCCTCTAACCTCATTCTTCAACTTCATATGTAGGCAGACACGTATCAAACACCCATATAGTCACAAGTCTCAGTTCAGTGCAATATTCGACGAGGAAGCCAATTTTGCAATATTCGCTCTTAATATTGCAACATGGCAGAGCATGTAGCCGTCACTGTTAGACACGTGTTCAGACAGGTTAAAGCGCAATAATAATTTATCGGATCCGAATTTACTCCAATAAACATCATTGAAATTTGCCAATTAAACGCTTAATTAGTTGGTTTGAAAATGATAGATATTATTACACCATTTCAAACCGCGACGGCACGCGGCTGAAAATTCAAATTCAATTCAATTCTAAAACCACCAATTCTTCTGAGTCCACCCACGGGAGTTTTACTCTTACTTCGTTTAAAACAGCTTACAGTATCGAATTATAAAATAAAAACGTCCGCTTTTTGGGCCAAAAACATACAACATACTGGTCGTAAGGCACTTAGAGCGTGTTGTACGACTTTGAACTTTCGGCGGCAAGCCTAACGTAGAAATGACGATGACGACTTTTGAAAATATCCATTATGTATATCTGAAAATGTAATTAGCTTTTGATGAAAATTTCAGACGTCATTCAAATTACTGTTTAAATGCATAATGATTTCATTTAAACTGTGATGTGAGTACATATCGGCTGGCGGTGTTCTCCCGTGTAAATAGGTACCTACACAAAAACTAAATCGGAAACACGGTCATTCAATAAATGTCTACGAATTTAAACAAGTTGACATTAATAATTTTATTTACTTTGAACCCCTTCGGGCAATTTCGTTTCCCGAAACACGTTACTGAAAAATGTGTGTTTTTCGGAACAGCGTAGGAATGATTAAATATTGACTCGTCACCATTTCTGCACTCGACTATTGAGCAAATATTAATCTAAGCAAATTGCGGCTACTCAACTGTGCTTAATCTCCATTGATTAAGCAAGGCTAACAGTAGGCTTCTGCCTTGAGGCGGCAAGCACACAAGCGTATATTTGTCAAATTCAGAAAGCAGATGTGTCTACCACGATATCAAGTATCGAATGCAGGTCCCCACAAAGGATTTTGTTACAATAAAATTCATATTTTGGATAATTGTGTCCATTTTTTTCTCTGTAATGCTTTGTTTATAAGTTTGTAATTATCGATTTTGTTAGTTCCACATAGAAGTTTACGTCTCATGAAGATTTCGTTGATAGATAGATTAAAAGAGCACAACCATGCCATTAAAAATAATATAGTTAAGTCAAGTTTTTCCTAAAAAATACATGACTTTCTTCATTTCTTTTTCATTTCCCGATTGTACCCGAGTGTTCAATACCAACCCTGGTTAGAAATTATCAAATATTTGATTGATAATTTCGCAATATTTTTATTAAATATTTCGATAGTTCAAGATAATTATTTTGTTTGATATTTATTGGATATTCATAACTTGATCTCTTGAAATATTGAATTTCTTTCATTTCTAAAAATTACTAATTGTTTTATTCTTTGAAACTAGCATTAAAATAACATTACAACATTTTATTATTTGACATACGAGTATAGACGAATGTTGGGAACCGTTTTTTTTTTAAGTTGACACTTATCGCGTTTGGATACATGCGGCAGCGACAAGTCACGTTCATAACGATAGAGATTGTTTCATAAACTATTCTTATATGTTTATTACAATAATTGTCAATGATATTGACACTTCGACCCCTGCTTTGAAGCAGTAACTAATCATTCAGAGCGCTCGGAAAAATCTTTTTTATTTTTCTCTCGTGAGATTCAGCCTGTCATCGCTTATCACGATGCCGTTTCGCACTGGCTGGGATAGCTATCCCAGATCCCGGTGTAATTAAAACCTGGCTTATTGGACGCAAAGAAAATATAAATGCGCTTTTGTCCTCTTCCGTTGAAAAAATTTCTTGCTCGTACGGTTCCTATGAAATACAGTGACAATCACCGTAATTTATTTTCACCAGGTCGGCATTGCATACTTGTTGACCTTGTATGATCTAATTAAGCTATCTTCAACTATAACTACCCAATAAAATATATCAGTCATCACCAATCATACTTATTAGAGTGAGTAATCTAGTTTAATTGAATCGTATGAGGTATAATTTATACCCTTCAGAATAAGTTCTATAAATGACAAAGAAGACAAAACATCTAAATAGTATTTCATTATCCCAATAAAACCGAACCCGGATCCCTGAGCTCAAGCTTGCTTAACTTTAATACACTTTGTCCGCCCCGAGCCATACTACATCTATGTATATTGACTAAGTACTGCAAATGCCCTGTTAAAATCCCCCCAGTATTGCCAGACGACTTGAAAACGGAGAAATACGTCGTTTTTTTGTTCAAGTTCGAAATTGACTTTAAAATTGGATGTCCAATGGGTTTGCTTTCTGCCTTACCTATACTCAAGTAAAATGGGGTAAACTGCAAGCAACTTTCCTGTTTAGTTAGTCTGGTTTCTGTGTACATTTTGCTAAATATAACTGCGCAACAGGCAGGACGAAACTTAAATGTTAGTTACGTCAATTGAATGATGTATAGGAGCATAATTGAGTCGAATTGGATGTGAAAAGGCGACGAGACCTGCCAATTGAATTTGATTAGGTGCATACACGAGCGTGTGAGGTTGACATCTTAGTCCTAACTACCAATTCAGGTACCAGGAATACAGATACAAGCCTACACATACGAAGCCGCTACTTTTACATACGTTGTGCCTCCGTAAGCCAAAAAAGAGAAAATTGTGAATGCGTTATTCCAGTAAAATGAGATAAGCGTATTATTCGTAATGTTTTTTTTTTTTGTTTTCCTATGTAGGTTATTTTGATTAGTCAATTTAATGTAAATTAGTTTAGAAAATAGCTGTGCATTTTTAGATTCGCTTGAAAACAATTTTGCCGTGAAAAATCCATCGCATTAAACTAATTTCACAAAACCGCATTCCATGCTTTCATTCAATCTTGCATTATTAAAAAACTAATAATTCTGCTTGTTCGGTTTCGACAAATTTTAGAAAATACTGAAAAAATGTAGGCTGCATTCATCGGAAGATTGTTTTCTGAATTCTGATACGAAACTTTTCATAATGGAAAATATTTTCAGTAAGTAAATTGGAGTCGCTGAACAAAGCGAAAGTTCAGCTGCGCTTTTATTCCAAGCTCTTGTTCTCGTACTTTTTACTTGAGTTCAAAGTGAAAATACCGTTCTCAAACTGCACACTTTGATATCCATAGCATTCTGAAATTAAAAATTAAAAATTCCAGTGATAACTTAAAAAGTCGGTGTAACTGGCTGATTGCCCTTGCCAAGGGATATCGCGTTACGCGGTTACTTGTGGAGGTCAGATAAGCAGTCACTTTATAAAAACGGTAATGGCGTTGTATTGGTATGGTTGTCTTGGCATAATGCAAAATCAATAAAAATAACAGTTGACCCATCTAGTGTTGAGTTGGTCAGGTTAGAATAAATGTCGACTTTATCATAAATTGGGAAAAGGCTTGGCAGATGATGAGTGACCGAGGCGACTGTTGAAATTTCAATACTAGGGCCAAAATTTAAAAATCGAACAGATCTCCCGCAATGTGCCTATACATACAATACCTACATATACCTATTTATATCCTATATTTCTACCGTCATCGCCGACGGTAGGTAGGTGCTGTTCGTGTCAATACGACATAACTGAAGTAACTGATATTCCATACATTTGCTCTGAATAAATGCATACAAATACATTCTCTCTTTACGCTGGCTGTCTGGCGAAATCCTAATGAAAGATATCGTCCATAAGTGGATCTTAATTATGAGTCCAGTGGCCATCTTGTCTATTGAGCTAATACGAGTCTATTACTGTGCGATCTATTATGGATAGTTTTGATCCTTGTATTGTTGAAATAATTGTCATATTTTGTATATAATTCTTTGTTTTTAATGTGGTTAGGGTTAGTTACATAAACCTCGTTTTAGATAGCCAATACACCACAATGTGGTAATTAGGTAGGTCTATACTGCTATTAGGCGCTCCGGTGGAACATGAAACTGTTACAAACGTACATACACAGACTGCTAAAATCAAAACCCTTCTTTTTGGCTTTGTTGTACTCCAGGTGAAAGCTAAAGGTTTATTTTTAAATTTGCGTGAGACAGTATCTGACTTACATTAATATTTCTGAAATTATTTAATGCGGTCGCGAGGCACACCGTTTTTTTTAATGGTGCAAAATAATATTTTTTGGTATACGGTATTTTTTTTATAATAATAATAATAATAACCCCACCGCTGTATCTCTACGTTGACGTCGTGGTGGGGCTTGCGTGCTCCGATGAGCTCTAGGTTTGTGCCGGTAGGGTTTACTTTGCCGAGATAGGTCTAGGGTGAGGGGCCAGACTAAGAGAGATACAATCCAAGCCAAGGTCGCACATGCCGAGGGCTGCATGGCTAGGGGAGAGGTTAGTCGCTAGTGTGCCAACTCTGGATAATAGGGGACCTCCAGTTTTATTTTCCCTTGCCGCAGTGAACGCAGGGCTCTGCTGTGGTCGACTTTTTAAGTCCCTAGCTACTCGTGGGATCAGCATGAATACTAGATCAAAAACAAAAAAACAACTCCAGGCAAAGCTGCCTCAAATAGATGACGAAACTTCACAATCATCTTCGTCATCTCCTTCATCACTTTTCCCATCAATTCCATCATCATCACAATCTTTCCTCGTCACTCCGACGCCTTCATCCTCGTCAATCAGCATACAGTCAGTGGATGTTGTACAGGAGACAAATTTTGTCGACGATACTGTACCCGCCGCTAGAACTGTAACAAGTCGTAGGAAATGGAGCATTGATATGAATAAATTCATCCTACGCACATATCTTCACCTTACTCATATGGAAACCGATAAAAATGCATACCTACCATCGCTTCACACTAAATTTTTGGAAAAATACCCAGATATGCAAGTAGGCCGACAAAGAATAGGTGACCAACGAAGAGCCATCGTTCAAAAGAAATTATTATCACAAGAAACAATAGATCAGATTTATGAAGAAGTCAGAGCTGAATTACAAATAGTCCATACTCAAATACAGCAACACTCCACACAACCAAAGGCACCAATTAACACACAACCCGGTCAGCGTATGAAATGGACGAATGAATATAATGAAGCAATAATTAGAATATATTATACTACTACACAACTAGAAACAAATAAAACAGCATATAGAAAACATTTACATGAGGGATTTATTAATATATATCCAGAACTAGCACATTTAACTGAGCAAAGGGTATCAGATCAAGTAAGAGCAATCATAAATAACAAATACATACACACTAACAGACTAGACGAAATAAAAAACCAAGTAGCTATAGAATTAAGAAATAGCAACACCTACACACAAAATATACAACACATAAATAACGACTCACAACAACCTGATGAGAACATTCACTCACTAAGTACTCAATACACAAATATTCACATCTCTGGCACAACTACCAATACCGCCACAACAAATAGTGTTATACTCCTAAATAACAGCTCCGAAACTAACATAGCGTCTCAAACATTCATAAATACAGACGAAGAAAATTTCTTAAACCACATAGATATAGGTCACCATGAACCTACGCAAATTAACTCTGATGCTTCTTTTGAAAAGAACCAAGAAATCGAAACCACATTCCACCAAGCTCAACAACTTTTTTCTGATACACAACCTACTAATAGACCATACATTCCCAAGCAAAGGACATCTAAAAAGTTCTCTGCCATAGTTACATACATAAACTCTGTCATTCTCACAAATTGCGTAAATGTCGACACAGACTTCATCAAATTGCAGAATGTAATTTACTGTGCAGCATGGACGGCGGCAACATGTAATGGAGCTAAAATATTAGGCACACAAAACGTAAGTCGAACATATATAAAAAGAAAACCAAAGTGGCAAATCAGGTTAGAAAAGAAAATTCAAAATTTGAGAGCAAGCATAGGTAGGCTAACACACTTTAATAATGGCAGCAGAAGCCCAAAACTAATAGCAGCAGTAAAAGAAATTAAAAAAAAATATCAGCTACACGCACAATACGAAGACCCCAATACACAAACAACACACTTTCTGGACACCTTAAAACAAAAATTAAACGCAGCGTCCAGTAGACTTAAAAGATATCTGACATGCACAAACCGTAAAATGCAAAACTCAAAATTTAGCAACAATGAAAAAGTATTTTATAGGAACCTTGCAACAAATAACTCAGACACCACCACCCAAAGTCTAGATACACCTGCACCCGAAATTTTACGAGAATTTTGGGCACACATTTGGGAAAATCCAGTATGCCATAATCATCAAGCAAACTGGGTTAACGAACCAGCACCAGAAATTCCAGAAATGGAATATGATTTTATACCAATAGGAACTTTTATAGACGTCATCAAACGCACCCATAACTGGAAATCGCCTGGCACTGACAATATTCACAACTATTGGTATAAAAAATTCACCAGCATACATCCTTTCCTACACAACCATTTAAACACATTCATCCAATCACCAAATTTACTTCCACCATACTTAACACACGGAGTTACTTATATGATACCTAAAGACATCAGTGACACTTTAAACCCAGCAAAATACCGACCAATTACTTGTTTACAAACTTTATACAAAATTTTAACTGCCTGTGTAAGCGAGGTACTATATGAACATTTAACTAAAAATAACATCCTAGCAGAACAACAAAAGGGATGTCGTAAGAATAGCCAAGGCTGCAAAGAACAACTTACAATTGACGCGATCACTATGAACAACGCTATTAAAAGCAAGACAGATATCCACACAATGTTTATTGATTACCGAAAGGCTTTTGACTCAGTACCGCACAGCTGGTTATTACACGTTTTAAATCTGTACAAAATTCACCCAACATTGAAACACTTCTTAGAAACCTCCATGCAGAATTGGCAAACGGTCCTAAAAATTAATTCCTCCTCTTCGAGTGTAGCTACTGAACCAATCCGTATAAAACGTGGAATTTTTCAAGGAGACGCTCTAAGTCCGCTGTGGTTTTGCATGGCACTCAATCCACTCTCACACTTATTAGATAAAACAGTCGGAGGATTCACACTAGCAACCAATGACACACATTATACACTAACACACCTTTTGTATATGGATGACATAAAATTGTACTCAGCTGACAAAAACACACTTTTTCAGTTAGCTGACACTACTCAGCAATTTTCTAATGACATTTGCATGTCATTTGGAGTAGATAAGTGCAAAATTTTGTCAGTAGTAAAAGGAAAAGTCCAAAATAACAGTTACATACTCGGGTCAGGTGAATCGATAGAGCCAATGGATGAACAAAGTACTTATAAATACCTAGGGTTTAACCAGTCCAGACAAATACAACATAAAATGATAAAACAAGAACTGCTCAAAAAGTTCTCACACCGCCTTAACCTCATTTTGAAAACCAACCTTAACTCTAAAAATACCGTCAAAGCCATCAACACATTCGCAATACCTATACTCACATACTCATTTGGAATAATACGCTGGTCAAAAACGGATATCAGAAAATTGCAACGCACTATAAATACAACGCTAACAAAACACAGAAAACATCACCCAAAATCAAGCATACAGCGACTCACCCTACCACGTCAAGAAGGTGGAAGAGGATTGATAGATATACACAATCTACACAACAAACAGATACTTTCACTCAGAGCATACTTCCATAACAAATCAGAAAATTCATCACTACACAAACATGTAACAGAACAGGATACGAAACTTACGCCACTCAACCTACACAATAGGAACACTCAAACTAATGAAATACTCATAAGCACACAAGAAAAGATTGCCGCATGGTCTGTCAAGGCCCTTCACGGAAGACACCGAGCCTACATGAGCCAGCCACACGTCGACAAAGCTAAGTCGAACGAATGGCTCAAACGAGGCGAGCTGTTTCCCGAAACGGAAGGATTTATGTTGGCGATCCAAGACCAAATAATAGCGACTCGTAATTACAGGAAATATATTATTAAAGACCCTCACCAGCCGACCGACTTATGCAGACATTGCAATACAGCCTCTGAGACCATCCAACATATTACAGGAGCATGTAAATCACTTGCACAGACCGACTATAAGCACCGACATGACCAAGTTGCCGCTATTATACACCAACAATTAGCATTCAAATACAAACTCATAAGTGAGATGAAACCATATTATAAATATAAACCAGAAATAATACTAGACAATAATAATCAGAAAATCTATTGGGATCGGACGATAATAACAGACAAAACTATACATTTTAATAGACCAGATATTACTTTTCACGACAAAGTCAGTAAAACAGTTTACCTAATAGATATAGCTATCCCAAATTCACACAACATTCAAACTACAATATCGGAAAAGTTAAGTAAATACCAAGACCTCGCCATAGAAATAAAAACCCAGTGGGAAGCACAAACCGTCCACATTATCCCTATAGTGCTTTCTTCCACTGGTATAGTACCAAAATCTCTTATGCAAAGCCTTAATACTTTACACATGCCTCCCCACACACTGCAGCTGCTCCAAAAAGCAACAATTCTTAACACCTGTCGCATCACCCGGAAATTCCTTACTTCTTCTACAATATCATCCACATTCTCCATTTAAAGTCCCCCTACAAACTTGGCTCCGGCCCGTGGGTAGGGTTTTTGTACTCTCTTACGAGAGAAGAAAATGAAAGAACTCGAAATAATAATAATAATAATAAAATATTTATTTCATAAAACAAGAGCACATTGCACTGTATACATTGTTCATTATAACGTTTATCACAACTATAAGCACAATTATATAAACTCTATCCCTTAAACTAGGTCTAGCCTGTATCTTAAGAGATAGGATTCAGCCATATGGGTACAGTAGATAATTAACATTCAATAACAAGTGAAACAGTGTCGATGTTACATAAGCTAAAGTTATTCTATGAAATAAGTGTAGGTGGGTTACTTAGTGTGTTGTGTATGTGAGTGAGAGTTCGTGTATGTGCGTGTTGGTGTGAGTGCGCGTGCATGTGTGTGTGTGTGTGCGTGCATGTGTGTGTAATGGTAAAAGTGCGTGGATTTTGCGATTGTATTTTTATTTTTATTTTTATGAGATGTATGCTAGAAGATTCTCCGTTGTGAGGTAGTCTTGCTGTAGTAGCCATTGAGTAATTATGTGTTTTAGCGTGTGTCTGTTTAAATCAAGTATGTTTAGTGTTTTGTGTAGTTTCTTATATATATAAGTGCCTATGACGTAATATTGGCGTGCGGCAAATGTGGTTTTATGTGTTACACCTGACGGTATGTTTGTGCGTTTGTTTGGGTTGGATCTGGGCATGAGTCTATGAGTTCTGAGGACAGTCTGCAAGATGAATAGCTGTCTAACTGTTAATACCTTACATTCATCATAAAGTTGTTTGGTTGGATATAAGTACGGTTTCTTAGACATAACTTTTAGTACGGCTCTTTGAGCTCGCTCTGCCCTCAGGAAGTTCGTTTTAATAGCACCACCCCATGCAGTGATGCAATACCCTATAATCGACTGGCACAGTGAAAAATAAACCATTTTTAATGTGTCTATGTCAGCCGACTCTCTAAGGGATTTAAAAACATATATAAGACGCATTGTCCTGCTAGTTACCATTTCTAGCTGTTTGTCCCATCGTAGGCCGTCATCTATTTGCAGACCTAGATACTTTACACAGTCACTTCTAGCTAGCGTAGGACATGAACACGGTGTTGGAGAGTTCAGGCAGGAGTGAGCAGTTACAACAAAGCTATGCGGTGGCTTGGTGTTTCGTCGGATAGCAAAAGGAATGTAGCAAGATTTATCTAAGTTTAGTGTAAGTAAATTTCGATGAAACCAGTTCATAATACTATTTAATGCTAATTCTGCCTTAGTTTTAACCTCATCCCAAGTAGAGCCATAAATGATAATTGCAGTATCGTCAGCGTATGCGTAGATCTTGCAGTTTGGTAGCATCATCCTGCAGAGGTCATTAACATAAATTTGGAACAATGTAGGACCCAATATGCTCCCCTGGGGCACACCGTATGTCACGGTTTCCACATTGCTGAGATACGCATCTATTTTAACTTGCTGAGAGCGATTCTTGAGGTAATCTTTAAACATGTCGAGTGCTATGCCACGTATACCCAGATGCTCCAATTTTGCGGTAAGTTTGGGAACAGAAACTGTGTCAAAAGCTTTTGACAGATCCAGAAATATACCTAAACACTTAGCCCCACTATCAAGTTTCCTTGCTACAAATTGTGTAAGATCCAGTACAGCATCTTCCGTCGAAACTCCAGACTTGAAGCCATACTGGTTCTCGGCAATAATGCTATGTTTTTGTAAAAAACCCCTAAGTTGTCTGTTGAGGATCTTTTCAATAATTTTTGAAAGCGAAGGCAGGATGGAAATTGGTCTGTAATTGTTGACACAGGTTCTGTTTCCGCTCTTATATATTGGATGGACTATTGCTTTTTTCAGTCCGTCAGGGAACGTTCCTGATTGTAAACAAAGGTTGCAGATGTAGGTGATTGGTGGCACTAGTATGTGGCGACAATTTTTCAGCAAGGTAGATGATATACCATCCCAACCTATGGCACAATCATTACGTAATTGTAAGATTATTCTTTCTACCTCACCTTCATCGGTGTCTAGTAAAGCGAGAGAGCCAGCTGGAGGGGAAAAATTGGACTTTTCGGATCGATCGGTGCCAGAGAGAGTATTTGTAGAATCATGAGATTTTAATATATTTGCCGCTAAGTTTTTACCAATACTACTAAAGAAGGAGCATACTTGATTCACGGAAGAGTGAGGATTATCACTTAGTTTTAACAATTCATCGGGAGTGGTGCGTATTTTACGAGTATTTGTGATTTCTTGAATGGTTTTCCATAGAGCTTTGGGATTATTTTTAGATTTTTCAAGTTCACTTTTATCAAAGGCTATTTTAAGTTTACGGAGTAGTTGATTACAAAAATTTCTATATCGTGTATATGTAAGTTTTAGAATTAAGTTATCTGGTGATTTATTTGTTTTCATGTGCAGCCTATCCCTATTTTTAATACATTTTAACAAGCCTGGTGTAATCCAGGGCTTAATAGTTCTATGTGTCTTTGGAATTGTAATTTTGTTCGTATGTTTACTTACAACGGTAGCTACTATTGATACAAACTTATTCAAGGCTTCATTTGCATCGTTAATATTATAAATGTCTGAAAGGTTTGTGTTCTCTAGTTCCGATTTAATGGCATCATGATTAGTACGGGAGATGGTGTATTTTTGTTTTCGATATAGATTCGCGTTCATTAACGTAAGTATAATTGGTTTATGGTCAGTGATAAACGATTCGAGAATTAATGTGGTGGAAGGTAATTTGGACTTTAATAAAATATGATCAAGACAGTTTTCTAATCTCGTGGGTATTAGATGTGTAGGGAGTAGACCATGGGAAGCATTTTGGATGAGATACTCAAAACTATGGGAGCTCTTGTTACCCGGTTTAATGTCGATATTTAAATCACCGATAAGTGCGATATTTGGGAAAGGAGAAAGTTCACCCAAGACATTATTTAAGCTAGACAGGAAATTTTCTATTCGGTCTATGCTGTTATTAGACGGCGAGCGGTAAATAGCTAGAAAAGCAAACTTAGAGTCTAGTTGACATACAAGGGAGTTGGCGTATATTATGCTTGGTTCCCAGACTTTGACATTTAATCCCATTTTCGTGTAAATTATTACACCTTCATTTTGATTTGACGTAGGTTTAGTTGAGTGTGACAGAAAACCATTAAGTATTGGTGGGCTATTTATTTTGCTAAGCCAACACTCGGTTAGCATAATAATGTCAAAGCTAATTTTAGTGGAACAGATCAATGCTTGTAGGTTATCAAAATTTTTCTTTACACTGCGTATATTTATGTGTAATAATTTAATATTACTCTCGGAAACGTTAATATAATTTGTACAGTCTTGTGGATTACAAGAAAAGGAATTATCCAGTCTAAAAATGTCCAAATCGTCATTAATATTTATTAAAGTATCCATTTGTGCTTAGAGTGGTAACTAGATAGGGCCAAATGGAAACTGAGTAGAATTATTACTACATGAAAGATAACATCTCTCCTTGTTAAAGTTACATTTATGGTTGTTTGTGTGTATGTGAAAGTGTATAAGTTGATCAGCATGAGTATGATTTGTATTTTAATATGTATTGTATTGTAGGTACGAATTAGAATTTTGTTATTTGTACGTACGGGTAAGTGTTTTAGTAAAATGTGTGTTAAGTCTAGTACTAAATATTGAAGGCAAAGGGTAATTAACATTAGGATATAATCAAGAGATGTGAACATAAATAACAAAGGAAGTCATATAATCTTCATACCAAGGTCCTGGAGACATTTTTCCGAATTTACAAGTTATCTTATGTAAATACGCGGTACGGTGAGTGAGTAGAAAGAAGTAATGAAAGGAAAGCCTTGATCATTTTTCTTTCATTATTAAAATTAAAAAGCCGCAATACCGACCACACTGCCACTGTAACCTTATGATGTATATACAAGCAGATAAGTTTCAAAGTCAAGACACAAAGTCACTGCATTGTCTATAAAGGTGACATCACCCTCTCACTGACCACCCCCTTTTTATTATGATCTGACGAAGCATTCAGAACGCGAGGTCTCTTTTTAGGCACTTCATCTTGGCACGAGAGATAAAAGGACTTTTTCTCTTTTGTGTTTTTTTGCAGTAACATTAAAGCCGGGAAATAATATGTTTTGTTCATGTTTCGCTGTCCATGTGAAAATGCATCCGAAGGCAAATTTCTAATGGGTGTAAAAGTACCCTTAGCGAAGCCGAAAGGCACTTGTTCTATCCGTCATTGCGATATTTTTTTCGTTCTAGACCATACCTGTCCCACCATCTAGTTACGCAGATATTAGGGGTCCAAGTTGCAACTTTTTCACAACAAATCACAAGTTTTTAATTTTAGAACTTTAATTTAAATACCCTCACGAACCTCGTACCATTCAACGCTTCCATCAGCACAGTGTTTTGAATGCGTAACATTGATTGCTATTGTAAAACGTGATTTTTGACCCCAGAAAAACCTCGTCCCAGCAATAACTTTTGCGTAGGGTTACTTAGTTTGATGTACTGAATGCTTGGTTGCTGGCTTTGTGAAGGGTGTTTTGGGCACCTTGTATAAACCGTTAAAAATCTAGTCGCAATGTCATCTCAGCAACAATCAATGTAGAGACAACGGACGTTTTTGTCCGAAAACAGTGTCCTAAATATTATTTAAATACTTACTAGTGATGTAGGCATGAAGCGCCTGTATCACTTTGTGGGGGAGGACGGCATATCGAGAAGCAGCTAATCAGGAAACTGCGGTTATTTCAATTTAATTACCTGTAAAGAAACAGAAAGAAAATAAATAAAAGCAACAAATAACATAGGTAGTTTAACATGAATCTTTTGGCGTGCTGCCTGGCGTGTCTCCTGGTGGAAATCATATTGAAAAAGGTAGTCGTAATGTTTCACTACATTTTTAATCGAAAACAATGGCCGCTATTTCGTTATTTCAGAACAATTTCCACAAACAATTACAAATCTTTACCAACGCAACTCTTTTGACAGCACCAAAAAACCGAGCTGCATTGTATATAATTAGTGGTATTATTGATAGATTATGACTGAGATAAGAATGCATTCAAAAGTCCAAGCTCAAGGGGACGCCTGTGCCCAGCAGTGGGATGACACAGGCTAACAGTAATAGTAAGAATGCAGGAATTGCCCATCTAGGTTCTGCGTGTAAGATAGTGCGACATCATACAAATCCACACACACAAAAGATAGCGTGAGGCTGAAGCCTCTGTAAATAATTGCAGACTTCAAAAAAGAAACGCGCCGATTAATCACGGCGGCAAAAAGCTTAGTCAGACAAGGCCCTTATTTATTCATACTGTAATGCCGTGCCCTCATGTGTTTCCTTTTATAAATAAGTCCTAACCTTACCCTTAGTGCAAGTGGCGTGATAGAGGGGTTCAGGCTATTATATACTTTTATAACATCATGTTTGTAACCTTTTGAAGAGCTTCATGTAACTGTGTTTATACTTTTGTACTGTACTGCAGCAGTTATGTTCAGAATGCGTATGGAGGGTTGGAATGTTGATTCTCTTGGTTGGGAAAGATAGCTTTGGTTTTATTTAGGTTTTGCGTGTTAATTTAGATTATTAATAGTTTCGCTGACTTTCTTGACATTTTATTCTAAAATACAGGATTTAAACAGATCCTTCACATAGCCGTCAACCAAGCATTCTGTACATCAAACTAAGTAACTTTACGCAAAAATTATTGCTGGGAATTGACTTTTTTTTGGGGTGAAATATCACTTTTTACGGTAGGACTCGATGGAAAGAACTCAAAGCATACGCTGATGGATGGTTTGAATAGTACGGGGGTCGTGGAGGTGTGCAAAGTAAAAATCTTACATTAAAAACAAGTATTTAAAAAAAATACTTGCGAAAAAGTTGGAACTTTGACCCCCAATATCTCTGTAACTAGAAGGTTCCCATGTATGGTCTAGTGCAAAAAAATATCGCAAAGACGGGGAGAACAAGTGCCTTTCCGCTATGTTAAGGGTCTATTTACACCCTTTATAACATAACTGAAACGTAAATACCAAAAATTTTAATTCTACCCAAACTATCCATGTAAAAACTCTAAACGAGTTTTCTAAAAGTAAATTTACGCACTTTCGAATGTTCCACCAGCCAGCATTCGGTCTGAGTGCTAGATTACGGTCCATTACGTCTCACATAGTATAGGCCAGTGGCCCAGCAGTGGGAACGTTATACGCTGCTCGAGCATATCAGCGGGATAATGCAGGTATTTTTGCAGCACCATTTCTGCCTGTCGAATAAATTCCCAAGCCACATTATAATCGAATATCCAATTCATTATTTACCATTGCACTCAATTCATAGCAACGTAATATTCGCTAAATAATTCCTGCTATTTACCGATTAACTTTCAATCCGAATTAGAGAGGATTTGTATTCAATTATTGGATATTGGTTAATTAATGTGCATACAAACATTTATGTGGTTCACAGAAATTTATCTAACAGTACACTAACATTTAGCCAGTTATGTTTAAGTCTCATATAATAGGGGGTGAACCTATTGACATCGCCGTCATTTGTACATCTTTGACAGTCGTTACAGGTAGTCAACCAGTATTATCAAGGAGCAACGTACTACTCCGTATTAACCGGGTTGTGGAAGTCAGATAGGCAGTCGCTCCATGTAAAATCCCGTTACACTGATAGCCGACCCCAGCATACATAGTTGGGAAAAGGCTAGGTGAATGCTGATGCTCGATTTTAGTATCGAATCTCTATATTGGTATAGAGATTCGATACTAAAATCGAGCATAGCTTGAGCTAGGCTTGGGCCTAGCCCCAGATTTAAATTAAAAGCATCCGTTTAGGCATTACATTCATATTCATTTGTTTAAAATGTTATCATTTTGTAATTTATAATTTATGATGAAATAATTACATTCCGATGATGGAATTGCACTAAAGAATTAAAACATGGACCTCGAATATTTAATTAGGAATTTCAATTTAGCAAGTCAAGAATCCAGGAGGCTGCTGTTGGTTTAGTCAAACTAATTCTATTAATTTGACTAAATTTATTTTATTTTGTATTATGAACACGCTTTTTTCACGTTACTATCAATGGATACTTTATTCGTGGAAAAGTAAAATTGACTACAAATTATTTTGCTTTGTTACTAAGTTAGTATGTATTGATCATATCTTGCAACTGAATTTCAAACCAGTTTGCAAAAAACCGATTGAGCTGAAACTTTTTGGTTCTAGTGACAATACATTTTAATGATAGACATGACTTGATCCTGCAGCCAGACTAGCCTACTCACAGAGCACTCCTCATAATACTTTAACTAGTTATTTTTCTTTTGCTTTTTAGCTAGTTTTAATAAAAAAAATGTTTTATTCAGAAAGAAATAACTGAAAGTGTTGCATGCGGTAAACGATAATGATAACATGGCAGCCCAGAGTGGTTACCGGCTGCCCGTCAGCTCTAACGTTGTTAGCTGAGTAAGCTGCACCAGCGTGCGGTGTGCGCGCGCTAACTAGATCTGTGTGATCTGTGTAATTAATGGTTCTCCGTCCTCATTTGACTTGACCAATATCTGGACTTTAAGAGAGTGAGTTATCTGCGAGCTTTTTCGGCTGTTTTCTCCTCAGAGACCTTCTCAAACTTTCGCATCTAGTTATAAAACATAACATGATGTGACGTGTAAAAGTGTTTTGTAAAACAAATTTACGGAAATAAATGAGATTTATAATTTCTTATAGTGTGATTCCTAAACACCTGCGTTTCTTACAGCCGTTGCCCGTTCCCCGGATATAAAGTCGATTAAAATAATGTAGCTAGGAATCAACAAAAGATAGATTCTAAAACACACTGTTTTAGAATCTGTTTTTTCCTAACTAGTACCTAGTAGGTACCTCCGAGTATTCGAGCTAAGATAGCCTATCTACTGGTGTTCCTACAGTGATCGAAATAGGCTACAATAGAACCTAGGCTGAATAGGGCTTTGTGCTTTGACCACAATTTCACTGCTCAGGACAGGTTGACGGCAATAGTGCAATTGTGCGATACGATCGGCCCAGCTTCCATCATGCTAGACTGCATTCAAATCGAAGACATGTCCACTTTAACGATTATCAACTTCACACGAATGGCCATTAAATTGGAACAGAATAAGTTTTACATTTGAAAAGTCGTAAAAATGTGTGTTGTTGTAGGGTTAAAAAACGTCTTTTTCTGTAAAGGTGTAGATAGAAACTACAGAACGCTTTTGCAGCGCAAAATGAACCTTATAGGTTTTACAGTTGTTTATCCAAAAACACATGCTTGTTTACATGTTCGGAGACTAAATCACGAAAGTAGTTTACATCCTACGTAAGTACACTGGCTCGGTCAATGACCTAACGCAAGTTAGTGCAAGTCTCCACTCTATGGTCTATCAGTCAAATTCGATGACAGGTTAGTGTTGCAGTCGGTCACAGACCGCAGATTTAACTATGATTGATGCACAGCATCTTTTATAGATGTGGGAAATACCAATTGTTTATAATTTGCGGAACTTAGGTTCAATTAACACCACCGCGGAATGGAATGGAAGCGAATTTTACAACGAAATTGTACAAAGCATTTAATTTAAAATTATATAATTAACTTACAAACTAAATACGAGTCAAAAAAAGGTCACGCGTCTTTCGGGTAATCCTCGCGCATTCATGAGAATTCCATGTCATGAGTTTTTCATTTTACGAGAAAAAATTGACGCTTCCATTTCATTCCGCGGCGGTGTAAATTGAGCTTTAGAGTTTAAATTCAAAGGATGTTTTAGAGCTTTATTTTTTGTATGAATCATACAACAAAACGCCTGTAATCCCCGAAGGGGTAGGCAGGGGTGGATTTATAGTACGCCCCACATTTCGTCAGTTAGGTAGATAGTGATCATATCGGGATTCCATTATAATATTATATAAGGTCTATCTTTTCAGACACGAAATATTTTTAGAGTAACTTCTACAAGTCGTAAAGTCACCATAGCAACGAAAAAAAAAATATCAGTGTTTTTTTTTTACGAAATTATTATAATTCTAAAATTTTTTGAGACTTTTTGCATAAAACCTTTACTCCCATATTCTAACAATGTCAGTAGGTAAATACGACGTAGTAAACTAGCGTGATAGATGTTCAAAAATAAGAAGCTAGTATTTATTTTGTGGGTCAAGTAATTTTTTTTTTTTTTTAAATGTACTCGGGTAAAAAAAGTCCCTTGAAATGGCTTCGTTATAGCCGTTAGATGATTCCCTGAAACTATTTCGTATATGAATAGTTAGACCTTATATAATTGTAATCAGGTTAACGCATTACGAACACGAATCAAATTTAAGGTTTCTTGTTTTTATACACAAGTTCTATAATACCTACCCAAAGATAAATGAAAACGCGAACGACTTGAAAAACAACAAGAAGACTTAAAAGTTATCGTATTGCTCTCACAGTTTATAATTAATACGGCAGACGAACCGGCAAAATTACTTATACGGATTCCATATTTGATTACTACAACCAATCTTACCTTATTTTCTTTTTCACATAATAAGTATCTATCTACCTACTCCAACTATCGATAACTCAAGTAGGTAATATGTATAACATCATCATCTGTTTAGACTTCCAGTCTGACCGTTACCGGCAACTGGATACCTTTTATTTACATGGAGCAACTGCCTAGCTGTCCTTCTCAACGCAGAGTGGGTATCACGACACCGTTTGACAAAACGGGTTGTCTACCAGTAACTATTTAGTCCTCATCCTCGAATGACCGCAGGGGCAAATGCTTTCCGCGGCATCTACGGACCGACCTCGGGAAGTGTTGCTTAACCTAAGCTTAAACGACCCATGCGGCTGTTATGATTTAGCCAAATATTTTGGGAGGTCTATCCCGTACGTGCTCTGTGCGATTCATTCACTATGTCCTCACTAATGAACTTACTACGACAACGACAGGCGCCGCCGGGGCCTGCCGTAGCTATTTTGAACCTTCATCGTATTAAACTAGTTTTTCTTTTATAAATAAACGCTCACCACGCTAATGCGGGTGTATCCCACTATTTCCATGGAAATACAAAATGGAAAAAGTGGGACCAGCGTTTTTTACAAATTATATCCCATTATTTCTATTGCGACAAAAAAACGCAGTTATGTTATTTGAAAAGTTTACCACTTTTAATGAAAAGATTAAAATTAAAACGACTTCTCGGTATTCAAAAAAAATAAATTTATATAAATTAAACAAATTAATAATCTGCCATTTTTTTTAAATAATTCTTTTTGCGTTTTTTGTCGTAGCCGACAGCATTAGAAATAGTGGGACAATCTGTCTGAATCAGGCCCAGTATTTCTATCCATAGAAATACCTAATAGAAATAATGGGATACACCCGCTAATGCTGGCATGCAAGCAAGCATGCATATTGCATGCTAGCATGCAGTATCTCTGCTTCGGCTCGCTGGCTAGCCTCAGCCGCGGCGGCGAGTGTTGGAACCACCTGCTCCTCAGATCGCGGGCCGCCTTGGCCCTCCGCGCCTACGAGGGTTTAAATTACACT
Organism: Noctua fimbriata; assembly: GCA_905163415.1. Lineage (NCBI taxonomy): Eukaryota > Metazoa > Arthropoda > Insecta > Lepidoptera > Noctuidae > Noctua > Noctua fimbriata. The sequence goes on from LR990921.1 coordinate 1,840,509, forward strand.
CTAGGGGTAGGGCAGGCAAGACTATGTGAAGTCGGTATTGCAGCGATTCGTTTGTGTCACTAACTTTTAGCACGCTCGCTTCCCTCGCTCGCCTTCGGGCGTTAATGGTCACTGTTCTAACCTAACCCAAATGATTCACTAACAATAGAGGGGATCAGGTGCTCGGCGGCCCCCGCCTTCACCTTCTAACCCAACCTCTCTGATTCGGGGTGTGAACCATACTGATGATATTAATATATATTTTAAATGAAAGACCTAATGATTATCGATTAAATAAACGTTGTATCCAATAACGTTACAAACAATACGAAATAAGTTTTAGAGTATATAAATGTTATACGTAAAGAAATTATATCAACAGTTGATATATCTCACGTTTATTATATCTTGTGAAAGTTATTGAAATGAAAACATACCAAATAACTTTATATGAAATGAGACGCACCCATTTGCTGGAGTTCTATTAAAACATTTTGCAGGGCAATTACGTTTTGTTTCGTTTTTTATAGTATGGTTATAAAAGGGAATTGGTTAACTTTTGGGGTGTATACGCGAATACAGTGCTACAAGGATGTTTTGACGCTTGAATCGCATCGCCAGAGGGGCGTTCGTTAGTAACATTATTTTGGGAAATTGTTTCATGACATTATATTGAAAACATAAGATGTGAATATACAAGAAAAGTAGACATTTTTAGACGCCCAAAAATCCTTGATTAATTATATTCTGATGTCTGTTTTATGGGTTTCCGAACTGTAAATAGTTTGTGTTTAATAATCTATGTAATGTAGTTTTTTTTATTTTTTGTGATTGCTCAAGAATATTGAGCGACTTTGCTGACTGTGCTTTGATGCTGGCTTTTACTATTTTTACCCGACTACGGCGAAGCAAAAAGGAGGGTTATAATTTTGACCGGTATTTATGTATTGTTCATCTGTTCCCGCATAACTTCTGAACTGCTTATCATAATTTGACAAATGAGTTACTTTGAAAGCGTCTTGATCGTCCGCTGGTTATAGGCTATGGGACGACACAAATTGGATATGGGGCCCTCTAGAAAAAAAAAAAAAAAACGAAATGAAAAATTTATGTAGGCGTGTTGGGTATCAAATAAAAGGGCTTAAGAAGCACATTTCAAAATTGTATATATTGTTAACTGTTGCTTACGGCTTTACTTGCATGCACCCGTTAATTAGGAATAACTTCTAAAAACCAGGTCTCACTAAAAACCGGGAAGGTTAATACATATACAACTGTGTAAGAACTACGTAATATAAGTATGGAAAACATGAAATAAAAAAAAACAGTACATTCTAATAGTAGTAAGGGATCATAAACTTTAGGGCAAAGTGACATACGACGACGGCTATCCTGTGAACATCACTATGAGTACTTATTAAATACATTAAAATATATAACGTGAACTTATTTATTTAATAGACGATTGAATGGTTTGTAGATACGTAACAATTTCAGACGAGAATATTTTCTTGTTTCATACTTTTTAGAGCGTGATTTTTCAGCAGTCGGGTTTTACTTTTTTAACTTATTTTTTAGTATTATATTGACATATAGGCTTTATAAGAACAAGTACTAACATGTTCATGTACTAGTTCATTAAGGGCATTCCTCCCAGCGCGCCGACAAACGAAGCATCTATCCATTAGCATAAGCATAATCTGCCTATAATGTTCCCACAGCTGGGACACACGGCCTCCTCTCTATGAGAGGAGGCACGCGGGCCCAGTGCGGGTTGGTATAAATAATAATGTGTAATTTATTTCATCACCACTGCTCTCAAAACGGTGAAGGAAAATATCGTGAGGAAACCAGCATGTCCTAGAATCAAAAAATCAAAGACATGTGACATCTACAAAGCATCTATCCAGTTGAAGAAAAGTACTAAAGATTGACAGATTCCAGTTTGTCAGTAAAAGATAAACATAATGTAAATAAAATAACTCATATTAGAGTTCTACTACATGTTTCTTGCAAACCATCAGTGCGTAGTACAAAGCCAAGCCAATTACAAAGTCAAGCCAATTGTCCGTTTAATCAATTGTATAATTGATTAGACACCAGCAGCGTTATTAATTATGTTAGTATCGACTAATTAAACACCCGAACGTACTATTAATTTCGTACCTAATTAACACAAAAATTTAATAATGAAGACATGTTTTAATTTAAAAAATAAAGCCAACTCTGTACTACGAATATTACTACAAAATCGCCATTCATATGGCAAGTGAAGATCGACAAGCTCTGTGCAGCGTCTGGTTCAGCTAAAATGGGCTGCTTTCCCTTGAACTCACTATTCTTGATGCGTGATTCAAGCCCACTTGCATTTCATTAATACTAAAACGCAATCACTGAGTGCATTTTTCAATCTCTATCATTGTACAGGGTGGATGAGACACCGACGATAAAACAGTTACCACGTAATCAGTACATCATCCACATTGAAACTATTCGTCGGTTTTTAAAAAAAAAACAGATATTTCCTGCAAAACTCCAATACCTACGGTAAAAATGTATGACACCCCGTTCAGAATAGTGTACCTTGTATGTTTGGTACTATTAAACATAGTTTAAAAATTCTGCTCCATCATCTTCACAAGACAAACAGAAATAGAACGATGTTTCAAATTCATTTAGCGCCAAATGCATAATTATTTAACTTGTGGTGCAAGCGGAACTAGCACCAGTTAGTAGTTATCAGGCAAACATGATGCGAGGGAGCTTTGCGGTTTCAAAATATTATTGTTGGTTTATTCAGCACTGGGACTATGTGGGTTAACTGTAATATTACATTATAATAACAATATTCTGTGATATTTTAACTCATGGCACTCTTTACTGCCCAACTGTTATGTTGATTAAGAATTAATTTGAAACAATAAAAATAACATTAAAGTGCTGGTTGGATGCCTATTATAAGTATACGCAGCATTCACCATAGGACAACAACATATATTCTCCGATCTTATTAAGTAATAAAATTTGAATACAATGTAAAATTTACTTAAAACTAAATGAGATGATATGAATTACGTGATATGTACGTATGATAAACGTGTTATGAGTCTGATATCGAATTATTATTCCTTTATTTATATTTTTACAAATAATTTACATTTTTAAATATTCCTTAGAAAAAAACAATATAAAAACATTTAAAAATATAAAAAATTGTAGCCCACCGGTATCGGGAACAGGGTTCAAGCTGCCGGAGGCCATGGCTCCAGAGAGAGGAACCTCCTAACAATGCGAGCCGTGTCCAGGAGTACCGCTTTCTGAATCAAGCCCTTGATCCATCTGCCTAACGAGTTCCCCCTCAGGTATTGGTCGAGGCTCTTGGCAATTAAGCCATGGGCTGATACAACTATCGGCACAATGACCGCTGAGTCCACATCCCACATGTCGACAACCTCGCGAACCATTTATTTACATTTTTGTTAACTAGTCGTGTGGTAATCGGTTGTCGTGGTATGGGCATGTGATGCGGAGGAATGAGGAAAATGTTGTGAGGAAAGTTTTGAGTATGAATGTGGATGGGTATATGAGTAGAGGAAGACCAAAGAAACGATGGATGGACTGTATAAAGAATGATATGGCAAGAAAGGAGGTGTCGGATGAGATGACGAGTAATAGAGAAGTATGGAAGAAGAAGACATGCTGCGCCGACCCCAAATGAATTGGGATAAGGGCAAGAGAATCATGATAGTTGCAAATATTGAAAGGATTGATCTGAAAGAAATTAGTTGCTTAAAGGCAAATTAGTGCACTCCCTCCCGTACCTCAGAAAAGAATCTTCTGAACTTGTTGAGTGAAATACCGAATAAATCGGTTTCCAGGGATGTGCAGGAACTATTGTACCTTCTACATATTCGTAAGGGAACGTTGAGACCAAGGTTTGATTTGTGGAAAGGAATATGAAACAGTCTGGTGAAGGGATGTCTGGGAGGTTTTGAAGGGACTGAAAACGAAATACGCTCAACTAAATCGCTGTATTTTACGATGCCGTTGACAATTTTGTAAAGAAAAATAAGATCGCGCTATAATAATTAAAGTTATTTCATTTTTTTGGGCGTAAGTCCGTTCAGTCCATCCAAAGGTTGTCTGAAAGATATCGATCGGTATTAGCCCGCCATATCACTAGCAATATTGTAAAAGTGCCGTAGGTACAGCTATAACTTTGGTAGACAATAAACTATATTATATCTAGCTAGAATCACATTAAATTCGAAGTTCTCGTGTTTTGCTAAGACCCGCAACAACTTTCCAAGTACCAGGAGCACATATGTATACGTGTGTAGTAGAGGGATTAGATGCCGTTCTGAGTATTCACAGTACTTAACATTGTTAATATCTCTATTGAAAATGGAAACGTTTACACGTGCGAGGCGTAATTATACTAGATACAGTGATATTGTTGCTAACAAGAACACGGTCAGAAATTTAGTCATTTATAAATGTAAAATTATACTATCTTAGTATAAACTGGGCTGGGACGAATAGGCAGGTATGCAGCAGCATGACCGTATACGGTTACACTGGAAGCCGACTCCTAGATAATTAGGAATAGGCTAGGCAGATGAGGATACTAACTCAGCCAACTTTAAGTATTGTTGGTCTTCAAGGTTGGCTGGCTGGCATGGAAATGGAAACATGTAGTATTTACTTGATGAAATTCTTGACTAGGTACTGTCCTGTGCATCCGATGAGTACAGCCACAAAAAGCTTAGTAAGTTTTGTATACCTCTGAAGGTATGTTGTATGATTGTTCACATGAATAAGTTTCAATTTTGAAGTACCACCCAGAAATCTAAAGAAGTTCTTAATATATTTTTATTCACATAGTATATATAGTATGAGACAGTTTTTTTCTAATATAGATTTTTCCATACAACTATATGGATGGTTACATGATGCGTATAAAGTTTAGGTCCATTGCACTCGGATTTCAATATCATCCGACTTTTCCAATAAAAATGTGTGTCGGGGTGGTGCGCACTTGCGTGAGAAATATTCAACAATTTTTCACACAAAAATGCACGTACAATACCGAATCCCTTTTTGAACGGCTCCAGTGAAATTGTATTTTCGTTGGAGTTCTTTTTGAGGGCAAGTTTATATCAAAAAGTTTAATTTATTTTGAATCGGACAGCTGTTAATAATGTAATTGGTAATCGAAATCGGATTATTCGAGGCACACAAGCTGGTAATAAAGTGAGGTTTTTTATTGGAAACCAATAATATTCATTCATGAGAGAGAATGCGTCAATTACTGTTAGACAGCTATAGCTACACATATTGTAAAACTGAATGGCTTTGCGTGTCTGTATGTGTGCCCGCATAGTTAGGTTACACTTACACTACGCATCGGGTTCAGATATTGTTTTCACCATCGCTAAGACAATGTGGGTATAGTGCAACAAGTACGTACAAAATAAAGAAATCGCAACGTTTTATGAAGTGGTGAAAAACTTATTTAATTTCGACTTTACGATGATGATGATGATGATCTCCATTTAACATCATAAAACTTGATTCAATATTCAACTCGTAAAATATAAGATAGTAAGATCAAGCTGAATGTCAACGTGGTATTGTTCAACCCGCACTAGGCCCACGAGGTGGATCACGGGGCACCTCCTCTTACAGAGGAGCCTAGCTGCGTCTCAGCTGTCAGCACTCAGCAGTGGGAACATTGATGCCTGTTTGCTTTCTGATGTTTAAAGAAAAAAAAGGGGCGAACCATCCCTCAGCTGTAAAATGTAAACGCTGGCATGGGTTAATGAACCCGTCTATCGAAATCCACATTATGTCAGGTCATCAAGCTAGCTAACCTAGGCTGCCCTAGACAGGCTCACGTGCGATGTCAATACACTCGGTATTACCTCCAGCTTTACTTGGTTGTTGGTCGTGAAGAACAAGCATTTAGGTTCCACCTTCACGTTATTAACGTGGTAGAAGTAAAACTCGATCCCATAATGTACGGTGAATCGAGTTCCATAGTTGTATCAAAATTACCGAACACTTTTTTTTTCCATAATATAACAATAGTCACTGCCTGTATAAGAAGTCTTTTTATTTCCAATCTAGCGGTTTTTGGAAGATCGATTGTACACAAGGCCTCAGTTGAACAGTGTAGGTCATTCAATTCTATTTTCGTAAACAAAATGAATGAAGACCAATCCTCGTGAATTGGTAAACCAATCGCCCTCAAAATCAATCGAGTTATACTCTTCGCAATCACTAGAATTGAACAGCCCATTCTAAGCTGTTCGATTCAAAGTGAGCTTTGATCTGTGTGACGTTTTCACGCCAGAGTTTTTGTCTTCCTAAAATCAACGGATTGATTCCTGGCTAGGGATAGTGATTTTCCAAAAAACCAATGGTGCAGTTTTAGTATCATTTTCGTCATCAAAATCGGGCTCGAGACTCCTTTGAGTATTTTTCTCTATTCCTCATAGTTTCAGATTTGGTCATCCCGCCCCCATTTGAAAAATTCACCCTGTATAGCCTTTGCAAAAAAAAATCGCAGTATACGGGTAGATGGGACACCGACGCGATAACGGTTATCACATATTCAGTACATCATTCTGAGCTCCTCATAAAAAAATTTCATCGGTTATTAAAAAAACAACTGTTTCCTACAAAACTGCGATACCTACACGGTCAAAATGTATGGAATAGCTGGTTTTTTCAGAAACAATAGAAACGTCCGGAATTTTCTTCAAATATCCAGAATTTCATCCGGAAAAATTTTCTTTGCATTGGGACTCCTAGGCGAAGTAGAAGTCCAGCAGTGCTGACGCGTGTGCTCCGCGCGGAGCGAGCAACAGAACCCGTACAGTTTCCTGCTCCAGACGCAGACGACCACAGAGACAACAGTGTCATAACATTAAACTATAGATAACATAACAACGTGAATGCCGCGTTACGTAATGCCATTGACCTTCAAACAAATAGATGTCGGTTGATACCGGCTATTTGTACACTTTCACTTTAATGAGATCGAACGCGTTTTTGGGGTAGGCAGACAATTGGGCGTTATAGCGATTTGCTGGAGTTTTTCCAAGGGTGAGAGATTGCGAATCTTGCTGCTTTTTAAGTTAACTTGCGCAGATAAAGATGTTAGTCTTGCATAAAAAACATATTATGAAAGAGATAAGCACTTTCCCAAGTACCATCATTTTACCAGCACATATTTTCATAAACATTAGAATTGGAGTCTTTTGCCCATTCTTGCCCATACGAAGCTAGCTTAGCAAATGGTAACTATGTCCTTATACATTTTGAGGCTTAAAAGGCTAAAAAGCGTTATTTAAAGAAATGTTTTCACTTTAGAATTACGTTCTTCATTTTCCCAGGAGTAAGATTAATTGAAATACAGATCAAAGTAATGATCACGAGAACATTCGCAACAGTTTAAAAGGTTTCAATCAGCGAGAGGATTAATCTTGAAAGCGGGTCAGATCCATGTTCCATTTCTAGGTATGTCTAGCATCTATAGACTATACACACATTTGTTCAGCGATGGCGGGCCGGATTTCGAAGCGTAGCTCCCACTGGCACAATAAGAATTTTAAGCTCTACAGACCAGTAATAGGGTAATAGGAAAATCTTTAGCCGGATAGGGGATGGCTTGATTATGAACCCTATACGTGTAGCACGAAGCTTGAAAATTGATTGCAGATTAAAGTTCTTCCCCATTTTCAAGCGACTGTGGAGAAAAGGGACGAAAATTGCTTAGAGCATACGGCCACGATTCAACGCGACGCGTTTGCAACAAAGCTTTGCCTGAGGTGTGAAAGATTCTGGTAGCCTGACTAAAGTATTGATTTTAGTTGGAAATTCACAAAGACTAAGCGAATTCTAGTAGGTAATAAAAAGCCGTCATTTAAAGCAATTAATCAAGAGCGAATCGTTACTGAAATCGAAAACTCCGGAGTCAGGAATTGTGGCGAGTAATTGGCAATTCGCTCGACGTTGAGTTTAATATTGAATCGTTCATCAAAATGTATTGCGGATACAAACGATACACCTCTGCTCACCAATTCGCAGAAAACCATAATATTCGAATTCAAAACTCAACGGATGATAATAACCTGTGTTTTTTTACTGACACGATTCAAAGTTTTTATCAAGCCACGCCAACGGACGAAATATATTATAAATGTTGAACAGCGGTGAGTCATACTGTGTGGAATGCCTTTACATCGATTGTGCGGCCGTCGCGAGTTGTATGCGGTAAACTGTGTCTGTTGTGTGGAGCTGTGGACTAAAGCTACTGTTGCTTGTGTGAGGGGCCCCTCAAACCACACAAACAGCAGTAGCTATGATGCTAATTTTCCGGGAACCATTGTTAGTAAAAACGAGTATTAATGGTTTCACTGTGGTTTCTACCGTCTAAAATGTTGCAATGTTGAATTTCAAATTGTGGTCCTTTTCTAGGTACATTAAGGTCTGGTGTTAGTGTTAGTTAAAACTGGCATGAATATCGAAACGTTTGGCATTGCTTAGTTTAATTTTCTGACTCTTTAGAAAGAAATGGCTTTTGTTTCGACTTGTCCACATTGAGCTTGAGATATGTCTTGTAAACTAAAAAAAAGCAAGTACATAGATCTATTAGGATTAACTCATTGACAATAAACTTCGTCAAACAGAGCTGAACCGAAAACTCTTTTTTCAAGAGCAATCTGTCATCATTTCACCATTTTAAAATAGAATTTTCCTTCAGCGATCACCGTCATAATTGACCTAGAATTCTACTTACTCCACTTTGTATACACCATAGAGACCACAAACCATCTGGGAGCGAATCGTGGATATTACCAGAGGTTACCTCATCGTTCAGCCGAAAGCGTAGGACTGGTCGATGTGCTCCGTCCCTTTCTGATCGAGTGCAGCAAAGAGAGACGGAAGATTCGTACCGGTTTGGGGACTACAGACTACTCATCATTATTTTTGGTATAGCGTGGTTTATCTGGTAATTTGTTACCTAGACGGTTTACGTGTTTGTGGATACAAAGAGGCATTTGACTGTCTCGTTGGTCTAGCAGCCGCAAGCTCTACTGCCGAGCATTATGTACTGGGCTCGATTCCCAGATCGGGCAGTGCTATTGGGTTTCAGAAATTTCTCAGTACCAACCAGGGATTCGTGCCAGGTTGATGGTAATACAATCGACCCCTAATTACATGGGACTTATACATAACTGGCGAAATGTGGGTGTACTATTAGGTACACTTCTGCCTAAACTTCGTGGATTACTGGCGTGATGTTATGTTATAAAGCGGCATCAATGTGAAAAATACATGGTCGTATATGTGAAAATTGGTCCGCTTTACAGGTAAGCGGCATGGTTATTAGTTTACATAGAGCAGACCGCTGTTGCGGTTTGAAAATGTAATGGATATCATAATCTAATTCCCCAATCATTGGACGGCTATCTAGCTACAAAATGGTAGTTTGGAAGATTCTGAGAATTTTTTATAGCTACATCGAAACTGACGCACTTTTAACGACTACGAGAAGCGCTTATAGTTTTGCGGGATGTCGTATTCCTTTCCACGTAAGCGCTAACCGCAACACATGAACGGACAAGACAGTGATTCAGATATTAAGGGTCTCTATTCTACATTCATATTCCAAAATCAGTATTTTCTCAGCAAAATGTCGTAATCAATCTACATTCTCGCATTACGCTATAAATTCTAATAGATTTCACTTACACACACCTACTTCAATTTAGTACTTTACTAACTAAATAAATAAGTACCGAAACTTCAGTTCGGCTGGCCGAAACTCCCCGACCTCCTCGAACACGCGACCCGAAGCACGAACGGCCAAAATTGAGTCAAACTTGCAATCGTGGGAGTTCGGAGAGCCGAGCGTTACCGAAATCTGCCGAAGACACTATCACTATTCGGTAGGTCACTGTCAATCCGTATCGACCAGTTTCGCGAATGACATTGAGTAGCTAAGTTCATTCACACGCACCGTCTGATTCAAAATAGTATAGATACTCGTGTCGCATTATTATGGCGTAATGTCCCATTAAATCACAGAAGCCGTCGCGCACAATGGACGACAGTCCATTAAAATATGGTCCCATATTTTTTTCTTTTATCAAGATTTTAATATGGAGAGTAATACGTAATAAAAAGCCAGCACGATTATTATAAGAGTAACAATAAGTTATTTCTATGTAAATTCATGTTTGAAGGTCAACCTTTCTAAAAAAGACGTGAGTCGGCTTAGAGAGAAAATGTTTTATTGATTCTGTTCTGTGATTCGAACATAGTTCTCAATTTTAACGACTTTAGATTCAATCCAGCGAAGCTTCAACCTTTGTTTTTTTATAACGCCTGCGTTAATCAATACCACTAATTTTACTATTTAATTTTCGTCTCTTACCCTCTGTATAAAACGTATTGAAATGTCGAATATTACCAAGACTTGCCTAGGTCTTAAGAGTATTATTCTGGATGGGCGAGGGTACCATCCCCCGAGGTTATGCAGGTCAGACGGCACTCATTTCATACCGCGTGGAACATTAAACTTGCTACGTAACAGATGAGGGCAAAGTAAAATATAGGGTCAACAGAATGGACAACCTCTGTTTCTCCCTTGGGTGTCGTATCAAGCTACTAAGGGGATAATGTGGGAAGAATAGACAACAGCGTCCTCTTGGCTGCGGAACCGTGTACCTTGGACGCATGAACATTGTCCCTTTTTAGCAGTGAATGTTTGCGGTGCCACCGACGACGCGCTGGAAGTAGCGAAGGTTTGGGCTAGCAAAATATAAAATGTGTCAGTGCCAGCGATACGGAGAAGAAGAAGAAGCAGTGAATTTTGAACAGTCGGGTAAAACACTACAATGAGAAGTAAGTACATATTTATTGTGCAAATATGGGTACAGTGTGATAAACCGGTGATAAACCGATAACAGGTAGGTTCAGCCATATTTCACCAACAGGCATGCAAAAGTTATAATTTGACGCTAAAACAATAAGGGCAATTAATAGATACACTGAATAGTTTTAAATCACAAGTCATCGGAATAGTTTTAAATCACAGATCTCTGCAACACAATTTATATTATATATAGATAGACAATAATTGTTCAATTTTTTTCGAAATTCGCTGACGGTTCGATGAAGAAGGGATATCTATAACTTTTGATTTTATTTTAACTACACAAACAAAAATAAAATTATGTTTAGTTAGCACTAACAGTAATGGAAGTTCTTCTTTGTATGACAGGAAACGTAAATTAATTCAAAATACTTTTATAAACTTGCCTCAATAATTTAATTCGTTGTGACATTTTCCTCTTTCGTCTTTAAGCTCGGCACGATTTCCGTTGACATTTTTAAACTATGACGGATATTATGAATCAGTGTCAATTCTCTGTCATAATTAATCATTACGAAAGACTGTCCGTAAACAACGTCATCATGAAAATAAAATAAATTGAAAATCTGTCAAAATCAGAAAACCCAACTTGTTATTTCAATATGGCCGCGAAATTTTAATCATATTTTTTTCTAAAAATAATCGTTTAAATTAGTACCTCTAAAATATCTCCTAAAACAACGTTATCCAGTGTGGCCCCAAAATAAGCGGGAACCACAAAAATATTTCCATCCGCCGTATTTTTCGTCCACGTAGTGATGTGCAATATCACCCATGAGCCGGTACCGAAACCGAAAGATCGACCGGAAAAAGACGAGGACAAATTCGCCTAAGAGACGAATAAAGAAGAGAATGGCTCGAAGAGTAATACCTATTCGTGGGGATGGTAACTGTTTGTTCCGTTCTATTTCCTACAGCATATACGGGACCCAAGACAGGCATCGAGAAATTCGTCTCAATGTAGTAGAGCGGATTGTGAATTATTGGAATCGGTATAAGGACTTTATCATCGGGGATCGCTCATACGGATTCAATATGCATTCGGCTAATGATTATAGGAGATTGATGTCGCGTGATGGAGAGTACGCTGGTCATGTAGAACTACACTGCGTTAGCGAACTCTATCCAGAGTACACCTTCAAAATCCACAGAGACACTTCTTCAAAAACAATAGACTACGGCAGCGGAAGAAAGGTGAAGCATCTCCTGTTTTCTGGATACTTGGATGCTGGCCACTATAGTGTTTTAGAGTATTAATTATATTGACTTCGTGTTGTTCAAATAAATCTATTTATTTTTGAGTTTATTGTGGTGTCATAATTATCTTTGAGTATTAGTTGAGTAAATATAATCACTAGAATAGTTCAAATGTAGATCAGATCTCTGCGAAATACAGATTACGGCCTGGGATGTAGGAAGTTAGATGAAGCGGGATATCCTCGCGAAGTAATCCCACGCGTATCTCGGCGCTCTTTGTAAATATATACATACAAACGTACAACACACATCGAGCGTGTTATCTTTAAGATTGGCACGAACGTGAACTGAATTTAGATTTTCACAAATTTAAAGTAGTAAGAACGTGCACTGAACGTGAGTAGATTCGAAAGTGAATCCAATTTGTAAAAAAAGTGGTTTTCGTAATACTATATCAAATTTGGCTAATCTTTAGTGTAGTATTACGTTACATAATTTTGATGCAAACACTTATTCAATCAAAAATAATATAATCTTTGTTATAAAGATTATATCTTGGTATCTAATTTCAAAAACGTTTTCATTTTGGTTTTGTAAAAACATACCACTTAATTACCTACTGCAAACAGCAGTTTTTAACTAAAAATAACACAACAATGTTTATTGCATTTGTAACAGACAGATGTAATTTTAAAACAAGACAAGTGTTTCATGGTCAACCGTTAGTCATATACCGTTCGTTCTATCAAAACTGCATGACGAACCGGCAAGGTCAGCGCAACACTATGCCAACTTTTTAAAAATGCATTCTTGTACTCACGTCTATCTGTTAAACATGGCGCAAGTGAAATTCAACCATATCCAGAAGCAGATAAGACCCAAATTAGGTATGTTGGGAAGCGCAACCACCTAAAAATTAGTATAAGTAATCATAATTAAGAAATAGGTAGATTTTGAATTTAAGATTTGATAGTCGCCCTGTATAAACTTTTTCTTAACCTTCATAATTATGTGTGTATTCTGGGTAGGTAAAGGATTTTGTATTACAAGTAAGGGAATAATTGTAATATTCAAGCTTTAAAATGTATAATTGGTGAGCGTCGATTGGAGAAAGCGGGGTAGCGACAGTGCGCGGCGCCCCCACGCGCTTCACCTGTGTACATAACTATAAATATGGCCGCCCTCTGTACAGACGGTCAGGTCCTCATTTCTTTCTTTCAGGACCTTTAGGGTGGTGGTTGACGGCGCGCTATCGAGCGCCCGTCCCATCGCTGCCGGAGTGCCCCAGGGCAGCTGCGTCTCCCCACTCTGCTACTCCTGCTTCACCGATGACATCCCCACCACTGCTGACACCACGCTCGCGCTGTATGCCGACGACGACGCGTACATCGCCACCTCACTTAACGAACGTGACTCACGCGGCCGTTAAAATTCAGCGTGTGCTCGACGTGCTGCCGGACTGGCTGTCCAAATGGAGGTTATCGGTGAATGTGGGTAAGACGCAGGCACTGACCGTCGGTGGCTACAAGCAGCCACCACCCCTACGACTTCAGGGCACCGACGTCGCGTGGTCAAGCCAGGCCAAGTACCTGGGGGTCACCATCGACAGTCGGCTCACCATAGTGCCCTACGTCCGCACGATCGTAGCGAAATGCAGGAACGCCCGCTTCCTGCTCTACCCAGTGCTCAAGAGTCGCCTCCCGCTGCGTGCCAAGCTGGGCGTGTACAAGATGTACATCCGCCCTGCATCCCTGCTCACGTACGCCGCCCCAGACTGGTTCGCCCTCGCTAGCGAGACCAGCAAGAAGCTTCTACGCGCGCAGCAGAACATCTCGCTGCGCAAGATCGTCGCCGCCTGTCTCTATGTGAGGAACACCACCATCCTGCGGGACCTCAACATTGAGAGCCTGGAAGACTTCTGCCGCCGCCTTGCGTCCACCATGTTTGCGCGTGCCGACGCTTCCGCCTGGCCCCATGTCAACCATTTGGCGCCATGACACACGCGGCCACCTGACGCACCCGGGTAAGTCGACCCCCTTCCACACGCGATTTACTCAAACACGGAGACTCCACATGCACAATACCCACGCGGCAAGCGTCGTGTGTTAAGTTTATATAGGCACGACGCACACCGCACCATACACCCGCACGACTCCACAGACGATTAAACTCACGTGATGAATCTGCGGCGCGGGCTCGCAATTCATTCGCTGACATGAGCGGTGTCACACAATCAGACTACCGCTCACACACTTACTCTCGGCCCTCTGTCTGCGGCGTGCCCGGCTAGACCTAAAATCGCCTACACACGGGGGTCAACGACATCCTCGGTAGCGAGCGCCTGAGCCACCTGTGCCGCTGGTTGTCACCCACTAGGCCTCCTCCGGGCAACTGGAGGCTTCACCTGGCGGTGACGCACCGCAGAGGTGGCGTGAAGCAAGCGGCGCTGCTGTACAACGCCGTGGCGCCCCTACCGACACAAAAATCAACTGCTCACAGGCAAGCCGCGTTCGAGCGCGTCTGCCATTGGCCGGGCCTATATGGCCAATCGGCGACGGTGCTTGCTAGTTCGCAAGCACAAATTGACGCCGCGGGACCAGGGGCGATACCCAAAACTTCGAGCCGGAACTGCTGTGAACACACGAAGATGAGTGAAAGAAGTACCATTACGACAAGGAGCAAGCTGAGCAAGCTGCGCAAGTTAGAAGCAAGCATGAACAAGCGTCAAGTATTGGAAGCTGATTCCGGAGCGCCGTCTGAAATGGCGCCGGGCTCACCTTCGATGCCTCTAAGCCTCGTGCAAATGTACAGATGTTTAAGCAGCCGAGAATTGTTCAACGATTGCATGTTCACTCTGATGGTGAACAGCAGGCTAAAACTGTGGAAGAACAATGCACGTTATGTGGGGAACAATACACATTACCCAAATGCGGAAAGTTCACTGGGTTGAGTGTCAACGAGAGGTGGCAACACGTAATGGAAAATAAACTATGTTTCAAATGTATAATTAAGAAACATGGCAAGAATTTCTGTTGTGCAAGTAGGTGCGCGTCGTGTAATTACTCGCACCACACATTGTTACATGCCGACAAGAAGAGCGAGAGCGACACATGTCAGCGATTACACAGGGAAGGCGTTGCTGAAGATTATGCCAGTGTGTGTAACAGTGAACGGTGTGGATAACCAGTGTTACGCCCTATTGTATGACGGGGCCACCGTCTCACTGATAGACGACTCGTTAGCAGAAAATGTCAGTGGAAAACCAGTTCCACTAACTTTACACAGTGCGCGGTCAAGAGATTGTGGACGTAACCTCAAGAGTAATCAGTGTGTCAGTGCGCGGGCCAAACGGGCAAGCACATAAAGTGAAGTTTCGTACGCTGAAAAGCCTGGACTTACCCGCGCAAACAGTGCCTGCCGCAGTGGTAACGGAGCACGCCCACATTCGCGACTTGGGTTGCGAAGAAATGAGAAGAGCCAGACTGCTGCTGTTGTTGGGTCAAGACAGCTGGGAGTTGCTGGTCAGCCAGGAGACACGCCGAGGGAAATCCGGTAAGCCAGTTGCCTCTTTGACCAATTTAGGATAGGTTGTGCTCGGACCTGTAGGTAGATTCTAGAGAGCAATCGTTAAATTGTGTAGTTGAGTCAGCTCTATTAATCTACATGATTTGGTTAGAAAACAGTTTGAGCTAGAAGTTATAGGAATTTCAGAAGTGCCTCGAAAACACAAAGAGGTAGAGAGGGCTAAGGCTATTTTAGATGCCACTAGCCGTCAGACAGATAGCGGTGCGTGGGAAGTAGGTCTGTTGTGGCGTCGGGACAACCCGCAGTTGCCCGATAATTATAAATACGCACGCCAGTGACTAGCGGAAATTGAGCGTAGGTTATTTAATGATGCTGTGTACGCTGCAGCCTATACGGCACAAATTAATAGGCTGATAGCAGAAGGATACGCAAGCAAGGTAGAGGGCGGCGTCGAGACCGATTCGGTGTGGTATTTACCCCATTTCGGGGTAAAGAATCCCAACAAACCGGGAAAGTAGAGGTTGGTCTTTGACGCCGCGGCTAGCTACAACGGAACTTCGCTCAATGATAATTTGTTGACTGGTCCTGATTTACTTAACTCCCTGTTAGGCGTGTTTTTTAAATTTAGTTTTCTCACACAAAGAAGTTTTTATTCAAATGCTATACGTGAGCATTTGTAATTGGCTTTCTGGTGACTATGATTTCCTTTTTTGTTTGTTTTTATTAGCTGTAATTCCTCCATGTACTAAAATAAATAAATAAATCAATTCGGATGCTCTTGAATTCCAACGGTTCCTGTCGCACCGCCTTGCGGCGATAGACAAAAGGTCAAAAAGAGCCAACTGGCGCTGGGTTCCATCGGCGATGAACCCCGAGGACAAAGCCACCCACCCGCATGGACTAACCTAATAACGGCAACGAGTGGTTGTCGGGTCCCTCGTTTCTTCATTGTCCACAGGACCAGTGGCCAGCCGACACCGAGCTCGACACAGTAGCCGAGCACGAACTCGAGAGGATGCAGCGCGTGCATGCCGTGACAGCACAGGCTGATCCGCTGCTACGGTACGAGCATCTACCTACATGGACGCGCGCCTTGTACGTGTGGCACGTCTGCAGATTTTCACAGATCGATGCCGGAAGAAGCGTCAGACATCCGTCGTGACGACAGAAGACCTGCATGAGGCCGAGCTGATCGTCAACAGCCGGCCTCTCACCTATGTGAGCAGCGACATCGAGCATCCAGTGGTGCTGACCCCCAACCATGTCCTGCTGGGCACTGCCGCGGGAGATGCACCATGCACACGTCGGTGTGCCGCCGACTTGGGACTCTCGGCGCATGTGGAGGCGGGTGAACACGCTGGCCGACCTCTTCTGGAGGCGCTGGCTGCGCGAGTACCTCCCGACGCTCCAACAGCGCATTAATTGGACAAGTGATGTGCCGAATGTGAAAGTGGGTGACATGGTCGTAGTATGTCAGAATCTCCAGCCAGAATGTATTGAGTGAAGTAATTACTACGATCGGGTTGCAAACTTCATGGTTGGATGTCATTCTCGACACTTTACCGATTTTAATATGAAGGTGACTGATATTCTAGAGTTTTTACTGAATGTGTGTAAATTCATAAATTACGATTTTTTACTAAATTAATAATTTTAGCAGCTGTTTTTTGTTGGATATAAATCTAATCTCTTTATATTCGGATAGCGGTTAAAGCAAAGGTCATGATGACGTCAAACTTTTGGTATTCGGCTGGGAATCAAAATTAATAACACTACCTACACTTAAATTCGAGCTAAGGTCTTAGCTCAAAGTGATTTCATATAACGAACAGCATTTTGGTAAGAAATCTTTTAAAGACGAAAAATATGAAAATTGGTTTATTCTTTCTAAGCATCTAGTTTTTTCTATGGTGCCGTTGTCAGATGCGTTAAGAAGTAAAAGAGTAAAAGTCTTATTCCAGTCTAAGAATTTGCACTGATTGAACGCCAAAATTACACAATCCTTCAAAACGCCCGTCCTTCAGCATGTGCTAGTGTTTTAGCTGACTTAGATATTATTTTGCTGGCGAGTTCGTTTCTACACTCCTAAACCTAAAGTTTACTTAGCTCTTAAGGTGGATGCGTCAGGGTAGCCCGCAAAACTCAAATTTTCTTACGTTTTTTGCATTTTTCAGGTCAGTGTAGGTTGTATGTTGTTGAAAAATGAGTCTCGCAAGTAATACGTATCAATGTAGAACGACGACGACGACGACAACGACGACGACGACGACGACGAACGACGTTGACGTCGTATCGACGTGTCGTCGTTTCGTCGTAGAATTGTAATCATTCAAATCATTAATACAACCCTCTAAGTGCATGTAACCCCTTCAATATCTTTTTCATGAAAAAGTCATTCAATGGATTTAAATGAACTTAAGTAAGGAAAAAAAACGCAAGAAAATTTGAATTTCGCGGGCTACCCTGGAGCTTCCACCTTGAAACTGTTGTCTTTCCTAGCCATAACATCTTCCACTCATTCCATCCATTGTTAGTTTGGTCCTACACTCATACCCATTACTTTCCGCATGGTATTGAAGGTTGAATAAACATGCAATTCATGAACGAGCTACCGATCCGATCGCATTAGGGTTGCCAACTTTTTTCTGAAGAAATAGAGTATAAATATTTTGATTTCAGAGAGGGTATAATACCTATATTATAAAAAGACAGAAAGAAAAAGGTTAAAAATCTTAGTCCTTTTTGATTAATATTTTTTCTTTTCGATGTTTTTATAACAACTGTACGTCTGGATAGCCACAAAACGGCCTTGACTGAAAATAGTCACAATACCCAATGGGTGCTGAAGTGGAAGCAATACCTACATACAATTCAATTCAAAGTTAGAGTCAATCTAAATAGATTTTGTAGCGTATTCTTTTACTTCGTACACCTAGGCGAGATCATCATTCTCTTGCCCTGATCCCAATTTATTTGTGGTCGGCCCAGCAGCATTTCTTTAATTAATCTTAGCAACTTCTGATAGTAAAATAAACAATTGCAGTCGTGACAGTCCTGGCACATTGTAGTGATGTTTAAAATAATATTCTGATAATTTCAGTAGATGAAGTCTGAGTAATTAATTGTTTATTAAATTGTCTACAGCACGCAAAATACGCGCTTTGACGTGGAGTTGCGGACACCAGCCCGTTATACAATACAATAAATTGACTACCCAATTATTTACCGTCAATTTACGATACTGAAATTCCATTTTACATTCTTTGTCAGTCGCATGAAATGGCTATATTACAGCAAAATTGACGTAGAGTAGAGCGTACCAATTTTGCAATTTTGACATCATCCATGTTATGCCATCAGCAAAGTTTCGACGAAATATTCGACTGAATAACATCCAAATAAAAGTTCGCGTCGTACCACCTCCGCCTTTTGTAGAAGTTGGTAAAAAGTGTTCCACATAACATTCGCGTCAGGCATGCATTACGATCACGCTTACTTACGTAGCAAACTGCGGCTGGTGCTTACCTGCAAAACAAACAGATACACAAATAAATACAAGGGAAACTAATAATTAAATAGTTACTTAAAACGTCTAGTCTAGCATTTCATCGCGGTTAGCGACCCAGAGCCGTGAGCTAGAATATTTTATGAACTAGATTGGCGCCAGCAGTTTCAAACTACAATGATTTAAATAATGCAAGAACAAAAGATATAACTACTGGTAAAAGGCATTGCAATTTACAAAGTTTCAATTCAAACGAACCGCGCAAAGCCGTTGCAAATCGATGCATTTGTTTGGTTGTCGCCTAGATTGAAAATGAATATTATTTTAATCTGTTGCTAAGTACACACGGCGACACATCAAGATATACATTACCAGTATAACATGCCCTCGCTTTGTATGAGCTTCCCGTACAATGAGAGATCCGCATATACTGGGATTGTACAGCTGGATTGGTCGCAGTGCGTACCAGCTTGTGAGACATGACTGTACCCAAATTCTTTTAAGTCAGCAGGTTTTTAGAAGACTATTCCATATCATTTGATTCTCGTTTTACTTGGAACTTTTATGCAATGTCAATATCATGGAAGAAGAAGGAAACGATATTTTTTAGATTCAATAGTTATTTGAAAGGGATTAGGGTGTCAGTAGACGAGTCATGGGGTTACTCCATGTAGACACGTATACTGACTGATTGATGACTCGTTGATTACTAAAAGGACAAAACTGGATTTTTGGTAGTGTGTTTGAGTACAGGTTTGGGTGTATGACATGCTAATTATTATTGGTTTTCCTGCATGTGCATATTTTTGCGAGTGGGAGGGGGCGGTGCTGCATCCTGCATCCAGTCCTGGATCTTTTTCGCCGAATTAAAACTAAATATTTTGCAAAACATTTAATGACAAAACTTGTGCAAAATGTAATTGCCAATAACACCCTATAACTAATTGCAGGAGCATGTAATAAAGGAGATGTTAGGATGGAGATTTTTGAACCTTAACTCAGAACAACTTATAATAAGGCAAACCTTCGCAGGTCCGGATGAGTCAGAACGGTGCAAAATGCCAACATACACGAATGACTAACGTTTATTTAAGTCATTCTTAAACATATTTTTATGACCGCTTAAATGTAAATGGGTGCACGGTACTTAGAGAACGAGGAGAACGCAGATATGGTATTACTATATTATGTCATCCTTTAAGACTTAGATTGTACTGTCAGGAAAGGTTATCGTTAAACAAAATATACTTCCCTGATTTAACTTCCAGGATTTGTTCCGAGATATACGTAAAATTTATTTTCAACGATTTGGGTCAGGCAAGAAATCGCAACTTAAAAAAAAATCAACTATCTTTATTAAGTAGAGTAAACTAACTCAACAAAACAAAATTAATATGAGAAAGAATATTGCTAAATTCCTATTCAAGCATAACAAAAACACTTCATAAAAGAAACATGAAATAATAGAATAACTTTACCATATTCTAACACCACAGCAATCGTTAGAAATTCAATAAAATTCATCAGAAACACAGAAACTATCCACATTTTTCAATCCGTCTATTTGAGATAGACTGAAAAATAAGGAAAGCGGGTCACAGTTCTACTGCTTACCTGCAATGGACGCATGTTAAGCAGTCATTCGTCCTATTGTGTGTGGCGTGTCAACTGCAAATACACAAGCTATCTCTCTCGGTAGAACCGTCGGAGCTGGCCTTAATATTAGAGCGGTCGACTCGTCAACTACTCGTTGATGTGAAAATGTTTTATTTATTTGTCGTTTGGGTTTAACAACTTTTAAAAAAAAAATCTGATAATGATAATTATTCTGTAAACCCATAAAAAACTTACTCAACGAAATAAGGAATAGTGGTCGTGGTCGATTTAGCAGTTAGTAAACCGACCCCGTATTTTCACGAGAATGAGATTTAAGACGCAGCACAAAATTATTATTTTATATCCCTTCTGTGTGATTATAATCATGATGTGTCGAGATCAGCACAAACCACATCAAAATCCGTCAAATAAGGTTGAACAAGAAACTATTGACATAGGCCCAAAGTCAGAACGAATGCAGGATTTTTCAACACAATTTCACAAACAAATTAATCACAAGTGTTCACCAACGACGCCGTCTCAATGTTATTCTAGCGCCAAAATTCCTTGTGTCACTGTAGTTTAGAATTAACAAACAACCATGGAACTATTAGCAACAAAAAACAACACACAAAACAGTTATTGTAAACAACAATACACAAAACAAAAATTTATATCGAAAAAGACTAGACAGCTGGATTGAAATCGAACACGATAAATGTTCGGTCGAACTGAACATTTTACAAAAAGGAATAGATGAAGCATGCGAGATGAACTCGGAAATTAGGCCACCCCGATACGATTGGGGTCTTCGGTTCGGCGGGATTCTAAAGCCGGTCAGCTCCCGTGTGTTGATTTTCGTTTGCTAATTTTACTTTCGCAGTTACTGCTCCGTGTAATTTCTCACGGTTCTTTAGGTGACATGTTTTAGAATTTTCGAATTAAGGGCAAAAGTTTTTTTTATATCTTGGTAGGATCGGGTTTCTAGCTCAGGCAAGCCTAAAGAGATTGAACGTCATCATCATTTGACTAGCCCTTTCCCAACTACATTGTATTGGGTATCCGTCCAGTCTAACCAGATGCAGCTGAATATTAGAATATTACATGTATGATGTAGCAACTGTCTGCCTGACCTTACAGCTCAGTAACTGGTAACACCCCTTGGTAGATACGCCTAGTTAAAAATGTGGCTAGCAGACTTTCGCGATTCTTCCCGTAACGACTGATTAAGACCCATCTCAGATCTACAAATGACAACCGGTACCAAGGTTTTGCCGTGCTTTCCGATGCACGGAGGGTTCTCGATATACATATACGCGATCGTCATCCATCCAAACTGAACTCGGCAAGTGTAGCTTAACCTGCAATCAACCCGTGCTATTAAAACACTCCAATAAAACAAGCTTGAAATAGCCTTTTCCGCTAATACTGCGCCCTTTGATACCACGAAGCTCTGCACAAATTCTACGAAGTCTTTATTAGTTAATTTTCCTCGACATTGAAGCTTCCAGTGAAAGCGATAGCGATTGTAACCTTGACTTTGAATTTGATTCCGAGAAATGCAAGCGGAGACCGGAGAGGAATATTGCCATATACCTATAGTCTAAGCGCTCATGAATGGAATGGAATTCCGTGTATTGTGTTTCTGTAGTTATCAATGGAGATTTAAGTTATCAATTGAACATTTAGATTATTATTATGTTCACATTGGAAATTGTGTGTTAGTAGGTAAGGAATTGTGTGTTATTATGGAAGTAATTGAGTTATTTTATTTTAAATGTGTGTCAGTGGATTCGACACAACTAACTTTATTATTATTTGTATGCTCTCGAGTCAAATGTAGCGAACTAACCATTTTATTATAACATCCTTTTGTAATGAAATCTACATTTACGAATAAATTTGATTTGTAGTGTTGGAATTCTCTAAGCTATTTGCTCTTGTTGTTGATTGTATTTTACGGTTCTGTAACTTAATGCAAACGGGACCTATAGTACTGTAGTTCCCGCAGACCGTGCGTTTTTCTATCGCGTTCTATATCAAATTGTAGCCGCTTTATTTTTTTGATAATTTATTTTAAGGCTTCGCATTTTCATATTTAATCTGACAAAAACCTAAAATGCCCTCTGCGATGCGAAGACATTTGACATACAGCATCGGGCTAGCATATTGGATTACGGCTCGTTTCCTCTCACAGAGGACCTATCACCTAGCAGTGCGAATGTATAGGATGATTATGCAGTTAATATCATAGACTGGAAGCACGTAGTTTAGTTGCACGAGTCCGAGTCGCACTTGGCCGAGCTGCTTTACTTCGTAATGTTGTCATCCAAGCGCATATTCGTTTGATTTCCTACGTGCTAGACGAATTACCGAGGATACCCGTATCATTTTATTTTTATTTTATATGCTAAATGGGCTTACTCTTGACCTCAATCTAGTCCTGAGGACAGAGATGCGGTGAAGATTTGGATTGAGAGACGATATTTCAATATAGACAAGTTCATTTTTAATATGATCGGGTGGAAATTGAGTACTCTTCTTATGGATGTTTGTTGGTTGAATGAATTGAATTGAAATTGTTACGTACGTGTTTTCCACTTATTTAGCCTTATGAATTACAGGCGTGATGTTAAATTAATTGTCTTTTCTACCCGTTTCCAATAAACGACAGTTTAGCAAGCAAATGGATCATACAAATACCGAAATGATTGTCAAAATCATTCGTATCGCGTTGGCGAACTGTATTACACAACGTAGTTCCTTGACGCATTGTGTTCGGAATTTGTCTGTCTAAATTATGTAGCTGGCCTGTCCGACATACTGCACGAATAGAGACGAAATGCTTTTATTTAATTTATTATTCCAACGTTTTGGCCAACATTTTGATTACTGCCGAAAGGAATTTTTAACTATCTATCATTCACGATTAAAGCTTTTTAGCGTATAATATTCCTGGTGTTGAGACATAGAAGTTCTCTCTGTGAGCCTGTTGGCTGTACTCCACCACACTGGCCCAGTGCGGGTTGGTAGATAGATAGATGTCTTACATTTTTTAGTCCTGGGTTTCGCTACGATGTTTTCATTCACCATTTTAAGAGCAGTGGACCACCACAAAGCGAGTATTTCACTAGAAATACTCCCGTCGTTTGGGAAAACATTTGAGCCCTAATATTCCAAAATTGAGTGCAACCCAACGTCCGATGTCCGACACAGAGAAGTACTTAGTTACGTTTAATCCGCGTGTAATACAATTGACACGGTTTGGGGATCCGCTCCCCACTTGACGTCATCGCCCGCATAGCCATGAGTCCTATAGCTATGGTGTTGTACAAGGTGTACCATGGGAATATTAGGTCTATGGTGTATGCTGTACAGGGCGTAGCGAACAGGTGTAGTGAATAGTATAGTGTGGGTATCGGGTAAAACTTTATTTCTTTTATCTCGTTTAGATATCGATAGCCATTAAGTAAGTCAAAAAAGTGTAATATGTACAAGAAAAAATGATTTTTAAATTGATATTACAAGTAACTATACAACTGCTCCTATTCAGTAACAATTAAATAAAATATTTTTCAAGTAAATATTTATTTAATTGAAAATGAAATATACTATGAAAATCGTTATACTGAGACAATAGCGAATAAGACTTAGTAAAAGTGTTTCAAGCTCAAAATGTAGTAGATGAATAAAAACCACAAACAATACAGTTTTTAACCGACTTCCAAAAAGAGGAGGTTATCAAGTCGACTGATTTTTTTTTGTATATACAGCGATATATATTTTTTAATTGGAAGAGTATTTTTCCGCGGTGGTCCCGTTTAAATTTGGTGAATCTGATCTTCGGAGTTATACAATGGAACTCTTCAATAGTAGACAGCAAATCTGTCGTGATTGCTGCAATCGCTTGGATGTTTATTGTTTACACAATAACATAACATAACGGCTGTATGCTCCGAGGGGTACGCAGATGCGTACAGTACACCCAGATTGCGACAGTTAGGTATATTAACTTCCATTTTATTGGTGATAAGCCTATTACCATGAAATGTATTGTTGACACTGTAATATAAATATCAAAGCAAATATTTGTATAGGATATTACAACTAAAAATAAAAAAAATTTTTTTTTTGCAAAAAATAAAACCGATTTCAAAAACAGCAAAGTAAAAAATAACTTTTAGCTTCAGAAGTCGGTGACAAAACAATTAAAACAAACAAACAAAAGTCACCGTCTTTTGAAGTCGGTTTTATTTAAATAAAATCCACGCAGTTGATGAGCACATACTAGTTACGAAACACTCTGTATAACGATTCATCCTATTGAGCGGCGTTCGATGCCGTCCGCTCAGATTTAAGCCGCGTTGACACGGTACGAGTATGCTCGGATTCGTACGAGTAAGCTTGATACGAGTGCACTCGGATAGCTGTTGATATTGTCATAGTTCACTCGGATCATTTTCTTCATTCTACAATTATTTTTCACAGTTAATATCGAAAAATAGATACGTACATGAATTTCTTTCCTTTTTAATTTTTGCTTTCTCCTGGATATAGGTGCTCCGAAAGTTGTTGATTTTTTTGATTACATAGTCGACAGAGATATCAAAATCAAAACAGCGTACCAGACGCTGCACAGCCGCGTTCCTGGCGTCTTTATTTTTGTATTCCTTTAACCTTACGTTCCAGAGAACCTCGCCTGCTTCGTACAGTTCTACGAATCTAGCTGTTTCACGCTCTGACTACTTTTTTTTTTGATACGAGACACTTGTTTGTTTTTATTATCCGCTATAATTTGCACCGATTCGGCTACGAGTAGGCTCCAGCCTTTCGAGCTAGCTCGGAAAAGTAGGACGTGATCCGAGTTTACTCTGATCGAACACCCTCATCCGAGTGCACTCGAATTATGGGTTTCCACAATACGAGTTGTGTCCGAGAAGGTATCCGAGTCCACTCGGTCCGAGCATACTCGGACCGTGTCAACGCGGCTTTACTTGTGCCATAATACTTAAAACCATCGATTTACTATAATTTTTGTCAAGTGGCCTGACTGATGCTGTTATTATGTTTAACCAATCAATAGTTGATTGTGAGTGATTACGTATTGTTGAATTGGTTTTCAAAAAAAATGATCAGAATTCGAAAAGATTTTTCCGATTCGTAGATTTCCTAATAGGTTGTTGGTTTAGTTTTTTTGAGAAGTATTTTATTCCATCGAAGAAACGGTATTAATTGACGTCGATTGCACTTTCCTAAAGTTTTTCGGCACTAACTATTAAGGCTCCTGTTCTTACTGACACAAAACCCCTGTAAGTTCGCCAAACTTATTTGGAACTATTTGACTTACTCTCGTATTCAATATTTGTTTTGAATTTATCCAAGCTACACTGGATATTTGCGTTGAAAATAACGTTTCATTTTCAGTTCAGCGTGTTTTTTATTCTGTAGTGAAAGTAGATTAATTACAGGATTGCTCTGCTCAGATTCAGTCAGTTTTTAATGCTATAAATGGAGTGCAATTATAAAATTGTATTCACTCAATATTTTAAAAATTGTTTAAGCTTTGAGGAGGAGTTTTTGATGTCCTTTTATAGATTGTTGTTAGTACAGTTCTTTTGGAATAAAATGTAGGAAATGTTCTAAAAACAAAACCAATTGGTTAATATGGAAATAAAAGATTACTAAGTTAAAAAAAAAAAAACTTAGCTATAGCATAAGTTCTAAGGAAAGTACAAATAAATCAATTTAAAAGGCTTTCACTGTTTATAACTACACTTATATTGTCACTTACGGAATATCTTCCGTGATAATCCATTATTGGATTTTTGGAGCTCCCAATAATGGATTATCACGGCAGATATCCCGTAAGGGACAGTATAAGTGTATATAAACTGCCCTAGTGAACTAAAATTCTCTGTGCATTCATAACTCGAATCATTGGGATACGAATCTACTTGAAACTTGTACTGAGGTGAGACCATCGGGCACAACTTTGAAATGAACGTTAGTTTATCTTAGTTATAGTTGTTATCTGAGATGGGATGCTGTTGATCGTTGCACGCTGGTATAAGTTTTAATAAAATAGCCCGTACTATTGCGGTTTTTAAAGCGTGGTTGGCGAGATACCGTAGCGGTTTTTTGTTCTTACATAATATTGAAAATGCAAAGTTAAGCTTATAATACTTTTCAACCTTCACCGGTGATAGAAATTCTCTTTGGTAATTTATTTGGAGAATAATAATTTATATTGTACCTATGTATAGTTTGGTTCCGAATAGGTAAACACTGTCATTAACACTGAAAACGGGATATTGATTATGTTAAACATGTTGTTGAACATGGTAAATATCAGTGTGTTGTGCTCTTTATTTATAGAAAGGTACGGGTCAATTTCCTATGCAAGTATTTTTTCTACCAACAGGGCTTAGAACAGAAGTAGGAAGTTTAATCGTCTGTAAGTAGATATTTATTTGTAAACGCGATTGTGCTCCTTATTTATAGGAGGTCGCGGACAATTTCCTATGCAACTATTTTTTCTTCCAACAGGACTTGGAAAGGAAGTTTAGTCGTCTGTAAGTAGATTTTTATTTGCAAGTAAACGCTATTGTGGTCGTTATTTATAAGAAGTCACGGGGTAATTTCCTATGTAAGTATTTTTTATTCGACACATGCCGTGGCGACGCGTCGCTACGCCAACAGTCGGTCTAACCCGCCGCTATAAATGTTTCACATCAAAAATAAAAATTTCTTTAAGAGTTACACAGTGGTTCATAACTCAATACTGAACAAGAAAAATTACTTATTAAACGATTTGATTCCCATTTGGCAAGCTCACCCAAAACAATTTCATAAGCAATTACGAATACAATTTTATTTGAAGCAACATTACGAATACGTGCTTATCCTTTATTTGACATTGGCACAGGACATAAATACAACGAATGTTTATCTGTGACGAGCTCCAGCAGTGAATCAGAGTAAAGGTTGACGCACACGTATGAGCATAGCACGCGATCACCACCTACCACATAACCTTATCGGCTCGTCATTAACTTCAGTCGTCTGGCTCGGTTCAGCATCTCCGATACAATGCCACTGCAATCTTCCTCCCGCTTACTTTTGGCGGGATAACCATCGACCAATCGGGTAACGGATGGGTGTAGGTGGTGGTCCGCTTTCCATCAAAGCAAGGTCTAAATTCCAGACGAGCAATGCAGAATTGATCAGGAATCGATCAATCACATTGTTTGATATCCACGTAGCGTCTCTCGTCTCTCCTATGTTTGGTGGAACCCTGCACGTCTCCCCACCACTCCGCTCATCTTCGCTTTGGTGGACACGGCTCAATGACGTAAGCGAAGCGACGGTTTTTCGTAAGCGGGGTTTATATTTACACGTGTGTAACCTTTGTTATTGCTGTCACACCGGTTGTTATTACCGTTTGATTTCAATGAAAGAACATGGCGTTGAGACTGTGGACTTGTTGATGATGTTGAAATGAAAACTTCAATGTAATCTATACTGTCACTTACGGGATATCCGGGATTTTCAATTATTCTGAGCTACCGATATGTCACCGCACGGAAGATGTCCCGTAAGTGACAGTGTAAGTTTACTTATAAACCGTGAATGCTTAAAATAGTGTTCAATGTAATGTCACTGTATAGACGTGGTATAGATTTTTTGGTTCGTAACTACCCGCACCCGTAGCATGACCATCGTAGACAAGGATTTCTTTGACGGAAGAATCGACAAAATGACAGATAGTGCAAAGAAATCTGTCATTGTGTCGACACCTATCATTTTATCGATTCTTCCGTCAAAGTAATCCTTGTCTACGGTGGTCATGCTACGGGGGCTGGAAACTTGTTGACGTTATCTGAGGAATAGCGTTCTGAATTAAGTCCGATTGTTATCTGGCGGACATGGCCATGTTTCATCAGCATGTAGCATGTAGAATTCTAGATTTCTTATTTTTTTAATTCCAGTTGCCAGTCACTAGATATTTAAAAAACGTCATAATATTATGCTTTTAGAGTATTTATTCAATGTAAAGAAGTGGGGTATTTTTGCAATATTTTTCACAGAATTTACAACAATGTTGCAAGCGTAAACAGTTTACGCAGGCTAACTAGACAAGATTATAGAAAAAACAGTCGCCATTCTTTGTAGTGCAACACTACTGTAACTAACTGCATATAATAGTTATAGTAATTTAACACCATAATGTCTCTTTTATCAATTAACGTCCCTACCAACATGTACGGACTGATAACACAGTGTCATCTCACATTACAGATTAGCGGTCGGTAGTAATCAGTGCCAGCTTCCGATATTAGCTAACAGCAAATACGTGAAATTAGTTCATCATTATATCATATTTATTTTTAAAGATTTTCTCTAGTCTTACTTAAAACGGGTATCTTCCCTGCGCACTCCACCCTCGGCCCACGTATTATAGTTTTTACTCTCAGTTCAGCGTTTATGTCACACGCAGAATAAAACTTTGATAAAATAAAAATAATATCGGCTATTGTAATTTCGATTGACTTGGACAATAAATACTCTATTTTTATGTAATTGTCTTTAATAAATTCTATAAGTACTAGAAAATGTAATAGTTGTTCAAACTGTTAACTGTAGAACAGCTTTCGTTACCGAGTCAAAACAAAGCTGGGGAGATACCGCAATGCTTTCCGTCATCGTATGAAATGCGTTAATCGTTCAAATCAGTCAGTAAGTAGGTACCTACTGTCGCTTTTCATGACTATGCATTGTTCAATAATACTGGCTAGTAACCGTCAAATATCTATCATACTCCGTCCCTGTATGAGAATTATATAATTTGCACAACAGATGACGAACCAATGTCCCATTTTTCATCCTAATCATCATCTTTTCAACCTCACTTTTAGTTTATTTTATCGTTTTTAAAATGATAAAAGAAAATGTATGTTTCCGTTTCAATGTGTCCCTACTGAACAACAAATGTAGCTTCACTTCAAAGCAAATGAGCATAAAAATGCATTTTATTTGAGCAAACTTTTACTAAGTAGCTTTGCATCATTATTATTGCAAAGCTGACAACAACCTTTTTGCAAAGGTGACCTCTAATTCATTACATACCGAATCTTCTGTGCCTCGGAAAGTATGTACGTAAAGCCGTTGGTCACGGCTGTCATTTGTAGTTCTTTGACAGTCGTTACAGAAAGTCAGTGGCCCGAAAGTCTGACAACCAGTCTTACCAAGGGGTACCGTATTACCCACCCAGTACTAAATGGGTTGTGAAGGTCAGATAGGCAGTCGCTGCATGTAATAAAATACCGATATTCAGCTGCATCCAACTAGACTGGAAGCCGACCCCAATAAAGTTGGAATAAGTCTAGGCAGATGAGTATTTATCACATTTTATTATATAATCGGTAATAATAGAATAAAGGATTAATTATAAACTTTAAAAATGTACAGTGATATTAAAACAATTTTCGAAATTCAGTGTTATATTCGTCGTTTTAGTTTTGTTGATATTTCGTACAATTCGTGCTTGTTCCAAATTCAAAATGTTTTTATTCACTCGGTGAGTAAAAGAGACTTTTATTTACTGTTATCGATGAACAAAATGCTCTTTTTCGAGTGGCAATGGTAAAAAGTATTTTATACAGCACTTGTTCCGCCCGGTGACGGCAGTGCCTGGGGCTTCGCCAGCTTACATAGGTAT
>LR990921.1:4960224-5125753 GCA_905163415.1 Noctua fimbriata
TGGCCACTAAACCTAATTTCTTTAAGGCAGACTACGACAAAATCCTAGTATCACTTATGTCTATAGACTGGGAAAGTTCAGTGGGAGGCTGTGCCTCGGTTGAAGACATGGTCAATATTTTATATGATAGTTTGCACGACGTTATAAAGCAACACGTACCACTGAAAACGATGTCTAGGAAAGAGTACCCGGCATGGTACACGCCCAAGCTTAAGCGACTCTTTAAAGAAAAACACAAATTTCGCGTTAGAGTAAAAAAATACAATAATCCCCTTGACATTATATCATTTGAAACGCTGCGTACTGACTGTAGCAAGTTGAGAACGATCTGCTACAAAAAATATACGGAGAAGTTAGAAATCGCGGTTTTAAAAAACCCTAAAATCTTCTGGTCTTTCATTAAAAATAAAAGGAAATCCAGCAGCAATTACCCCGCGGTAATGTATTATAACAACAAAACTGCATCAACTGGCCACGACATATGTAACTTGTTTGCTGAAAACTTCGCAAGTGTTTATAACAATACGACGTCCTCGCAACCGTCAAATGTTGACATAAACAACAACTTGCCGACTCTTTGTAAACTGGAACTCAGTGCTAACGAAATATTCCGAACTTTAACATCCTTGGATGAACAGAAAGGCGTAGGTGAAGACGGTATTCCTCCCGTGTTTATAAAGAGATGTGCAAAAGCGCTGGCTTTACCTCTTAGTATTATATACAACAAATCTCTTAAAGACGGTATTTTTCCCGACCAATGGAAAAAGGCACTGGTCGTACCCATTTTCAAAGCAGGGCAAAAGAACATGGTGTCAAACTACAGACCCATTTCTATTTTAGTCATCTTCGGCAAAGTATTTGAGAAGCTTATAACCGAACGTCTAACATCGCATGTAAAACACCTTCTCAACAGCGACCAACACGGTTTTATCAAATACAGATCTACGACCACTAATCTCATGTGCTACGTGTCGGCTCTATCTGAATACTTAGATAGACGTATTCCTGTTGACACCATTTACACTGACTTCAGTAAGGCGTTCGATAAGGTAGATCATTCTCTTCTTATAGCGAAACTCCAGCACTTGGGTGTAGGAGGATCAATGCTAAAGTGGTTTCAATCTTACCTCAGTGACCGGTCGTCAAAAGTAGTAATGACTGGCCATCATTCAAAGTATTTTAAAGCCACATCCGGGGTTCCACAAGGATCACATTTAGGCCCAATTCTCTTCAACATCTTCATTAACGACATCACGCACTGCTTTAGGCATTCAAAATTCTATCTTTTTGCCGATGACATGAAAATAATGAAACCAATGGTAACTGAATCTGACGCTGCCTTATTGCAGGAAGATCTGAACAGACTGACGAACTGGTGCAAAATGAACGAAATGCTTCTTAACGTCTCTAAGTGTTACTACATGCAATTCAGCCGTAACAAAATTGTCTTACCTAACACTTACACGATAGGTCAACAAAAACTAAAGCAAATTGAAGAAATACGTGACCTAGGAGTCACACTGGATAAACAACTTAAATTTGACAAACATATCCTAAACACAGTATCAAAGGGGTTTCAAATTTTGGGATTTATCTTGCGCAACAGTAAAGAATTTAAAAGGGCGTCTACCAGAATAAAATTATTTAACACACTAGTCCGTCCTATACTTGAATATGGCAGCCCGGTTTGGAATCCTCACTACGACATATACATCAAACACCTGGAAAGTGTCCAAAGGCGCTTCCTGTATCATCTATGTTATAAGGAACGATTAGCTAAAAGAGTAACCAGCTACAGAGACAGACTAGGGCACTACAAAATGGTCTCACTTGCCAAGAGGCGAAAAATGGCAGACCTGATTCTACTACACAAAGTATTCCATGGAGTCATAGACTGCAGCGAATTACTAGGCAAGTTACATATAAACGCGCCATCTCGCCTGCCGCGGAAAACCAGCTACAATTTGTTTTATGTCTCAGGTTCCAAAACTAATCTAGGACATTTCGCCGCTCTCCCAAGACTCTGTAGGCAGTACAATGAATTGTCAAAGCAATCTGACATGGACATAACCCTCACAATCTCTAAATACAAAAAAATACTGACCACTGCTATAAATGTAGAGTGATAACTATAATTTGTATGTGAAACAATTTTATCAAATGCATCAAATGCTTTTTAATAATTATTCTGGTTTTTATTTTGTTTTTTGTATTATTTTCATTGTTTTATATTTTATGTGTTAAAACCTAGTTTTATGGGCATGCTGTGTTCTCCTATAATTGAAGGAACACACCTAAAAGAACATTTGTAATACTGTGTCCTATATTGTCTGTGTGTATTCTTTGTTGGAGATCCAAATAAATAAATAAATAAAAAATAAATAAATAAATAAATAAGTGAAGACAAAATACTATGTTAAGGTTGACTATCCTTATTTCAAAATTATATTAAACGTTACTATAGAATTTGAATATTATACTAACTAAATATTATACTAACTGAATATTAGTTCAAATGTGCATTATAGAAAATGTTTATTAAACCATATAAAATTAGGTAAACTGAAATTATATCAATAATTCATTATATCATTTCATCGTTATACAAAAAAAAAATATATACAGAGTGGGGCAGGACGATTGACAATCGTTCAAACCACGTAAAGAGTGTCATGTTATTTACCCGTATACAAAAATTCAATCAAATCCAATGAATACATAAGCCACAGGAAATTATTTTTCACTTTCTTATTTTACAATATGATGTAGATCTGAGTCCGCAATAATAGGTAAACATTGTAAGGTCAAGAACCTGTGCAAAACGTACGATTCTATTCTCTACGTCTCAATATGCTTGAAAGACAGAGAAAGGTGTCATACTATTTCACTCTAACGCGCCCCGCCCAGTCACACAAAATACTACAATTAGAAAGAAAAAGAAATATTACTTACGCAAATTATGCATTAGTGGTGCATAGACCATTGCGTATGCGTGTGTGAGCGGAATTTTTTGGCAAAAAGTCTCGGACTCGGTAACTACGCAGTCAGTGCTTAGCGGCGCCCTTTGAGGAGAGCACACGCCTAATTTTTTTATCACGAGACGAGCCGCGCGCGCAATGTCGTGATTTTATAAAAAGTTTTAGTTGTTATTGTGATTAAAGACGATTTGTGATAGTTGGGATTAGTGCATAGGTTAGTGTGACTTATCCGTCGAGCTCTTGTCACCGTCGGCGTTCCAGCTTTATTAGAACCAAATGGCTTGGCACGCGACGATGGCAAGAGACCGGACGGCATGTCTTTGTTTCCATGGAAGATGGGTAGGCCTTTAGTGTGGGATGCAACCTGTGTCGATACTCTTGCGCCATCCCATCTTCCTAGCTCATCGAGCTGTGCTGGGGCTGCGGCTGCGGCTGCAGAGAACCTCAAGCGGCGTAAATATAGTAACCTTATTGGTAACTATATTTTCGAGCCGTTTGGGGTTGAAACTTTAGGTCCGTGGGGTCCGAGTGCTCACAGCCTTTTCAAGGACATTTCTAAACGTTTAGTTGACTCTTCCCGTGACCCAAGGGCTGGCTTTTACCTTGGGCAAAGGCTTAGCGTTGCCATACAATGTGGCAACGCCGCCAGTCTTTTGGGTACATTACCAGTTGACTACGTTGAGGAGGAGTTTTTTGACGCCATTTTTTAAGTTTATTTTTAAGTTAGTTAGTTAATATAGGTTATTTTAATTTATTAATGTATATAATATTTAATAAGATAAATAAAATAAAATAAATTTCATAATTATGAAATAGAAAAAAAAAAAAAAATTTGGTATTATCGTTGAGATACTGTGATTTCTAATTTCAGAAGTCATGCCATTTTCCGGCATAAAACCTCTTCCCGCCAATTTCCATAACTGTCAAAATTATGGTTATGGTTTAGTCTTTTTTCTGCAAAAACATGGAATTATAAAGTACTATTGGCTCAAAACGAGTAAAACGACGATATATATATTATTCTAGTTATTTTTTATAAAGATTATTCGAATATTTATTATTTACTTAGAAATTTTGTTATTTTTAAACGTAAATAAGGCACATAAAGGGTGTAATAAGACCCATAACGAAGCCGAAAGGCACTTATTCTCCCCGTCATTGCGATCATTTTTTTGTTCTAGACCGTACCTGGGAAACTTCTAGATACGGAGATATTGGGGGTCAACGTTCCAACTTTTTCACAAGTTTGTTTTTAAATACATGGTTTTAATGTAAGAAACTTTAAACACTTCCACGGCCCCCGTACTATTTAATCCATCCATCTCAGCACTATGTTTTGAATGCGTTAATTTTGCGTAAAGTTACTTAGTTTGATGTACAGAATGTTCGGTTAACGGCATCGTGAAGGGTCCGTTTACACCCTGATACATTTCACATTTATACCACTGTACTCTAGAATGAAATAAACCAAGGAATGTTTAACACAACGAATTATAAAAAAAAAAAATGTTTTGTTCCACATTTAAAAACTTACCATGAAAACAAAATAACACATTACTACCTTGGGTAAATCGACCGCTGTGGTAATCAGGTCTTCGCTGCAGTGCATTTAGTATTCAACTTCGAGCTAACTCATTAACTATTAATTTTAATGACTCGAACAGAATAGAACGACGCCATACAACAACATGGTACATACAGTACCATAGAGAATGAGGTGGATGTCATTTGAAGGCTGAATAGGTGATGATACCTTTGCCTAGAGATGTAGTTTTAGGTTTAAGAAAAGTAGGTAAAATAAATAACCCCCAATATCTGTGTTTAACTAGAAGGTTCCCAGGTATGGAGTAGAACAAAAAAAAATGATCGCAAAGACGGCGAGAACAAGAGCCTGTCGGATATGTTAAGGGTCTATTTACACCCTTTATGTGAAACAAAATAGGATTCGCGACCGTAACAAGTATGTAGTTACAGAATTACATATAATCATAATCATCAATACAACCCTCTAAGTTTATTTAATGCCATTTAATGACTATTCATGAAAACGTCATTCAATGGAATTATATGAATTTAGAGGGTTGTATTGATGAGCTTAACGACTATAACTCTGTAAAGCCATATTTGTTACTGTCGCGAATAATTTTTAATCAACATACAACCTGACACTGACCTGTAAATTGCAAAAAACGTAAGAAAATTCAAATTTCGTGGGCTACCCTGGCTTCCAACATACTCACTTTCACATTTATAATATGAGTTAGGATTTTTATCACTTTGCTTGTTCCCGGCATTTAGTGTTACAATGGCATAATCAACCTTTATAACATTAATACTGAGATCTGATTTTCCATCGACTGCAGCTGCATGTTAGTGTTATGTTACACAACTAAAAAAGTCAGTGGCAAAAAAGTCAATGAATCAAACAAAAGTCAGTGACTTCCGAAAGTAAAGTTATTTTCCAGTTTTTAGTGTTTTTTTTTGGAGGTCGTAATTTTTTTGCAAAAAAGTTTTGTTAAGTGTACGTGGTAATGATTAACATCGAAGATTATGTCAGAACCTTAAAAAGTGGTAACTGATACTTTTATTATATTACAAGTGAGTCTCACTGGTTTTAATATTTACATTTTAGCACCCCAACAGTCGACTAACCCCAACAGTCGACGAACTTCGGTCTCTGGCGGCTTCCGCATTGTATCCTAACAATGCGGAAGCCGCCAGAGAACGAAGTACACGAGACACCTTCAGAGCACAACCAGGCACAAGCACTAAGCATCAGCAGAGCACCCTGCGGTTTATTTTAATGTTCCACCACCCCCACTGTCATGGTAAGTCTTTCTTCTTGTACCAAAAACCACCTTGTCCTCATCCAGATCTACCCGCGTGACAAACAACACATACGCACAATTAAACATATTCACTTTCCCATTTATAATATGAGTTAGGATTTTTGTCACTTTGCTTGTCCCCTTAATTTAGTGTTGTTATGGCAATCCCGTAATTTAGTGTTGTTATCGCATGACCTTTGCAACTTTAATAACTGAGATCTGATTTTCCATCGACTTCAGCTGCATGTTAGTGTTATGTTATGTTGTGATTTTTAACCGACTTCTAAAAAGGAAGGTAATGTAATCCATCAGCATATTTTTTTTCATGTGTGTTCTCCGTGTACTCCTTGATTACTGGTCCGATTTAAGTGACTCTTTCTTAATTTGATAGAGGATGCTCGCGCGGGGTTCCCATACCAATTTGATTTGATTTGATTAACTTCGCTTGGGTACTATATGTGATAACCTCTATAATATTAATTTATACTTCTTTACTTCTTCGTCTATCTATGTGGATGATGGGCTTTCTAGTTACCTAGAATGTAAAATGGGGATTGTCCGTTTTTCATGCATGCTAATTGCAAAAGCATGTCTTCCTTGACATGCTTTAGCTAGCTTTAATTAGCACAATTTTTGTATTTAAAGTGAGGATTTAAAAAAAAAATGTAAAGTGAGGATTATTAATTTTTCAAAAATGGTGCTATTTACAAAACCATTTAGAGGAATAAAGTCTGTAATTATTTATTTCTTGTTAAAAAAAAATACTTCCTACTAATTATGTTTTTGAAGAAATGTAAAAGGTCAAATAAAGGTTAACCCTTTATTTAACCTTCAATGTCGCCATGTCAAGAAGGAATATAGTGAAAATAAGCTTTTGCGGTTCCAAACAGCACGATTTGCAATCGCGCACGATTTGAAAAAGCGCGGTTCTCGCGAGTCTGAACGAGCCCTTAACTTCATGTGGATGCCATTAAAAAACAAACTGTGATAAGAGTGTCACTCCATGTCACTCACGTATTAAATCGTTGAATGAGCAAAGGAATCTTTTCCAGTGATTACGATAATCAGCCCTAATACTTTGTTTAGTTGACTCTTCCCGTGACCCAAGGGCTGGCTTTTACCTTGGCCAAAGGCTTAGCGTTGCCATACAACGTGACAACGCTGCCTGTCTTTTGGGTACATTACCAGTTGACTACGTTGAGGAGGAGTTTTTTGACGCCATTTTTTAAGTTTATACTTTACAATTAAATATAAGTTAAACTAGCCATTGAATTTAAAAAAATATTTAATTGATTTCTTAAAATACTACATTTTAACTAAAAAAAAAAATAATTAAATATACAGTTTAGATTTTTTGCACAATGCCCATTGATGAAAATCGGTGGCAAAAAAGTCAATGAAACAAACAAAAGTCACTGACTTCCGAAAGTAAAGTTATTTTTTTCACTTTTTAGTGTTTTTTTTTTGGAAGTCGGTGATTTTTTTTGCAAAAAAGTTTGTTTAAGTGTAATGATTAACATCCAACATCATGTCAATCCTAGAAAGTGGTAACTGATACTTTTGTATTAAACACTACTACTTACTTTTATTATTACTTTTACTTTTATATTAATATTCACTTTTAAGCACAAGAATACACTGCGGAAGCCGCCAGAGAACAAAGTAAACCAGACATCTTCAGAGCACAACCAGGCACGAGCACCTCCTCTCAGAATCCTGAGCGGAGCGAGATTGAAACAGGAATGTACTTCGTAATAGGGTTGGACCGATTTTGTTCAATCGACATAGATCCATTGTCGATTGAACAAAATCGGTCACAGTTCTATTGTTTCGTCGTTGGGACAGAACATACAAAGGAATGTTACAACTGCAGCAGCGCTGCCACCTTTGCCACCTAGCCCGCCACCTCCCATGATCGATATTTTAAAGCATGACATTAATGTCAAGCCGAAGCCGAGCTGCCATTATGTTCAGTGGACCCGAATTTATATTCATCGTTCTCAAAGACGATGAAAATAAATTCGGGTCCACTGAAAGTTCAACAGAGTTCAACCAGGAAGAAAAATTAAGCAAACCAGTAACAATTACTGCCGATTCTGAGGAGCAGCCTACTTTAACGATGTGCAGAAGTTATGTTCGTGGCCTTTGCAGATTGGGAGAAAGGTGTAAATTTAAACATGAAATAATTCATTATTTAATTTCATGTTTAAATTTACAGCTTTCTCCCAGTTGCACCTTTCTCCCAGTTGCCGGGAATTTACACATTTTGTCGACGTTTCCAGAATTCAGTATGTCCTCTTCCTAATTGTAAATTCGTTCACGCAACAGTATTCGAACAAAAACATTTCTACAGGACTGGATATTTTCTTAAATTTTTTTTTTAATGAGTTCTTGTATGTAGTGGTACATACAAGAACTCATTTTTTTTCATGTGTGTTCACCGATTACTCCTTGATTACTGGTTCGATTTAAGTGATTCTTTTTTCATTTGGTAGAGGAAGCTTGCGCGGGGGTCCCATATCAATTTTATTAACTTCGCTTAGGGACGAACAAAAGTCACCGACTTCCGATAGTAAAGTTATTTTTTTCACTTTTTAGTGTTTTTTTT
This sequence comes from Noctua fimbriata, assembly GCA_905163415.1. Taxonomy (NCBI): domain Eukaryota; kingdom Metazoa; phylum Arthropoda; class Insecta; order Lepidoptera; family Noctuidae; genus Noctua; species Noctua fimbriata. The sequence goes on from LR990921.1 coordinate 4,968,639, forward strand.
AGGTTGGTTATTTTTTTTGCAAAACGTTTTTTTAAGTGTAATGATTAACATCCAACATCATGTCAGAACACTCAAAAGTGGTAACGGCTACTTTTATTATATTACAAATGAGTCTCACTGGTATATTAATATTCACTTTTAAGCACCCCGGCGGTGGCAGAAGAATACACTGCCGAAGCCGCCCGAGAACAAAGTAAACCAGACATCTTCAGAGCACAACCAGGCACAATTATACAGTTAATATTTTTTGGACAATGCCCATTGATACTTGTCAAGGATTTGTGTGAGATACCACAACTAAAAAAGTCAGTGGCAAAAAAGTCAATGAAACAAACAAAAGTCACCGACTTCAGAAAGTAAAAATATTTTTTCACTTTTTAGTGTTTTTTTAAGGAGGTCGGTAATTTTTTTTTCAAAAAAGTTTTGTTAAGTGTAATGATTAACATCCAAGATTATGTCAGAAACTTAAAAAGTGGTAACTGATACTTTTATAATGTAACAAGTGAGTCTCAATGGTTTTAATATTCACATTTAAGCACCCCAGCGATGGCAGTAGGATACAATGCGGAAGCCGCCATGGAACGAAGTAAACAAGACACCTTCAGAGCACAACCAAGCACTTGCTCTCAGAATCCTGAGCAGCGCGAGATTGATAAAGCAATGTACTTCAACACAAAAATGTCGATTGAAGAAAATTCTTCCAGTTCAAATGCTTCGTCGTTGGGACAGAACATAATAAAGAAAATTACAACGAAAATGAAAATCATAAAGCATTAGAATAAAAGAAAATATCTAGTTACAAAAAGTGAAAACCGGCTGGGGATCGAACTTGCCAACCATTTTTATTATTTTTGGAAAAAATAATCACAGAAAGTGGAGACTGGCTGCGAATCGAAATTGCGAACCCTGGTTTACAGGGAGGTCTGTGAACCGTCAGTCTACCTCGCTTCGCTTCGATGACAAATGGGCTAAAATAGCCGTTATATTGCATGGTATGACAGTTGCCAGTTGGCAACCAGTTGCGAAATATGGACATAATGTAATATTGCTCATCCCCTTAAGTTATTAGCACGATAATCTATCTCTGTGCCAAATTTCATTTACATCCATTCAGCCGTTCTGGCGTGATTAAGTAACAAACATCCAACCATCCATCCAAACTTTCGCATTTATAATAGTAGTAAGATACAAAAGACAGATATGATAAAGATACCTAAATGTTTTTAAGTAACGAATTAAGTGCTTTTTTTAACAATCTAGATGCATCAGAAATTATACATTACAGTCAGCCATCCTCCGACAAAGACAACAAAGACGAATTTATTTTTGGGACCTAACAATGCAGAGAAACAATCTGAAATTATTATAGGTTGTGCAATACTAAGAATTATTATATATGATTTAACTTAATTCATAAGAATTTATTATATTATACATAAAAAAGAGAAAATAAATAATAATAATCTCTATCAAAAAAAATTACAACCAATTACAAAAAGTCTAATTTTACTGGGGATCGAACTTGCGACGTGATGCAAGTAAAGCGGTCATGAAACCATTTCGGAAGGCTTTGAAATAGACGTTGTTACGCATATTATGACTGAAACGGTAAACAATTGATAAATACTGACATAATGCAATATTGCTCACGGGGTAAGCAAGTAGTGTGATAATATATAGCCTTACATTTGAAGAAGCCTATTACAGACATTTGTGCAAAATTTGAAAAGGATCTATGCAGTAGTTTTTGCGCCAAGTCGGAACATAGGGTTGGATTTTAACGATTTTATTATATGTAGAGAAGAGATAGAGATATAGGCATTATGTGTCACTCAACTGGTGAGACTAAGTACAAATTCATATTCTGTTTACAGAGAGTCATCAACATCTGCCTAGCCATTACCCAAACGACTGCTTTGTCTAACCTACGAGTGCATCATTGATTCCAAATCGGATGATCTACAGTCTTACAGGTAAAAATACCTACTATAATCTCATCATAATGTATTTATGAGGTTATCTGCATCTACTTGTTACTCATTTTACTCAACTTTCTTATTTTGTTCACAGAGAGAGAGAGAACTTATTTGAAACCTAATAAAATGTCTTGGACCTACAGGACCCAGCGAAAGGAATCCCAAAAGAAAGTAATTGCCCAGAAAATTGGCAGTATGTTCAGAAATATTTATATCTTTTAAAACTTTAGACACGATTAAAATTTCGAAAAAAAGAATCGTGTTATAAGTGAATGATGTATTAAACACTACTTTATTCTGACTGACTGTTGCTTTTTATTGCTCATATCCATGTCCACCTTTGCTGCTAAGACGGAGTCCAGGTAAGAATGATTTCTATTGATATAAATGTATTGACTCACACTAATGAATTGCTTTATTTATAGGTGGAACAGCTCACCAATCCTCTTCGTTGAGGGACGCACAGAGTGCCCTGGGGAGCTGGCTCGGTAATACAGTAGCAAACAGTAAGCAGCAACTGACGGCGCAAGACAAGTGCAGTAGCGACACTCACAAAGGCTCTATCCATCACATGGTGCCTCAATACACAGTCTGAACATATTCCAGGTATATTTACTCGTTTATGTTTTTATTTACTAACAAACTACGTGTCACTCAGCTGTCATGTTAAAGTACACTTTCTGATACTTATTTTTTGTTTACAGACTTTAGTGGCTCAAATTAAATAAATGGCGCGGTAAATCTCCCGTAATCGGCGGTACGGTAGAGATTCCATAGTTAGTGGCGCGGTAAGCTCCTGCATTCGGCGGTGCGGTGGAGATCGCGTAGTCAGTGACGAGGTCTAGCTCCCGCATTCGGCGGTGCGGTGGAGATCGCGTAGTCAGTGGCGAGGTCTAGCTCCCGCATTCGGCGGTGCGGTGGAGATCGCGTAGTCAGTGGCGAGGTCTAGCTCCCGCATTCGGCAGTGCGGTGGAGATCGCGTAGGTAGTTAATGGCGCGGTGAAGCTCCCGCAGTCGGCGGTGCGGTGGAGCTCGCGTAATCGGCGATGCAGTTGTGCTCTCGTGATCAGTGGTTGTTGCGGTACTGCTCGCGTAAACGGTAATGAGCGTGCTAGCGTGTGCTTGCGGTAGTGTTAGTGTAATCAGCGGCACGGTGGAGCTGGCGCAGTCAGACGATGCGGCATGTATTTACTAACGTAGGTATTATTTATTTATCTATTATCGTGTAGTCAGTTGAGATAACCAGTGGCTGTCTGTATCCTTTTGTTTCTCACTAGATTTTCTTCTTGAAGTGTGACATAAATGTTTGTCTTGTCGATTATTATGTTTCACTCAGATACCGAGATTATGTACACTTTCTGATATTCATATTATACAACATTATTTTTAGTATATGCGAAACCTGAATATAGTTTGTTCAGAATAAGTAATTGAATCGATTCCAATAATTTTTAAACCATGTTATATTTTTCCCCAAAAATATTTTAAGAAGTTAAAAGTTGGGCACCGAGCGACTTTAAGTACCTATCGCAATAATTTAGGTACCTACTGCCAAATTATTATTATCAATGAGCTGAAGACGACGCTGGAGGCGGGCGCTTTGTGGTGACCACGATTCTGTGCGGAATTTGTTGACCGTCATTGTAAAAGCCAATTTTAAGGGCAATTGCAACTTCTTAAATTGAAATGGCAAGTTATTTGGAATAACGGGTATGCGGGGAATTAAACCGCTCTCTCCTTTAGCTACTCCAGTAATAATGGTGGCTATTCTAATATTACTGCTCAGTTTTGTGGTACGAAGCCTGGTTCCATTGCAGTCTGGGAGTTAACCCCAGGGAGTTGAGAAATTCAACGGGGTAGTACTATCATCATTAGCCATCACAGGCTATGGATGTCGGGGTGCGTTGTCAGAATTCCTCCTCGTGTGCCTGATGGCTGCCGGTCCCTTTCGATACGTCGGGAGGGAATAGCAGCTGCCTGGCCGGTGCACCCTGGGCGTGGGCAGTATCCTTCCCCGAGGAATGGGAAGAGATTCTTATTCCCCGGGGAATGTTACTGTCCATGGCTAATATTCTGACATGGGAGGGGTCCTTTATGGACCAAGGGGGGCGTTGCTCCGCGTGACCCTCTGAAAAGCAGAGGGCACAGCGGAGGAGCAAGGGCGGGCTCGGTGTGCACTTACCCTGCCTCCGAGCAGGCAGTGAAGGACGCAGTCATTCGCTGTCCCCGTCGATATCGTAATCTCACCGTCGAAGTGTCGTGGATCACGTCTCGCGGCTTCGATTGGGACCGAGGGTCTTGGCTTAACCGCCCGGACCGCGAGGTAGAAAACCTCTATAAAAAGTTACCCCGAATCTCAAGCGGCGGCGCACCGCGAGGAGATGTATGGCTGACGGGTTCCTTTGGAAAATCAGTTGCTGGTGCGAACCACTGCCGAGCCTGGCTATGGCTTATCTGGGTACAGGGGGCACTGCCCAGATGGACTTTTTATTTCCCCCATACTCGTGGGAACTATATGGAAAAAAATATAACCCGAAACGCGGCCGGTAACGGCGAAGGAAGGAAGGAGAGGGATGCGGGGTCGGAGTCCGGCGCCGCATCTGGCGATATGAGCGCGGGAGGCTCAGAGAGCTCCCGGCGCGGGAGGCCCGGGGCTGCTGCGGTGAACGGAAAGTTCTTCCGCAAGCGGTCCTGGCCAGAGGGCGACCGAGGGTCGTCGTCAGAGGAAGAGCTGGCCTCGGCTCGCAAGATCCCCACTAGCAAGCGTGGAGGGATCCGTGGCAAGGGGCGAGGCCTCTCTGCCACCGAGAGGTCGGCGCGGCTTGCCGAGGAGGGGCGCCACCCGGGGGTGGCCGGTCGCGGGGTGGCCCGTTCGGGCTCCTCTGGCGACGAGGCTGGCGCAGACGGCGGCTCCGATGCGGAGCGTAAGGCCGGTTTCGCGAAGGAGGTGGAGGCGGCGCTGAGGGCTGTCTCATACAAACAGAAGCCCTCCACCAGGCATAAGGCCATGCCCGCAGCAATCGCCTCCATCGTGGCGTCAGCGGAGGCCAGATATCCCCAGAGGCCCCCGTCAGACGAAGTGGCCAAACTGCGGGCGGAGGTCGCTCGCCTGACGGCCGCCACAGAGCTTCTCCAACAGGAGAACCGCAAGCTCCGAGCAGACTTGGCCGGTCTGCGCGAGTCCGCGCCCCAAAATGGGGGCCAGCAGCAACTAAGCCAGCCCGTGCCAGTAGAGAACCAGGTCTTGAACCTGGTTCGGCAGGAGCTGGCTGCCTTCCAGGCGCGGTTCTCCCCTGGCGGCAAACAGGGCGCCCCCGGGACCGAGGGCGGCCACATATGCGGCTGCTGCGGCCTCCGCACCGGGGCCGGCTGGCCGGCCCTCCGGCAGGGTTGCGTCGGCCCCCGAAGGGCCGGCTCCGGCCAAGAAGGCGGCGGCCCTGAGGCAGGGCAAGGCGGCGGCGCAAAAGAAGGGCAAGGTGGCGACTGTGCCAGCGCCACCCGCGAGACAGCCGCCACCACCGCCCCCCTCGCCCCCTAAGCCTTCCGCGGCCGAGAGCGGATGGCAGGTGGCTGGAGAAAGAACAAGGGAGCGGAAGGCGGCCAAAAAAGCCCGGAAGCTGGAGCGGAAGCGCCGACAAAAGGAGCGGAGCGTCGCGGCTAGGCTCAGCGCCCCGAAGACCGCAGCTGTAGTGAGTCGGAGTGACTGGGGTAGACCTGAGAGTGGCGGTACGCAGGCTGAAGGCCAGAAATACCGCCCCGGGACCCGATGGCTTGCCTGGCAAAGCCTGGGTCCTGGCCTCTGAGGCTCTCGGGCCTCGACTGGAAGGGCTCCTAAGCGCATGCTTGGAGAGAGGCCAGTTCCCGCTTCGTTGGAAGACGGGGAAGCTGGTCCTCATCCGGAAGCCAGGGCGCCCTGCGGACTCTCCGTCCGCATACCGGCCCATCGTGTTGCTCGACGAGGTGGGCAAGCTCTTTGAAAGAGTTATTGCTAACCGCCTCGCCGGGCACCTCGCGGGGATGGGGCCGGATCTTGCGGAACACCAGTTTGGTTTCCGCAAGGGGCGCTCGACGGTGGACGCCATCATGCGCGTGAGAGCCCTCACGACGGGGGATGCGGTTTCCCGGGGCGGGGTCGTATTGGCGGTGTCTCTTGACATCGCCAACGCCTTCAACTCCATGCCCTGGAGCTGCATTGGGGAGGCTCTCCGGTATCACCGGGTGCCGACCTACCTTCGTCGTTTGGTCGGGGACTACCTGACGGATAGGGCCGTCATCTACCCCGGTCAGAGCGGAGAATGGAACCGGCGAGAGATGTCGTGCGGTGTTCCACAGGGATCGGTTCTGGGGCCGGCCTTGTGGAACATCGGTTACGACTGGGTGCTGCGCGCCGACCTCCCTAGCGGCGTCAGCGTAGTCTGCTACGCTGACGACACGCTGGTACTGGCACAAGGGGGGTCGCACGAGGCGGCGGCCGAAAACATGACACGCGGGGTTGCGATAGTCGTGGAGAGGATCCGGCAATTGGGTCTCGAGGTGGCATTGCACAAGTCCGAGGCCATGTGTTTTCATGGGCCTCGGATTGCGCCACCGTCGGGATCCCTACTGACGGCGGGAGGGGTTTCCATCGGCGTCGGGTCGACGCTGAAGTACCTGGGACTCGTCCTCGACAGCCGGTGGAACTTCGTGGAGCATTTCCGACGTTTGGCCCCCAAACTGGAACGGACCGGGGCTGCCTTCAAGCGGCTCCTGCCCAACCTGGGGGGTCCAAACGCCTCCTGCCGGAGGCTCTACGCGGGGGTCGTGCGGTCCATGGCCCTTTACGGGGCCCCGGTGTGGGCGCGTTCTCTGAGGCGGCAAGCCCCCGCTACCTGAACGCGCCCCAAAAGGGGATAGCCCTAAGGCTAGTCCGGGGGTACCGCACGATCTCCGGTGAGGCGGCTAGCCTCCTTGCCGGATTGCCGCCATGGGATCTGGAGGCGATAGTCCTCGCGCGCCTTCACGAATGGCGCGCGGAGGCACTACGTCGGGGGGAAACTCCGCTGCCGCGGCAAATCGCCGCTCAGCGGACAGACCTCCGGCGCGATCTCATGGTGACATGGAGAGAGCGACTGTCGCAACCCCGTGCAGGGCACGCCACCATCGTGGCGATAAGTCCCCTCTTTGAGGAGTGGCTAGAGAGGCGCCACGGCGCCCTCACCTTCCGCCTGACGCGGGTCCTGACCGGACACGGTTGTTTCGGGAGGTTCCTGCACCGAATCGGGCGGGAGGAAACGCCCGGGTGTTTCCATTGTGAGGATCGTCCGGAGGACACGGTGCAGCACACTGTGGAGGCCTGCCCTGCTTGGGCGGAGCAGCGCCGTGTCCTCGTAGAGGCGATTGGCGGCGGCGACCTCTCGCGCCCGGCCCTGGTTCAAGCCATGGTCCGGAGCGAGAGGGAATGGGAAGCCGTCACCTCCTTCTGCGAAGCAGTCATGCTAGTGAAGGAGGTGGCGGAACGTGAGAGGGAAAGAGCCTCACGTCCACGCCGCCGCGGGAGACGCCCTGGGCGTCGGGGGTCACGTGGTGGCCCCCGGCCACCGTAGGCGCGGGCCTGTGGACGGCGAGTTATGGGCTAGCTCGCCGTCCGGCCGTCTTATGACGACAGGCCGTGTCGACGGCGCGTTCGTGTTCCACGCGCGCCTCAAAGAGATGTCAGCAACCACGCAGGGGTCCGCACGGGCCGATGCCTGCCAGAGCTGCGGGACTGTTCGAAAGAGATACCGCGGCCCTGGAACACAAAAGGCAAAGAAGGAACATGGATGGGTTTTAGTCAGTACAAGTCTGACACTCCCTTCCGCTCCGCCCAGAGCGGAGGGGGTCATTTGATGATTTCCCATCCAAAAAAAAGGCTATGGATGTCGACGAACATGTAATTTTTTTTATTTGATTGACACACTCGTTCTTTGGCGACAGCACTACCCCTCACCACCCTTAATTTTTTATATTAACCTCCAAATTTGGAAAAACGTGCATGATGTGATGATGTGGATGTGCGTGCATCCTCTGTAGCCACTGGATGAGAAAATTCTTCGGAAAATTAAATTTTCCCATCTGCGCCCGATTCCAGACGACCCACTCCCATTTGCAGCAGCATATTCGCAAACACACCATTTCGTGGTCGTTGTACAGTTGGACGCTCATGTTGCAGGTAAGATGGATCTTTTCGATCCTAGACAACAGTGGCAACGCCTTGAGACATGCGTTTATTTCATCCGCCGGTGTGCCCCTCTCAACAACTTCAAGTCTAAAGTCGCCTGCGAGCAAAACGACCACACCACCCACCAGCGCCTGTCAGCGGATGTCCTGCAAGCTGCGGTTCAACGCCTCTTATGCACTTTAAACTTGCACACCACCGGGGAGTCCTTTTGCACACTTGCTGCAAAAGGACTCCCCGGCCGCTGTTTTTGGTGCTGTTGCATGTTGAGGTATCTTCACTTGCAAGATTCAGCGGCTATATGAAAACGGAATGTGCAGTCCAGCCACCGTTAAGCAAAGTTGCAGCAATGTCCGAGGGAGTCACAGCCATAGCTATGAGAGATGATGCACGGTTGGCGCAGTGGCTGAGCGAATGGCTGCTGCGCTGCGAGTATCGGGATCGATTCCCGCACGTAACACATTTTTGTATGGCCTACAGGTAGTTGTTTCGGGTCTGGCTGTTTGTGAGTTTAACTGTCTGTAAACACACCCACGATACAGGAGAAATTCCAAGTGTGGGCCTGGACTGGGGCAAGGTTAAAATAAAACTTTAAAGCTGTATATACAAATGCAAGGTGCGGCACAGTTGGCGCAGTGGCTGAGCGATTGACTGCGGCGCTGGGAGTCGCGGGTTCGATTCCCGCACAGAACAAATTTACAACGTCGTCGTTGGTATTATCTAATTTAAATTTTTGTTTTTAAAGGTTTTAGAGATTGTTTTCGGTCAGTGAAAATTGGTTAATTAATATTTGTTAATTTATGATTACCTAACTGTCTTTGAATGGTTAAAAAAACAAAAGCATATTAATCTACTTTATACTGATTTGAAAATCATAAAGCATTAGAATAAAAGAAAATATCTAGTTACAAAAAGTGAAAACCGGCTGGGGATCGAACTTGCCAACCATTTTTATTATTTTTGGAAAAAATAATCACAGAAAGTGGAGACTGGCTGCGAATCGAAATTGCGAACCCTGGTTTACAGGGAGGTCTGTGAACCGTCAGTCTACCTCGCTTCGCTTCGATGACAAATGGGCTAAAATAGCCGTTATATTGCATGGTATGACAGTTGCCAGTTGGCAACCAGTTGCGAAATATGGACATAATGTAATATTGCTCATCCCCTTAAGTTATTAGCACGATAATCTATCTCTGTGCCAAATTTCATTTACATCCATTCAGCCGTTCTGGCGTGATGAAGTAACAAACATCCAACCATCCATCCAAACTTTCGCATTTATAATAGTAGTAAGATACAAAAGACAGATATGATAAAGATACCTAAATGTTTTTAAGTAACGAATTAAGTGCTTTTTTTAACGATCTAGATGCATCAGAAATTATACATTACAGTCAGCCATCCTCCGACAAATACAACAAAGACGAATTTATTTTTGGGACCTAACAATGCAGAGAAACAACCTGAACCTATTATAGGTTGTGCAATACTAAGAATTATTATATATGATTTAACTTAATTCATAAGAATTTATTATATTATACATAAAAAAGAGAAAATAAATAATAATAATCTCTATCAAAAAAAATTACAACCAATTACAAAAAGTCTAATTTTACTGGGGATCTAACGTGCGACGTGATGCAAGTAAAGCGGTCATGAAACCATTTCGGAAGGCTTTGAAATAGACGTTGTTACGCATATTATGACTGAAACGGTAAACAATTGAATAATACTGACATAATGCAATATTGCTCACCCCCTTAAGCAAGTAGTGTAATAATATATAGCCTTACATTTGAAGAAGCCTATTACATTTATGCAAAATTGAAGAGGATCTATGCAGTAGTTGTTGCGCCAAGTCGGAACATAGGGTTGGATTTTAACGATTTTATTATATGTAGAGAAGAGATATAGGCATTATGTGTCACTCAACTGGTGAGACTAAGTACAAATTCATATTCTGTTTACAGAGAGTCATCAACATCTGCCTAGTCATTACCCAAACGACTGCTTTGTCTAACCTACGAGTGCACCATTGATTCCAAATCGGATGATCTACAGTCTTGCAGGTAAAAATACCTACTGTAATCTCATCATAATCTATTTATGAGGTTATCTGCATCTACTTGTTACTCATTTTACTCAACTTTCTTATTTTGTTCACAGAGAGAGAGAGAGAACTTATTTGAAACCTAATAAAATGTCCTGGACCTACAGGACCCAGCGGAAGGAACCCCAAAAGAAAGTAATTGCCCAGAAAATTGGCAGAATGTTCAGAAATATTTATATCTTTAAAAACTTTAGACACGATTAAAATTTCGAAGAAAAGAATCGTGATATAAGTGCATGATGTATGTATATATATGTACACTACTTTATTTTGACTGACTGTTGCTTTTTATTCCTCATATCTATGTCCACTTGCTGCTAACACGGAGTCCAGCTAAGAATGATTTCTATTGAAATAAACGTATTGACTTACACTAATGAATTGCTTTATTTATAGGCGGAACAGCTCACCAATCCTCTTCGTTGAGGGACGCGCAGAGTGCCCTGGGGAGCTGGCTCGGTAATACAGTAGCAAACAGTAAGCAGCAACTGACGGCGCAAGACAAGTGCAGTAGCGACACTCACGAAGGCTCTATCCACCAGGTGGTGCCTTAATACACAGTCCGAACATTTTCCAGGTATATTTACTCGTATTTTTTTATTTACTAACAAACCACGTGTCACTCAGCTGTCACGTTAAAGTACACTTTCTGATACTTATTTTTTGTTTTACAGACTTAAGTTGCCCAAATTAAATAAATGGCGCGGTAAATCTCCCGTAATCGGCGGTGCGGTGGAGATTGCATAGTTAGTAGCGCGGTAAGCTCCTGCATTTAGCGGTGCGGTGGAGATCGCGTAGTCAGTGGCGAGGTCAAGCTCCCGCATTCGGCGGTGCGGTGGAGATCGCGTAGCCAGTGGCGAGGTCTAGCTCCCGCATTCGGCGGTGCGGTGGAGATCGCGTAGTCAGTGGCGAGGTCAAGCTCCCGCATTCGGCGGTGCGGTGGAGATCGCGTTGTCAGTGGCAAGGTCAAGCTCCCGCATTCGGCGGTGCGGTGGAGATCGCGTAGTCAGTGACGAGGTCAAGCTCCCGCACTCGGCGGTGCGGTGGAGATCGCGTTGTCAGTGGCGAGGTCAAGCTCCCGCATTCGGCGGTGCGGTGGAGATCGCGTAGCCAGTGGCGAGGTCTAGCTCCCGCATTCGGCGGTGCGGTGGAGATCGCGTAGTCAGTGGCGAGGTCAAGCTCCCGCATTCGGCGGTGCGGTGGAGATCGCGTAGTCAGTGGCGAGGTCTAGCTCCTGCACTCGGCGGTGCGGTGGAGATCGCGTAGTCAGTGACGAGGTCAAGCTCCCGCACTCGGCTTTGCGGTGGAGATCACGTAGTCAGTGGCGAGGTCAAGCTCCCGCACTCGGCGGTGTAGGGGAGACCGCGTAGTCAGTGGCGAGGTCAAGCTCCCGCACTCGGCGGTGCGGGGGAGATCACGTAGTCAGTGGCGAAGTCTAGCTCCCGCATTCGGCGGTGCGGTGCAGATCGCGAAGTCAGTGGCGAGGTCAAGCTCCCGCACTCGGCGGTGCGGTGGAACTTGCGTAGGTAGTTAATGGCGCAGTGAAGCTCCCGCAGTCGGCGGTGCGGTGGAGCTCGCGTAATCGGCGACGCATTTGTGCTCTCGTGATCAGTGGTTGTTGCGGTACTGCTCGCGTAAACGGTAATGAGCGTGCTCGCGAGTGCTTGCGGTAGTGTTAGTGTAATCAGCGGCACGGTGGAGCTGGCGCAGTCAGACGATGCGGCATGTATTTACTAACGTAGGTATTATTTATTTATCTATTATCATGTAGTCAGTTGAGATAACCAGTGGCTGTCTGTATCCTTTTGTTCCTCACTAGATTTTCTTCTTGAAGTGTGACATAAATGTTTGTCTTGTCGATGATTATGTTTCACTGAGATACCGAGATTATTTACACTTTCTGATATTCATATTTTGTTAACAAAGTATCGTCAATACCTGTCTAGCCTTATCCCAAACAAATAACAATAATCACAATGTTTGAGATTCGGGAATCACATTCAACCATTTTTGCTTAATTTCATCTTTCGTTGGAAAGCTGTAACAAACAAAAATAATGCTATTTGAACTAGAGTCGGAGACGGGGATAATGGCCAATGTCTTCGAGCCCCGGTGCCTCCGACCCGGATGTGCTGCGGTCGGTATCTCTACGGGAGTTGCAAAAAAAAAAAAAAAGGAGTGTATTCCGTCCTGCGGCTCCCGTATAGATGTCGGCCGCAGTGGCCACGATTCCACCACATTGCGCCGTGCGCCGGCCCGCTGGGCGCTGTGCCCGGCGAGCTAGCATCATCGGACCTCGACCGACACGGCCGAGTGTACAGTAACAATTGAGTGAATTGTGACCCAGTAAATTATCAATTAAATTATTATTATAATGAATACCCCGAAGACAATGACTGTTTTTCAATTAATATTGTCAACAGAAATCAACTGAGAGTAGTCTGAGTGGACACAGAAATATATAAAAATGCCATCACCCTAGTTCCAAACAAAGGCCTCATGGGCTCATGGCCTTTTAACTTAAAATACCAATGCTGCGACGAAATAGTCATAAAAATTTGCACCATACAACTCCACATTAACAACGAATGTGGAGGTTGCTTTTTCACAATCCAAACTTAGAGTTCATTATTTCACCATGGACTTTCCCGTCTTTTCGACTTCTTCTTTGAGTGCACTATGCGCACTATGTGGAGTTGTATGGTATTATATTATGTTATAATAATAATTTAATTGATAATTTACTGGATGGTTGGATGTTTGTTACTCAATCACGCCAGAACGGCTCAACGGATGTAGATGAAATTTGGCACATGGATAGATTATCGTGCTAATGTAAATTTGTTCTGTGCGGGAATCGAACCCGCGACTCCCAGCGCCGCAGTCAATCGCTCAGCCACTGCGCCAACTGTGCCGCACCTTGCATTTGTATATACAGCTTTAAAGTTTTATTTTAACCTTGCCCCAGTCCAGGCCCACACTTGGAATTTCTCCTGTATCGTGGGTGTGTTTACAGACAGTTAAACTCACAAACAGCCAGACCCGAAACAACTACCTGTAGGCCATACAAAAATGTGTTACGTCCGGGAATCGATCCCGATACTCGCAGCGCAGCAGCCATTCGCTCAGCCACTGCGCCAACCGTGCATCATCACTCATAGCTATGGCTGTGACTCCCTCGGACATTGCTGCAACTTTGCTTAACGGTGGCTGGACTGCACATTCCGTTTTCATATAGCCGCTGAATCTTGCAAGTGATACCTCAACATGCAACAGCACCAAAAACAGCGGCCGGGGAGTCCTTTTGCAGCAGTGCAAGTTTAAAGTGCATAAGAGGCGTTGAACCGCAGCTTGCAGGACATCCGCTGACAGGCGCTGATGGGTGGTGTGGTCGTTTCGCTCGCAGGCGACTTTAGACAGATACTTGAAGTTGTTGAGAGGGGCGCACCGGCAGATGAAATAAACGAATGTCTCAAGGCGTTGCCACTGTTATCTAGGATTGAAAAGATCCATCTTACCTGCAACATGCGCGTCTAACTGTACAACGACCACGAAGCTGGTGTGTTTGCGAATATGCTGCTGCAAATGGGAGTGGGGGTTAACTCCCAGACTGTGCAATGGAACCAGGCTTCGTACCACAAAGCTGGGCAGTAATATTATAATAGCCACCATTATTACTGGAGTAGCTAAAGGAGAGAGCGGTTTAATTCCCCGCATACCCGTTTTTCCTAATAACTTGCCATTTCATTGTAAGGAGTTGCAATTACCCTTAAAATTGGCTTTTACAATGATGGTCAACAAATTCCAAGGAAAAACCTTAAAAGTGGCAGGCATTCATTTGGGCGCTTTATGCTTCTCACACATTAAACAAATCTTTTAATGTTGTATACAAAACGGTATTAGAATAAATAAAGAAATAGCGCGCAATAAGGCGTTTGATTCATCATCATCATCATCAGCCTATGGCAGTCCACTGCTGGACATAGGCCTCCTCAATCGCACGCCATTTAACTCGACTTTCAGCAATTCTCATCCAGTTGCCACCAGCCACCCTGCGAAGATCGTCACTCCACCGAGCCTGAGGGCGTCCCACCTTACGTTTGCCGATTCGCGGTCTCCACTCAAGAACACGTCTACCCCAACGGTCATCGGTTCTACGGCAAATATGACCGGCCCATTGCCACTTCAGCTTACTTATTCTGTGAGCTATGTCGACAACTCTGGTTCTCTGTCGGATCACATCGTTTCGAATGCGATCCCTCAGAGAGACTCCAAGCATAGCTCGTTCTATAGCTCGTTCTATAGCTCGTACACGCCGTTGATGTTTATGCCACGTCCTTCCCATTTTAGCGTCTTAAACACATCCTCCAGTGCGTTGGTGAACAATTTCGGGGAAATAACGTCCCCTTGTCTCACCCCCCGACGCAATGGGATATGCTTCGTTTGATGGTTTTGACTTTGGACGGTCATTGTGGCGTTCTCATAAAGATTTCTCAACACTTGGATGTATCGCCAGTCGACTTGGCATCGCTGCAGAGACTCCAGAACTGACCAGGTCTCGACAGAGTCAAAAGCCTTCTCATAGTCCACAAATGCAAGACACAGCGGCCGATTATACTCTTCGGACTTCTGTATGATCTGCCGCACTGTGTGGATGTGGTCTATGGTGCTGTAACCTCCTCGAAACCCGGCCTGCTCCGGTGGCTGGAAGTCGTCGAGTCTTCGCGCTAGACGATTCGTGATGACTCTTGAAAACAGCTTATACACGTGGCTAAGGAGCGAAATGGGTCTGTAATTCTTTAATAGGGTCTTGTTTCCCTTTTTAAAGAAAAGAACGACCACGCTCCTTCTCCACGCTTCTGGAGTTCTCCCAGAGAACAGGACCGAGTTGAAGAGCTCCCGAAGCTCTCTTAAAACAGGGCTTCCTCCCGCTTTCAGGAGCTCAGTCGTTATCCCATCCTCGCCAGGGGCTTTTCCATTCTTAAGCTGTCTAAGAGCCGCCTCGATTTCGTCTTGGCTGACTTCTGGCAGGTCTTCTGTGAAATGGCGGGTTAAGGTGGCTCTGGAATTCTCATTTTCGGGATCAGGTCGAGATGCATGCGATGCATACAACTGGCCGTAGAAGTTTTCGACTTCCGAAAGAATCTCCGGCTTCAAAACGACGATATCCCCACTAGATTTGGTCAACTTCGTCAGGTGGCTCCTCCCAAGTGATTGGACGAACACTTTCGACCCCCGATTTTGCTCAATCGCTTTTTCTATTGAGCGGGTGCTGGAGCATCGAAGGTCGCGTCGTATCAATTTTCTAATTTTATTATTGAGTGCCTGTAGTTC
The DNA here is from genome assembly GCA_905163415.1 of Noctua fimbriata. NCBI lineage: Eukaryota > Metazoa > Arthropoda > Insecta > Lepidoptera > Noctuidae > Noctua > Noctua fimbriata. Next base: position 4,984,255 of record LR990921.1, read on the forward strand.
TGACGAAGTGATGGGTGGGTTTTCACGTCGTTCCGTCATAAGCTCCAGAGTCTCCTCCGAAAGTTTGGACTTCTTGCCCGTATGCCGCATTTTACAAAAACGCGTCCCTTCCTCCCTGAGGATTTCCACCATTTGGTCGAGCGCCTGGTCAACATCATTTGTGGTTTCCACGGCCGCGAATCGGTTCTCCAGATCTGACTGGAACGCTTCAGACCCTAGCATGGTTTGGAGCATATTTGGACGGAGCTTAGACTTCATCAAACGGGTTCGCTCCAGCTTGAAATTAATATTCAGAGTGCCACGAACAAGTCTGTGATCGCTACCGGTGTTGAACCTGTTGATCACCGAGACATCTCTGAATATATGCTTTTTATCCGCTATGATGAAGTCTATCTCATTTTTCGTCATAGTGTCGGGGCTTTGCCACGTCCACTTCCTTTGGGACTGTTTCTTAAAGAAAGAATTCATCACAAAAAGCCCCTCCTTCTCAAGGAAGTTGACAAGCATTTGCCCCCTATGATTTCTGCTGCCAAACCCGTAGGATCCTACTACCGATTCACTGCCATTTTGTACTCCCACTTTAGCGTTAAAATCCCCCATGACAACGCTGTAGTGGGCCTTAGTAGTAGAGTGCAAGGCCTTGGAGATGTCCTCAAACATTTCCTCTACCACTTCGTCCGAGTGTGCCGAAGTCGGTGCGTAGACCTGAACAACCTTGAGGCTATACCTCTCGGTTAGCTTCACTATGAGGTACGCTACCCTGTTCGAGACACTAGACACTTCTACCACGTTGTCACAAAGGGATTTATGTACCAGGAACCCGACTCCGCCTTGGGATAGCTGGTCTCCCTCTCGAAAATACATCAGGTGGCCTGATTCAAGGGTTATTGTGTCCTCCCCCTCTCTTCGGACTTCACTCAACCCAAGAATGTGCCACCGTACCCTTTCGAGTTCTTCCTCTAGCTGCACTAGATGTTCGTCGAGCCGTAACGTGCGTCCATTATACGTCGCCAAGGTCAGTTGGGTTTGGCGGCCGTTCGTAACCCGGGGATTCTTAGCACCCCCTACCTTGCCGTTACCGTGACCGCCGCCAAAATCAGGAATAGCAAGGCCGCCGGGAACTGGGGGCCGTGGTTGATTCTGGCTTGCCATTAAGGGGTTTGCCCATAATCGCCACGCTGGGCATGCGGGTTGGCGATCGCAGATCACAACTCCTCGCACTAGTGACGCTGCTGCCCGTCGCTAGTCTGCGCTATTTAGTTGCGAACTTTCGAATGGTTATACCGCCATTTATCGGTCGTCAGAGCCTCGTTTGTTGTTTAGCAGGATGCACCACGAGCAGGTGAGGTTGACTTGGGGCACTGAGATGGTAGGTGCGCCCCCTTACATCCCTAAGGCGTTTGATTGTTCACTTTGAAAAAAAAGTCGTATGGCACCATAATGTTCCAGTTTTTAAGCCATATCGTCGCCTCAACGCCTTTTAATTTTGTTTCAGACCTCTGCCGCCCAGAATTACAGCGCCCAAAAAGATGCCTTTTGTAGTCATCACTCACATTAACATATTCTTCAGTTCTCACACATAACATCCTGCCTGTAATCCGCGAAGAAATAGGCTCAGGTGTGTACCTAATCGTACACCCACATTTCAGCAGTTATGTTGAAGTCCCATGTAATAGGGGGCAAGCCTATTGCCATCAATCGGGCACAAATCCAGACTCCGTAGCTGCTACTGAGAAATTCCTGATGGAATAACCAAATAACACTTTACCCAACCCGGGAATCGAACACGCATACACAATAAAATTTCCACGCGAACGAAGTCGCGGGCAACAGCTAGTTACCTATAACTTATCTCATCATGGGGTCGAAACAAATTTCGAAAGTATTTACTTAACTTTTTAGGGTTCTGTACTTCAAAAGAATAAACGGATATGGTTATCAAGTCTCAATAATACCACATTAAAAAAAAATTGCGATCACAAATTTTTATTTTCAGTTGCAGAATAGAACGCGACGTATATCGTATATTTATGGGAGAATATAATTTTAATTGTAAAATTAATATTGTTCTTCAATCCGACTTATCTTTTTTAAGAGCTTATGAACTTGGCTCTTTGAATCTTTGAGACCTGATTTCCGTGATGGACAACCATCAACATACAACTCAGTACGGAACCCTCGAAGCGTGGGTCAGACTAGCACGTGTCCCGTTTTATTTTATTTTAAAGTTTTGTTTGAGAGAGGCCTTTGGTGAGAGGTTCCTTGTGAAACTTATAAAGTTTATTTAATCGGTATTTTGTTATTGTCGTCGATTAATACGGTCTGTAGCATGATTCACAGTTACCTCTTCACCTGTTTACCAATGTTAGACGAGAATGTATTATGGTGTTCCACGGTTTTCTGTCTTATTTATTTGTAATACTAAACTGTTTTTGGCTTTTCGATCATTGTATTATGTAATGATGGTGATTTTATTACTAACACCGCCAGCACCTGAGTTTGTTCTGATGAATTTCTGCAGTTAAATGGTTTCATCGGGACTCGTCGAGCTTCTTACCTTGGCGCTTTTCTGGTGGTCGCCACGGGGTTGTGGCTTCGCAGCAGTGGTTAGCGAAAGTTTTGCCGGCTGTCGGCGATCTTCTCAACGCACAAGTATGATCTATTTGGTGGGAGAGTGAACAAGTGAACGAGTGCAGGGTGGAACTCTACAGGGTCGTGCGAGGGTGGAGCACGACCCCTTGCCCTTATGGCGTTGCCTCACCGGCAGCATTCGCCTGTACTTTACCAGTTCGGATATACTTGTTTCTGTAGAAAATCGAATCTTAAATAGTTACGTTACAGGCGAAAGCTCCCGGTGCGCCTTTTGGGGAAGCCAAATACCTTATAGTAGTTTTTCGTAGTTTGCAATAAATCTATTATTACTTAGGATTAGTTATGCATAAACATTTTTGAATTATTATTAGCCTCTTCTGAACGCACACACATTTTGTGATAAGGTAAGGTAACCAGCTGCACCACATGAGTGGTTCTTGTAATGGAGGTGGCTGCGTAACTCTGGGCGGGCTGGATCGCTCCAACGCGTGAGTATGAAAAACTAGATAAAATGTAGTTTAAATCATATTTATGTAGGTACTTCTTTAAATATCAATTAATCTTGAGCATATCCAGAAAAAAATTAAATTAAAAGCGTGGGAGAGTGTACGAGTGCAGGGTGGAACTCTACAGGGTCGTGCGAGGGTGGAGCACGACCCCTTGCCCTTATGGCGTTGCCTCACCGGGAGCATTCGCGTGTACTGTTGGGAACAGTTCGGAACTACTTGTTCCTGTAGCAAATCGAATCTTAGATTGTGACATTACAGGCGAAAGCTCCCCGTGAGCAGCGCCTATTAGTTAGGATTAAATATGCACAAACATTGTTGAATTATTTTGTATAGCTTTTTCTGCTTTTTGTAGATTACCGAGATTTCCCAGATTACCACCATATTGATTTCTATTACACACCACGACATTACTATTAGCATGCTTGTTGGCGAACTTTCTGATATACATTTTTGATCAGTCAACCTGTTAGCGATGACGACAGACCCCATAACAACGTCGATTACTCAAATCAAGTTACTTTTCGGTTCAAATCTTCTGATAATTTCTCATTATTCACCTGAAATGTATACTAAGATGAGTTTTAAGTCGAGCGACTGCACAGACATAATTGATAGATTATTCTTAGAACCATTGTAAGACGTATTTCGTATTTATTACTCTTGCTTATAAATAATCTATTATAATGAATTACTATTACGGTAATTCATTATAATAGAGTATTTACACCAACTACACATATTTGCAATGTCTACTGACAACTTCTGTAACGGCGTCGTCAATTCATTAATATTCGTTTAATATGTACTAGACAAATAATTAATTAATTGATTGTTTCTTTCTTTATTGTGTGTATTCGTATTGCTGTAAACTAACATTAATTTTATGTATGCGGTAGATAAACATGTATAATGTGCTTCTCTTGTAAGTGCCCAACCTATAAATAAATATATATTACTAGCTGACCCCGCAAACGCTGTTCTGCTATATAAATTATGGTGTGAAATTTACTTAATAAAAAACGTTATAAAAATTTGTACAATTTCGTATTTTCTTAAATTTTCAAGTTTTTTTTTGCGTATTATTCAGGAAAATTTATTCAATCATTCGATAGCCTCTGCGATATTTGCATGTCTTTAGGTCTCTTAGATTAAAAGATCAGCCGAATAAAAAAACAAGATGGCTGCCATTTGCGTAAACATAAACGTGTATTTGTCGATAGAAATGAGGATATAATAAGCCCGCCCTTAAAGTATCAGAAATCGTTAAGCAAGCACACTGTCTAATAAGAAAGATGAAAACGTCTGCGAAATCTGTCGCGTTACTAAACTAAAAAGCAAATAAAAAAAAAGTAGTTAAAAAGAACTAAACAACCCGACTGAAAAAACTGAAAAGCAAAAAACAAGCACTTTTTAAATTTAACCAAAGTTGGGGCCCATTCTATTTTCATAATTTCATATTGAAATTAGCCCCGCCTGCTTCCAAGTTCAACTACTATTTCAAATCTACATGGTGTGAACGGACCCTTCACGAAGCCGTCAACCAAGCAACAAACATCAAACTTAGTAAACCCTACGCAAAAATTATTGAAGGGAAACGACTTTTTTTCACGTTTCACAGTAAAACTTAACGTAACGCACTCAAAACATTGTGCTGATGGATGCTTTGAATAGTAAACAGGTCATTGAGGTAATTAAAGTCAATTTATAACCTTAAAAACTAGTATTTAAAAAAATACTTGAAACTTTAACCTCAATTATCTCCTTAAGTAGAAGGTTCCTAGGTATGGTCCAGCACAAAAAAATGTTCACAATGACGGGGAGAACAAGTGCCTTTCGGCTTCGTTAAGGATCTTTTTACACACTTTATAGAAGATTAATTATCAATTGTGGGGCGGGAGGCAAAGGGTGGGAGAATATCGATCAGGTCTGGGAAGGTAAAAAAAGGTTTATAAAATATTTGATTTCATATCATTAGGGCTACATACATGGGGAGCTTAGGTTAGTAGGTCTTAAAGTCAGGTTTAGGTTAAGCGGTAACATTGGTAACCCTAAGTCATGATTTTTATATTAAAATATTATTGGTTAGTATAAGGTGAATGTACCGATTGCTTAAAGGTATTACTTTATAGTATAGGTACAGGTAATCTAAGGTAAAGATTTTCTTTACAGGTGGCTGGCGGTTCGTCGCCTTGCCTCCTTCAGCTTCACACCCAGCAGTCTACCAGCGACCGGAAAGCGACTGAGACGCACACTGTCTAAATTAAGGTAGGATTAAAAGAAAAATGACTAGAATGTATGTATGTAAGCAAGCAGCAAGCATTTCTTGTTGCAGTATTTACAAAGAAAGACGACTCCAGCTTCAGTATTTTTTCTCAAAAGTCTTTCAACTATATAGGTGAGATATTCAACTATTAATAATGTCCTTATACATATATATACAAGCTGCAGGTATACATCAATTCATTAGAGTTTCTTGTTTCAGGGTCTAGAAAGGGGCAAAAACTGGAATAAATGATTACTTTTCAAATAACACTATCATTAAGGCTACATACATGGCAAGTTTAGGCAGCAGTCAAGACCTTCTGGTGCCTTAACGTTATGGAGGTTAAAGTTTTTTTTTTTGGTTGGTATTTGGTTAATTGGTTATCGTTTGGCGGTAGATTAAAAAAAACGATTCGATATTATATGGTTTAAAGTTAATATTCATTGGTTATAAATGGTAAATAATGCTTAATTAGCACTAAGAAGGTTTGGTATGGTTTGGTTGAGTTACGCGATTGGTATCCGTACGGTAAAGTTTATATTGAAGCTGGTTATAAAATGGTAAATAACGCTTAATCAGCACTAAGAAGGTTTGGTATGGTTTGGTTGACTTACGCGATTGGTATCCGTACGGTAAAGTTTATATTGAAGCTGGTTATAAAATGGTAAATAACGCTTAATCAGCACTAAGAAGGTTTGGTATGGTTTGGTTGACTTACGCGATTGGTATCCGTACGGTAAAGTTTATATTGAGGCTGGTTATAAAATGGTAAATAACGCTTAATTAACACTAAGAAGGTTTGGTATGGTTTGGTTGACTTACGCGATTGGTATCCGTAAGGTAAAGTTTATATTGAGGCTGGTTATAAAATGGTAAATAACGCTTAATCAGCACTAAGAAGGTTTGGTATGGTTTGGTTGACTTACGCGATTGGTATCCGTAAGGTAAAGTTTATATTGAGGCTGGTTATAAAATGGTAAATAACGCTTAATCAGCACTAAGAAGGTTTGGTATGGTTTGGTTGACTTACGCGATTGGTATCCGTACGGTAAAGTTTATATTGAGGCTGGTTATAAAATGGTAAATAACGCTTAATCAGCACTAAGAAGGTTTGGTATGGTTTGGTTGACTTACGCGATTGGTATCCGTAAGGTAAAGTTTATATTGAGGCTGGTTATAAAATGGTAAATAACGCTTAATCAGCACTAAGAAGGTTTGGTATGGTTTGGTTGACTTACGCGATTGGTATCCGTACGGTAAAGTTTATATTGAGGCTGGTTATAAAATGGTAAATAACGCTTAATCAGCACTAAGAAGGTTTGGTATGGTTTGGTTGACTTACGCGATTGGTATCCGTACGGTAAAGTTTATGTTGAGGCTGGTTATAAAATGGTAAATAACGCTTAATCAGCACTAAGAAGGTTTGGTATGGTTTGGTTGACTTACGCGATAGGTATCCGTACGGTAAAGTTTATATTGAGGCTGGTTATAAAATGGTAAATAACGCTTAATTAGCACTAAGAAGGTTTGGTATGGTTTGGTTGACTTACGCGATTGGTATCCGAACACACACTAATTTGGTAAATATTTATAATTTAGCTCGCTTCTCCTAAGGGATTGGCTTGCCGAACATAGTGATCTGTTTGGGGGTCAAAGGATGAGGTGTTCCCATGTATTTAGCTTTTGTGATAGTGTTGATGAGTCTTTTATTTCATCCTTCCCTGCACATTAGTATCAAAAAGCAGTAAGTAGTAACTAAATCTCTTGTTATATACTGACGTACGGTAAATACATTGTTATTCGCTTTTTTTAGAACTTTCTGGAACGCGCTTTACCCTGGACCTACAAGACCCAGCAGTAGACCATGACTACGAGCCACAATACCTTCTAACGGATGATGACTTATACCTTGACAAAGATGTATGCGAGGAAGGTGACGTATATTTTAATGCCTGCCCCGCGTCCTAAAGCACCCTCAGAATATTTGCTTGTTTATTATATTAGAGGAACCCCACAGTAGGATCCTTACTTAAGAATCACCGATAAAGATTTTTTAATGAACTGTTCTCGTCTGTATATTTGATGGGGTTTTAAGAAACCAAGTCTGTTCATAGGTAACTACGCACCATATATAGTTATAAACATTTAGAAGTAAGCGCCATATCTCAAAACTAACGCTGCAAAATGTGATATTAGGTAATTTTAACATTGTAAAGATGTGTAGGTACTAAGTTTAGTCTAGTTAAGGTGAGGATAGACTAGAGCACTCACTTGTAACAAAACATCGAACCGCGTTACTGTCATGCATTCGCGAACCAAGCAATAAGTAGGACGCTCTGTTCTTTGTATCAGGTTGATTTTGCAAATAAACGAGCCCTTTTATGTAATTTTTGATAAATTAATGACAGGAGCGTGAGTCTCCATTAATGTATACTCACCTGTTTATTCTTACCTGCCAGTGTTGCCAATCTTAATGTTAGAAAATATAACCCAATAGGTTCTAGTCATGGTCATTTAAATTTGTATTTATTCTGGACCTCCAGAATAAATACATTGAAATAATCCATTAAATTATTTAATTCAAAAGAAAGTGTTTTATTAACCTTTTCTTAAACACATTTCTCCTTCCGTAGATCTCCTGAAGGAAGTTTCTTTAGAATTAATCAATAACTTTGTAATTGGTACAGTTTTTCTCGTATTTTATAATAGGTTTTTTTTTATATGGCTTATATATGGTGCGTTTTTTCCTAATTATATTATTCTTTCTTGTCAATAATGCCGTTTAGTTACCTTGTTGTGGTAAGTATCTATCTAGTTATGTGGTTTTTCTTTGTATTTTCATGCTGCACTGGTTTTAACTTGAACTTCAGCAAGACAGGCGGCTGCAATTCTTAGGTTAGTGGATTAGAATACTAGCTTGAGTCTACTATTTTTATTTTTTCGACGGAGTTTGTATTGTATACAATTTTGTATTTAAACATTATTCAATGTTTTGAAAACGTGCGCAACAAATAAATAGGCTCTCGGTAAATAAATCACAAACTTACAAAAAATACTAATGTCTCCTGAAAATGACAAATAAAATTAACAATGAAAACTGAATTTAAAGAAAGTAATTATAACGATACTAGCTGCCTTGACCAATTTCGGCCAAGGTGTACCTACAACCTCAGCGAAGACCGGCCATCGTTACAGGAAATAATATATAGCACACAAGTGTATGAGCAGACCAGCAAGTCAATACAGAAAAGCTAAGTATAATGTAAATGTATTTTTTTTTTAAATTTTATAAGCACTTGGAGAAGGACACGCGTGGCCGCGGCTATGAAAAAAAAAAAGTTACTTGATTATTCCAGATTTATCAAAATATTACAAATGTATTTTTTTTAGGGAAGCAGTGAAAGATAAAATGCCCACCCACTTTCTGGACCCCTGACACAGCCAGATGGCGTCGCGGCAGACCTTGTAGAAGATTGCGGGACGAGCAGCGAGCTGGACAAAATCAAGAGGGCCTTTGCCCAGTAGTGGAATGCCGCAAGCTATCACACATACACACACACACGCAGTGAAACATTTGGAAAGATATCGCTATCTGAAAATACACTAATTTGATGGTCTGACTGACATCACAAAATTTCACAATTGAATTGAGGTTGAAAATGTTATTAGCTAATCGTCTAAAATTGTTATTTTAGCTGAATGTATGTACATAAATTAAATTCTGGTGTCTGTCTGTGCGGTCGCTTACTTTTGCTTAGAGAGCAAACCATGCATTTCGATATGGGTTTCGTCGTTATTTAGAGAATGTACTTAAATATGTGGTTAATGAGTAAACTGTACAATGTGAAATGGTACCTATTCATTAGTATCCGACTAGACTGAAGCCGACTCAAATATTGTAAGGAAAATGATAACATTCATTGGTACATTCGGCTTGTTAATTTATAGTGTGTACTTTCTTACAAGTAAAGGTGGTAACTGGCAATCATCAGGTTTTGCTCCTCAACCCGGCTACGAGGAGGGTTCGGGCGACGTCATCGGTGTACAGTTAGTGCTGGTCTCTTTTCCCCCCTTCTTTTTGAAAGAAGAGTCAGGTAAGGTCTAAGGAATGGCTGTAATATGAAAAGTTTTAGCAGAAAGTATGTAAGTGTACCTGTTATTATAAGTTAATGGCAAAGTTAATGGCTAAGTTAATGGCAAGTATATTAAAAGACCTCAACTTAGTTATTAGTTTATTACTTATATAACACCTTATTTTAGAACGTCATTATATTAGCGTTTTCCTGTGTTTTTCAGAATCAAGAATAGATGAGAGATACAGATGGATGATAACATGGTGATCGTGTTTAAAGATAACGTTTTGTTGCACGCGTCAGCTATCACGACAAAAACAATCCACAATTAGCTACGTCAAGATATCATGCAAAGAAAAAAAAAATGTATTGTGAAATCTAATGTTATTTAAATTAATTATTGTATAAATCATGTTGGACAGAACGTCGGTGAGAAAATGATAGATGCTGCAATTCGCCATTACCAGCGAGATTTATTTATTGGTATGAAAATGATGAAAAACTGGCACTAGAAGATACATACTCTATTGTAATTGTTGTTTATTTAAAGTCTAAAGTAGTTAGATCATTTAATGTATGTGTATCAACATCTATTCTTGTAGGTAAGTCTTCAGGAAATTGCGGAGACGCGCATATGTACATATATTAGATGTAAGTAACTTACTAATTCCACCACTTTGACGCATTAAGAGTTATTTAATCTAGTAAATGTAATGTTTCAAAGGTATTTAGTGATAATGTTTCCTGTTAACTTTACTTCGGAAAAATTGTTATGTTTATTTAATCGTGACTGTGTGTAATCCTGTTCGTCGTCCTTTAAGTGTACATTAAAGAATATAATATTATCATACATTACAAGTTTTTAATGGAAAAACCCAAGGCCTGTTTGCTAGACGCGACTCTCGCGATCACGTGGCCAACGAAGTATGTTTAAAATACGCTGAGCCGATCCTACCGTGATACAGGGCGGGTAAGCCACTCTTGCTGGAGCACGTTCGGGGTTCCGCACCATTTTTGCTTGCACTGTTGCAGTTACGCCAGTGTTCATAAACTAGTGCAGTTGGAGGGAGCGGTGTAGCTAGCGTAGTCGTACCCGCGTGTAGCGCGTTCGTCGGCGCGATCGGTGGCGCGGTTCGTGGCGCGGCCGGGGCGGCGCGGCGGCGCGGTCGGTGGCGCGGTCTGCGTTGCGGTGGAGCTCAGGCTGTCGACCGGCAGGTACGCAAACGTATATTTATTTAGTAATATAGGCATTATGTGCCACTCAACTGCTGAGACTAAGTACAAATTCATATTCTGTTTACAGAGAGTCATCCACATCTGCCTAGCCATTACCCAAACGACTGCTTTGTCTAACCTACGAGTGCACCATTGATTCCAAACCGGATGATCTACAGTCTTGCAGGTAAAAATACCTACTATAATCTCATCATAATCTATTTATGAGGTTATCTGCATCTACTTGTTACTCATTTTACTCAACTTTCTTATTTTGTTCACAGAGAGAGAGAGAGAACTTATTTGAAACCTAATAAAATATCCTGGACCTACAGGACCCAGCGAAAGGAACCCCAAAAGAAAGTAATTGCCCAGAAAATTGGCGGCATGTTCAGAAATATTTATAATTTTTTAAAACTTTAGACACGATTAAAATTTCAAAGAAAAGAATCGTGTAAAAAAAAGTGAATGATGTATTAAACACTACTTTATTCTGACTGACTGTTGCTTTTTATTGCTCATATCCATGTCCACCTTTGCTGCTAAGATGGAGTCCAGGTAAGAATGATTTCTATTGATATAAACTTATTGACTCACACTAATGAATTGCTTTATTTATAGGTGGAACAGCTCACCAATCCTCTTCGTTGAGAGACGCACAGAGTGCCCTGGGGAGCTGGCTCGGTAATACAGTAGCAAACAGTAAGCAGCAACTGACGGCGCAAGACAAGTGCAGTAGCGACACTCACGAAGGCTCTATCCACCACATGGTGCCTTAATACACAGTCCGAACATATTCCAGGTATATTTACTCGTATGTTTTTATTTACTAACAAACTACGTGTCACTCAGCTGTCATGTTAAAGTACACTTTCTGATACTTATTTTTTGTTTACTGACTTGAGTGGCTCAAATTAAATAAATGGCGCGGTAAATCTCCCGTAATCGGCGGTACGGTGGAGATTCCATAGTTAGTGGCGCGGTAAGCTCCTGCATTCGGCAGTGCGGTGGAGATCGCGTAGTCAGTGGCGAGGTCTAGCTCCCGCATTCGGCGGTGCGGTGGAGATCGCGTAGTCAGTGGCGAGGTCTAGCTCCCGCAGTCGGCGGTGCGGTGGAGATCGCGTAGTCAGTGGCGAGGTTTAGCTCCCGCAGTCGGCGGTGCGGTGGAGCTCGCGTAATCGGCGACGCAGTTGTGCTCTCGTGATCAGTGGTTGTTGCGGTACTACTCGCGTAAACGGTAATGAGCGTGCTCGCAAGTACTTGCGGTAGAGTTAGTGTAATCAACGGCACGCTGGAGCTGAAGCAGTTAGACGATGCGGCATGTATTTACTAACGTAGGTATTATTTATTTATCTATTATCATGTAGTCAGTTGAGATAACCAGTGGCTGTCTGTATCCTTTTGTTCCTCACTAGATTTTCTTCTTGAAGTGTGACATAAATGTTTGTCTTGTCGATTATTATGTTTCACTCAGATACCGAGATTATTTTTAGTATGTGCGAAACCTGAATATAGTTCAGAATAAGTAATTGAATCGATTCCAATAATTTTTAAACCATGTTATATTTTTTCCCAAAAATATTTTAAAAAGTTAAACGTTGGACACCGAGCGACTTTAAGTACCTATCGCAATAATTTAGGTACCTACTGCCAATCTATTATTATTAATTAGCTCAAGACGACACTGGAGGCGGGCGCTGCGTGGCGACGTGCATGTAAGCTTCCAAAGCAAAATGTATTAATAGTTACCATGTACTTGAATAGAAGAGAGGAAATAATTTTTATTAGTCAACTAAAACAAATAATGCAATATATAAACAATAAATACCAAAAATTTTACATCATACTAGGAGGAGATCTTAACATAAATACCTTAGAAAATAGCGTTAAAACAAACCAATTGATCGATCTCATGTTAGGGTATAAATTTGTACAACATATAAAAGAACCTACGCGTATCTCTCAAAGCACGTCTACTTGCTTAGATTTGATATTTACTAACTTTTATGGTAATAAAATGTACACGACCGTAGAAGAATTAGGCTTTTCAGACCACTGCGGAACAATAATACATATGATATTAGAACAACAAATTAAACAATCCATTTGGTTTGCCAATAAAAGATTATTTAATAGAAGTAACATTCAGAAATTCAAATCAAAACTAAAGACACTAAACTGGAACGATATTATACAGCCGAATAAAAATGTCGATGAAAACTATCAGTCATTCCACAAAACTCTAATAGACATCTTAAATGCATGTATCCCTAAACGTAAATTTAAACTAAAAACAAAACCTAATAATCTCTGGCTAACCGTGGGTATTAAAAAATCTTGTAAAAATAAAAGACTACTAAAAATACTTACGTCAAAAATGAATAATTCAATATTTACAAAATACTATAAAAAATATGAAAAAATTCTAAAAAAATCTGTAACTGCGGCAAAAAAATTACATTACATAAATAAAATGAGTAAATCAGCAAATAAAGTTAAAACCACGTGGAACATTGTAAAAGAACGGACAAACAAACAAACCAAAAAAGAAAAACAAAATATAACATTACAAAAAATAACCTAGTAAGTGAACCTAAACAAGTAGCTAACGTTTTCAATAACTTTTTCGCATCCATTGGAGAAAATACCACCCAAACATCCATCAGTGTTCAGAGAGAAACAACCGTGATTAACCCCACTGAAAACACAATGTTTCTGACCCCAGTCGACGGATACGAAGTAAACCAGATCTTAAAGAACCTTAAAAATAAAAATAGTCACCGTATAGACGAACTCCCACCGACTCTGTTCAGGCAGTGCGCTGACGAACTTACCTTACCGTTAATAAATCAATTCTTCGAAGAGGGTACTTTCCCCAATCAACTAAAAAAAGCTTTAATAAAACCAATCCATAAAAAGAACGCAAAAACAGATCCAAGCAATTATAGACCAATTTCCCTTCTTCCTACAGCATCCAAAGTCTTCGAAAGAGCAATGTGTGACCGTGTTTATTCCTTTTGTGAAAAATATAAGATATTCGATGACTGCCAAAATGGATTTCGCTAAAACAGATCCACAACGCTAGCTGTTTATATATTCATCCAAGAAGCATTAAATACATATTTTAAATAATAAACAATATGCAATAGGGATTTTACTCGATATGACAAAGGCCTATGAAAAAGTGCAATTTAAAATTCTATTAAATAAGCTATATGGAATAGGAATATTACAACCAAAAAACAAAGGAAGTACAACTCATAAGATCTGGTGTTAAATCAATACATGCATCAATTCCCCAGGGAAGTGTTATTGGCTGCCTCCTTTTCCTCATTTATATAAACGACCTCCCCAAAATCATAGACGGGCCTTGTGTACTTTTTGCAGATGATATCTCGATCCTGCCCTCATGTCCAACAATTGCTAATTTAAATGAAAAATTTACGACTATTCTTGAGTAAATTATAAGCTGGATGAGCGACCATAATCTCGAAATAAATTTTAACAAAACTAAATTAATGACATACTCACCCCCGGCAGAAAAAGCAAATAAATATAGATTTTACCTTTAATCAACAAAAATTAGAAACAGTTAATAACTTCACTCTCCTAGGCCTAACAATAGACACACATATAAACTGGAAAACACATATACAGAAAGTAAAATCTAAAATTTCAAAGTTTTCATATGCTCTCCGCGAAATTAAAAAGACTATAAACCTACAAACTGCACTAGCCACATACTACGCGTATGCCCACGCTTGGTTTAACTATGGCATCATCTTATGGGGAAATAGCACAGATGCTCCGTCATTATTTACCCTCCAAAAAAAAGGTTATACGAATAATTACCAATATAGAACCAACAGATAGTTGCAAGCCTTACTTCCAGAAACACAATATTCTCACCTTAGCTAGTATATATATTTTGGAACTATGTATACTAGTTCGCAAATATCCAGATTGTTACAACACACGGGGAGATATACAAACAAATTATTCGTTGCGCCATAAAAACAGATTAAATATGCCCCCCCCCCTCCCGCCTTAAATCACACTCATCTAGTCCATATTCCATGTCAATAAAAATATATAATAAATTACCAGAAGACTTAAGAAACCAAAATAAAACCAGTATATTTTTAAATAAATTAAAAAAATACTTAATTAATAAAAGTTATTACACAGTTCACGAATATCTTACGGATAAATTCAACAATTACACATAATTATTATTAAAAAAAAGATATTTAATAAGCAAAACTTAACAAAAATAAATTAAACTTTAACACTCATACTTATGTATATGTCGAAGCGTCGACGCATATCAGTCGGTTTGGATCAGCGCCATCTATCTCTCACTGGAGGAACTATGTAGTTAGATTTGACAACTAATGTTTGGGAACGTCAAGTAATAACTTGGGGATGGTTAGCGTGGAGTAATGGCGACACTGAGCGAATAATCGAGTCAAATGTCGATCCGGAAGTGTAATCAGGTATTCGACACTGACAGGTACTGACGTTGACAGGTAGGTTGGCTAACCTGTAACGGGGGTAGTACACGTGTGCGGTGACAGTTGAGAGAGGGTACTTTGAATCGGTCCGGCAGTCTGGGTAGACGTTCGTTACTCCGCGCTAAACTTCCCGCGTTCCTAAATTCTTAATCGAGCCATATCTCAGGCATCCTTGATTATTTTGTATTGAGTGCGTGTTAGCAAGTTATTAAAAGTGTAAACGAAGGTTTTGTGAGTTTTATTTCCGATGTCGCGACCCACTGATAACGAACCTCCGTCATCAGAAGTGGGATTGGACCACGACGACCCACGTGTTCTGCAGAGATGTGCTTGACGGACCAAGACCAACATGGCGCCCCGCTTATATTCGCTCTAAGCCGCGCCGTGAAGAGAGGAGCTTCAACCTGGCTATCTACCGTGTCGTTTCCTGGGATGACGTGGACCGATTTTAAGCGACTTTTTATTGCAAGGTACGATAATTCCACTACCATTGCTTCGTTTCTGATTGATTTGCAAAGTAGCAGGCCCAAAGAAAACGAGTGTCTTGCTTCCTACGCTGCTAGTTTAATGACATCGATCATGGCGAGATGGAATGGCCTTAGTACCGAACGTTTGGCTATTGCTACTATATTGGCTCACATTTCTCAATTCGATCGCCGTGTGCAACGCCTATCTTTCACGACCGATATTCAGACACGTGGCCAGCTACAGCAAGAGCTGCAAGCGCTTTCTTTTATGAAGAGCGATCACCGCGATGCCCCTGAAAAGTGGTACAAAGCGAATAGTACTGTGAAGCCTCTGAAGTGTTTTATCTGCGGCAAGCTGGGTCACAAATCCGTGCACTGCTACCGCAAGGACGTGAAACAGGATACTCAAGCTACGCCGAAGCACCACAACCACGGCAATGGCAACGGAAGGGGTTCATCGACAACTGCGAAGTCTCATGCATCCGGGATCACCTGCTTCCACTGCCACGCGCAAGGCCACTACGCATCGAGCTGCCCACGGCGCAATAAGAGGAGCAGCGCCGACTCCGGGTCATCCAAGTCTGTCAATGAAAAGAGGGTTGACCTGTGCCTCCTGAACGCGCCTACTGGGACTCTACGTCACTCCGGTGAGCAATTTTCATTTCATTACGACTCTGGTGCCGAGTGTTCTATAATTAAAGAATCTGTAGCCTGTAAATTTAAAGGAAAGCGTATTGATGAGACTGTGACTATGACTGGGATAGGGCAGACTTCCGTTAACTCTACGATACTGATTTTGGCTTTGGTAGAGATCGATGACATTAGTATTGAGATTTGTTTTCATGTATTGCCTGATCATTTTCTACGTTATGGTATTATGATTGGACGTGAGATTCTAGAACATGGTTTGACTGTTCAGATGACTACTGACCGAATTAAGATCTTTAGGTATCCTTTTATTGCTTCTTGTGAGGTAGAGCGAACTCCTGAAATTGACTGGAACTCTATCGATACTGATGTACCGGCGGAACGTAGAGCAGAGTTAGCGAGTATCTTGCAGTCCTTCGAGAAGACTATTTGAATACTAAGTAGTCAACTTAACATTTAGAGTACCTAGCATAGTAAGAGTTTTCTTATAATCTGTAAATACAAACAAAAATAATGCTATTTGAACCAGAGTCGAAGACGGGGATGATGGCTAATGTCTTCCAGCCCCGGTGCCTCCGACCCGGATGTACTGCGGTCGGTATCTCTACGGGACCCTAGTTCCAAACAAAGGCCTCATGGGCCCATGGCCTTTTAACTTAACAGACCAATGCTGCTACGGAATAGTCATAAAAATCTGCACCATACAACTCCACATAGTGCGCATAGTGCACTCAAAGTAGAAGTCGAAAAGACGGGAAACAAAGTCCATGGTGAAATTATGAACTCTAAGTTTGGATTGTGAAAAAGCAACCTCCACATTCTTTGTTAATATCGAACCAGGCGCCAACAACGCAGCAGTGAAAACCATTAAATATATACCACCAGTTAGTTATAATTGAAGATCCAAAACAAATAACAACGTTGCCACAATGTCAAAGGTGCCAGCAGTATGGTCATTCTAAAAACGATTGCATGAGAACATACCAATGTGTAAAGTGTGCCTAGGGGCATAATACCGCAGAAGAAGTCGCAAGTAGAAGTCGAAACGACGGGGATGATGCAATAAACAATTGAATAATACTGACATAATGCAATATTGCTCACCCCCTTAAGCAAGTAGTGTGATAATATATAGCCTTACATTTGAAGAAGCCTATTACAGACATTTGTGCAAAATTTGAAGAGGATCTATGCAGTAGTTTTTGCGCCAAGTCGGAACATAGGGTTGGATTTTAACGATTTTATTATATGTAGAGAAAAGATAGAGATATAGGCATTATGTGTCACTCAACTGGTGAGACTAAGTACAAATTCATATTCTGTTTACAGAGAGTCATCAACATCTGCCTAGTCATTACCCAAACGACTGCTTTGTCTAACCTACGAGTGCACCATTGATTCCAAATCGGATGATCTACAGTCTTGCAGGTAAAAATACCTACTGTAATCTCATCATAATCTATTTATGAGGTTATCTGCATCTACTTGTTACTCATTTTACTCAACTTTCTTATTTTGTTCACAGAGAGAGAGAGAACTTATTTGAAACCTAATAAAATGTCCTGGACCTACAGGACCCAGCGGAAGGAACCCCAAAAGAAAGTAATTGCCCAGAAAATTGGCAGAATGTTCAGAAATATTTATATCTTTAAAAACTTTAGACACGATTAAAATTTCGAAGAAAAGAATCGTGATATAAGTGCATGATGTATTAAACACTACTTTATTTTGACTGACTGTTGCTTTTTATTCTTCATATCTATGTCCACTCTTGCTGCTAACACGGAGTCCAGCTAAGAATGATTTCTATTAATATAAACTTATTGACTCACACTAATGAATTGCTTTATTTATAGGTGGAACAGCTCACCAATCCTCTTTGTTGAGGGACGCACAGAGTGCCCTGGGGAGCTGGCTCGGTAATACAGTAGCAAACAGTAAGCAGCAACTGACGGCGCAAGACAAGTGCATTAGCGACACTCACGAAGGCTCTATCCTTAATACACAGTCCGAACATATTCCAGGTATATTTACTCGTATGTTTTTATTTACTAACAAACTACGTGTCACTCAGCTGTCATGTTAAAGTACACTTTCTGATACTTATTTTTTGTTTACAGACTTTAGTGGCCCAAATTAAATAAATGGCGCGGTAAATCTCCCGCACTCGGCGGTGCGGTGGAGATCGCGTAGTCAGTGGCGAGGTCTAGCTCCGACATTCGGCGGTGCGGTGGAGATCGCGTAGTCAATGGCGCGGTGAAGCTCCCGCAGTCGGCGGTGTGGTGGAGCTCGCGTAATCGGCGACGCAGTTGTGCTCTCGTGATCAGTGGTTATTGCGGTACTGCTCGCGTAAACGGTAATGAGCGTGCTCGCGTGTGCTTGCGGTAGTGTTATTGTAATCAGCGGCACGGTGGAGCTGGCGCAGTCAGACGATGCGGCATGTATTTACTAACGTAGGTATTATTTATTTATCTATTATCGTGTAGTCAGTTGAGATAACCAGTGGCTGTCTGTATCCTATTGTTCCTCACTAGATTTTCTTCTTGAAGTGTGACATAATTGTTTGTCTTGTCTATACCGAGATTATGTACACTTTCTGATATTCATATTTTATTGACAAAGTGTCGTCAATACCTGTCAAGCCTTATCCCAAACCAATAACAATAATCACAATGTTTGAGATTTGGGAATCACATTCAAGCATTTTTGCTTAATTTCATCTTTCGTTGGAAAGCTGTAACAAACAAAAATAATGCTATTTGAACCAGAGTCGGAGACGGGGATGATGGCCAATGTCTTCGAGCCCCGGTGTAACAAAATAAAGGCATTCCTACCTCATACTTTCTATCTACTTGATGATGGAGTCATACCTAGCAAACAACCCAACTCCCGAGTAACTCCTTCGTGTAAATTATAGTAAGCAAATAGTGATTGTCAACGAATTGTCTTTTGAGTTCCATTAGCTGCTGGCCGGATCGAAATACTGAAAATACTTTTCCGCGGCTGTTTTAAACAGAGCTTTCTTATTTCGAACTGCCGTTTCCTTTGGCCAACATATATAATATTTCAAAAAAGCTTCTCAATTTACTGCACAAAATCTGATCTTAATTATTGTTATAACTTTGGTGTCATTCTTTTTTTCTTTTTTTTTTTTAAATTCTGTATGGGTTTACTCTTGACCTCAATCTAGTCCTGAGGACAGGGATGAGGTCGACGATGGACGAGCCAACCCAAAAGAAGCCTATTAACTCGCGACTTAAATAGATTGGGGTCATATGAACTTGGAAATACCGACGCAGGCAGGGAATTTCACTCCTTGGCTGTGCGCATAATAAATGATGTAGCAAAGCGCTTCGTGCGAATGTGTGGAACATCGACAAGGTATGGGTGATAACCTGCAGTACGTCTGGACTCCCGATGGAAGAAAGGAGATGGTGGAATGAGTTCGTGGAGCTCTTGAGCACACTCACCGAAGTACAATCTGTAAAAGACCGACAAACATGCAACTTTGCGCCGATGGGCCAGGCTATGAAGCCTGGTACCAACCAGCTTATTGTCACCAATGAGTGTGGCTAATTGGTATTTTGCCGAGCCATCCCAAAGGTGACAGCAATACTCCATGCCGGACCGAACTTGAGCTTTATATAAGACTAAAAGCTGTCCAGGCTTGAAGTAACGCTTAACCTTGTTTAGGATACCCAACTTTTTTGCCGCAGTTTGGGCTTTCGACTCAATGTAGGCACCGAAGTTCAGATTCGCACTCAACTTCGCACCAAGAAGCTCGAGGCTGTCGGTGACTGGTACAGATGCATCCCGGAAAGTAGGAGCCAGATTGAACGGACTCCTTTTGGCGGTGAACAGGCACACTTGTGTTTTGGTGGCGTTAAAAACAACCAGATTCTCATCACTCCACTTGGAGACGAGACTTAAGGTTCAAATTCAAATTCAAATTCAAATCAATATACAACAAGGCGTAGTTGTAATGCCAAAAAATATAAAACTGTTCACTCAGTATTCAGTCGGATGCAGCCTGTCGCTCGCATTCCTGATCTTTACTGCATCCAGACAGACATTCGGTGTAGGCTTGAATGAGCTGATCCCAGGTTGACTGGAGAGCCTGGTCTGATTCCACTAGTTGTCTCTTGAGGTCCATCTGCTGGCCGAATCGAAATACTGAAAATACTTTTCCGCGGCTGTTTTAAACAGAGCTTTCTTATTTCGAACTGCCGTTTCCTTTGGCCAACATATATAATATTTCAAAAAAGTTACACAATTTAATGTTATCTAATGTTATTTAAAATAATTATTGTATAAATCATGTTGGATAGAACGTCGGTGAGAAAATGATAGATGCTGCAATTCGCCATTACCAGCGAGATTTATTTATTGGTATGAAAATGATGAAAAACTGGCACTAGAAGATACATACTCTATTGTAATTGTTGTTTGTTTAAAGTGTAAAGTAGGTAGATCATTTAATGTATGTGTATCAACGTCTATTCTTGTAGGTACGTCTTCAGGAAATTGCGGAGACGCGAATATGTATATTAGATGTATGTAACTTACTAATTCCACCACTTTGACGCATTAAGAGTTATTTATTCTAGTAAATGTAATGTTTCAAAGGTATTTAGTGATAATGTTTCCTGTTAACTTTCCTTCGGAAAAATTGTTATGTTTATTTAACTCGTGACTGTGTGTAAAATCCTGTTCGTCGTCCTTTAAGTGTACATTAAAGAATATAATATTATCATACATTACAACTTTTTAATGGAAAAACCCAAGGCCTGTTTGCTCGATGCGACTCTCGCGATCACGTGGCCAACGAAGTATGTTTATAATACGCTGAGCGGATCCTACCGTGATACAGGGCGGGTAAGCCACTCTTGCTGGAGCACGTTCGGGGTTCCGCACCATTTTTGCTTGAACTGTTGCAGTTACGCCAGTGTTCATAAACTAGTGCAGTTGGAGGGAGCGGTGTAGCTAGCGTAGTTGTACCCGCGTGTTGCGCGTTCGTCGGCGCGATCGGTGGCGCGGTTCGTGGCGCGGCCGGGGCGGCGCGGCGGCGCGGTTGGTGGCGCGGTCTGCGTCGCGGTGGAGCTCAGGCTCTCGACGGCGCGTCGTAAAGAGAGATCATGATGACCTATAGTCCCGGCAGGTACGCAAACGTATATTTATTTAGTAATATAGGCATTATGTGCCACTCAACTGCTGAGACTAAGTACAAATTCATATTCTGTTTACAGAGAGTCATCAACATCTGCCTAGCCATTACCCAAACGACTGCTTTGTCTAACCTACGAGTGCACCATTGATTCCAAATCGGATGATCTACAGTCTTGCAGGTAAAAATACCTACTATAATATCATCATAATCTATTTATGAGGTTATCTGAATCTATTTGTTACTCATTTTACTCAACTTTCTTATTTTGTTCACAGAGAGAGAGAGAACTTATTTGAAACCTAATAAAATGTCCTGGACCTACAGGACCCTGCGAAAGGAACCTAAAAAGAAAGTAATTGCCCAGTAAATTGGCGGAATGTTCAGAAATATTTATACTTTTTAAAACTTTAGACACGATTAAAATTTCGAAGAAAAGAATCGTGTTATAAGTGCGTACTTTATTCTGACTGACTGTTGCTTTTTATTGCTCATATCCATGTCCATCTTTGCTGCTAAGACGGAGTCCAGGTAAGAATGATTTCTATTAATATAAACTAATTGACTCACACTAATGAATTGCTTTATTTATAGGTGGAACAGCTCACCAATCCTCTTCGTTGAGTGACGCACAGAGTGCCCTGGGGAGCTGGCTCGGTAATACAGTAGCAAACAGTAAGCAGCAACTGACGGCGCAAGACAAGTGCATTAGTGACACTCACGAAGGCTCTATCCTTAATACACAGTCCGAACATATTCCAGGTATATTTACTCGTATGATACTTATTTTTTGTTTACAGACTTTAGTGGCCCAAATTAAATAAATGGCGCGGTAAATCTCCCGTAATCGGCGGTACGGTGGAGATTGCATAGTTAGTGGCGCGGTAAGCTCCTGCATTCGGCGGTGTGGTGGAGATCGCGTAGTCAGTGGCGAGGTCTAGCTCCCGCATTCGGCGGTGCAGTGGAGATCGCGTAGTCAGTGGCGAGGTCAAGCTCCCGCACTCGGCGGTGCGGTGGAGATCGCGTAGTCAGTGGCGAGGTCTAGCTCCCACATTCGGCGGTGCGGTGGAGATCGCGTAGTCAATGGCGCGGTGAAGCTCCCGCAGTCGGCGGTGCGGTGGAGCTCGCGTAATCGGCGACGCAGTTGTGCTCTCGTGATCGGTGGTTATTGCGGTACTGCTCGCGTAAACGGTAATGAGCGTGCTCGCGTGTGCTTGCGGTAGTGTTAGGCTGCCTGTCCACCGGAGCGAAGCGAGGCTGCGGAGCGGAGAAACGGAGAAATATTAACCAATAGGATTGCATGAAATTTCCGCTCCGCTCCAGCATGCAATCCTATTGGTTAATATTTCTCCGTTTCTCCGCTCCGCAGCCTCGCTCCGCTCCGATGGACAGGCAGCCTTAGTGTAATCAGCGGCACGGGGGAGCTGGCGCAGTCAGACGATGCGGCATGTATTTACTAACGTAGGTATTATTTATTTATCTATTATCGTGTAGTCAGTTGAGATAACCAGTGGCTGTCTGTATCCTTTTGTTCCTCACTAGATTTTCTTCTTGAAGTGTGACATAAATGTTTGTCTTGTCTATACCGAGATTATGTACACTTTCTGATATTCATATTTTATTGACAAAGTGTCGTCAATACCTGTCTAGCCTTATCCCAAACCAATAACAATAATCACAATGTTTGAGATTTGGGAATCACATTTAAGCATTTTTGCTTAATTTCATCTTTCGTTGGAAAGCTGTAACAAACAAAAATAATGCTATTTGAACCAGAGTCGGAGACGGGGATGATGGCCAATGTCTTCGAGCCCCGGTGCCTCCGACCCGGATGTGCTGCGGTCGGTATCTCTACGGGAGTTGCAGGAGTGTATTCCGTCCTGCGACTCCCGCATTGCGCCGTGCTCGCTAGGCGCTGTGCCCGGCGAGCTAGCATCGGCCCTTGACCGACACGGCCGAGTGTACAGTAACAATTGAGTGAATGGTGACTCAGTAAATTATCAATTAAATTATTATTATAATTATTATTATCCCCGAGGACAAAGACTGTTTTACAATAAATATTGTCAACAGAAATCAACTGAGAGTAGTCTGAGTGGACACAGAAATATATAAAAATGCCATCACCCTAGTTACAAACAAAGGCCTCATGGGCTTTTAACTTAACAGACCAATGCTGCTACGGAATAGTCATAAAAATTTGCACCATACAGCTCCATATAGTGCGCATAGTGCACTCAAAGTAGAAGTCGAAAAGACGGGAAACAAAATCCATGGTGAAATTATGAACTCTAAGTTTGGATTGTGAAAAAGCAACCTCCACATTCTTTGTTAATATCGAACCAGGCGCCAACAGCGCAGCAGTGAAAACCATTAAATATATACCACCAGTTAGTTATAATAACGTTGCCACAATGTCAAAGGTGCCAGCAGTATGGTCATTCTAAAAACGATTGCATGAGAACATACCAAGGTGTAAAGTTTGCCTAGGGGCATAGTACCGCAGAAGAAGATAAGTTTGTCTTGTGTGTCTTCATCTATTGAAGAAACACAAGAAAAACTTATCTTCTTCTTTCTCAACGAGCTTGAATAACAAAATAGAAGAATAACTTATTACAATCCTACAGCAGATGAACATACTAATGAGTCTCATAGCCACCCTAGTCGAAAAAATATAAAAATGACTACACTGAGAGTGGGCACCCGGAATATTAAAGGCCTTTCTCCAAACAAGACTGAATTAGAACTGTTGGGATACAATAACCAGCTTGATGTTGTACTTGTCTCTGAAGCTCACTGTACAGATAAAAGCAAAATTAACATCAAAGGATGCAATACCTATGTGACTAATCATCCTGATGGAACTGGTCATGCCATGTCATCATTTCAGTCGAAAGACGTCCACTGCTGTGGACACATTTGAGGTAGGCCTATGTCCAGCAGTAGATGTCTTTCATGCCAAGTCAGTCAAAGCCAATTAAACACCAAGTGCTACCAGAATTTAGGACAAACCGCATCCAAGCTACCACGAAACCCGCTGTGAGCAATTGAACTTGTCAGCAGTATACTGCCCACCAAGAAATACAACTATCACAACAAACTTTACAGATTTATTTTGAAGAAATATCGAACTGAAAGTATCGTTGATGACACCTGACGAGATAGATGAAGCGACTCAATGCTTTACTAACCTCATTTAAAAGGCTTACTGGATTACCACACCAATTCCATCGAACACAATGTCAAGTGGCTGGAAATGTACCTCTCGAAGTCAAACACAAAATATTAGAGAAAAGAATTTTGTGTCGAATATGGCATCAACTAGACACAAAAGCGACAAGACTGCACTTAACAGAGCTTTTACGGCGTTGCCATACAATGTGGTAACGCTGCCAGTCTCTTGTGGACATTACCAGTTGACAGCATTCAGGAGGAGTTTTTGACGCCATTTTTTTAAGTTAGTTAGTTTACGTTATTTTAATTTATAAATGTAAATACTATTGTTATCTAAATAATAAAACATTGATTCGTCAAAACAAGCTATTACAGAACTGGAAAACTTAATAGACAATGTGAATAATGCCACGCTACACAATAATCTGGAAAACCTAACGGCCACAAAATCAACAGACCATTCACTCTGGAAATTTGCAAAGGCGCTGGTCAGACCACAACAATATACGAAGGCTAGGAGAAGTACAGAAAAAGCGAACATATTATTTGCAAAACACCTAGCCAACATCTTTACACCCAATGAAAGCAAGAGATGATGATGATGTGATGTGGAGTTTGAAAACGAAGTTGAAAATACACTGCTGCTAGATCTACAACTGTCCACCCCACCAAGGCCAGTTATGGTATGGTACAGTTATGGATTCGACCTCATCGCCAAATAAATTATCACACAACTGCCCAGAAATGCACTTAGTGTTCCTTGTGACTCTCTCTAATAGTGTGCTTAGAGTGCAATATTTTCCCAGATTATGGATACCTTCCAGTGACAATGATTCACAAGCCTGGAAAGCCCCCTGAGGAAGCCACATCATACAGACCTATAAGCCTGTTGCCTGTGCTGTCCAAAATGTTTGAGAGGATCCTCTTGAGTAGAATATTACCCATACTCAATGAAAACCATGTCGTACCTAAACATTAATTCGGTTTTAGACAACAGCACTCTACCATAGAACAAGTGCATAGGGTGTGTGAATAAATGCGATCAACCTTTGAAAACAAAGAATACTGCTCTGCCGTGTTTCTAGACATCCAGGCTCAGTCGATAAGGTTTGCCACAAAGTCTAGTATACAAAAGAAAGGCATTCCTACCTCATAGTTTTTTATCTACTTGATGATGGAGTCATAACTAGCAGATCGAATTTTCCGGGTGAGAGAAGACGGAGAACTATCCAATATCCATGATATAATGGCGGGAGTTCCACAAGGATCTTCCTGGGACCCGTCTTGTACACCATCTATAATGCCGACCTCGGGATGAAGCACAAGGGGTTACCACGGCTACATTTGCCGACGACACTGCACTACTTACAAGCAGCAGGAACCCAACTGTCGCCTCTGCTATTTTGCAGAACAACCTTGACAAGGTGACTGATTGGCTCCAGAAATCGGATAAATACCAATGCCACAAATTCCGTGCGCATACTCGGAACATTTACGTTCAGAAGGGAAGCTGCGCATCGGTAAAAGTGTCCGACATCACCCTACCACAATGTGATGCATCCCGATACCTCGGTATGCACCTGGACAAAAGACTGACCCGGAAAAAACACATCAAATCAAAACGAGACGAGCTAAACATGTGGTGCAGAAACATTTACTGGCTGATGGCACGTAACTCCAAGCTTTCCATTGACAATAAGCTTCTAATTTACAAAATGATCCTGAAGCCAATATGGACGTATGGATTGCAACTAAGGGGAAGTGCATGCGACACCAGTTTAAATATCATGCAAAGAATGAAAAATGGCATCATAAGAACCATAGCAAATGTACCATGGTTTGTGACGAACACTAAGATCCATGAAGCGATGAACATAAGAAAGAACTGCTAAGACGGAGATAAAGTTAACAGGGATTAAGTACAGAACTCGGCTGGAAAATCACCCAAATGCCCTAGCTACTGCATTGACAAACATTAGCTACGTTAAACGACTGAAACGCCACGATATATACGGAGTTGGTGACAGATGGTGAGGAATGAAGTCTCCTGCTGAGGAGGCTCTTAAAAGTAGGTTCTTATTTTTTTCATTAGAATGTGTTCCTTTTTCTGTGCCTATAAACATGTTCACATCCTCAATAGGTTCCTGTGCTTCAAGGGAGTGAATATGTTTGTTTCGCACAGAGAACGAACAAATTTGAAAAATTAAAAACTAATTTACAGTACCTTTACAAAGTGACCAATGTTGTACCCACATGTACCTCTCCAGAATGACATAATATGTGAAGATGTCAAAATGACTGCAGTAAAATTTAATTCAATTGACCCTAACTATACTCATAATTACGTAGCGCATGCATTTGTTAACTCCCTTCCCCCATCCCGCCAGCCAGCTAAATTGTGATTTTTGGATACTTGAAAATGAGTTTTTCAACTGCAAATGTTCTTAGGATAACATTTTATTTTTTCAGCCCGCCAACGGAACACTTCACTGTGCGTGTTCGAACGAAAGAACGTTCGAGGCGGACGGGAGCCCCCGACGTAGGAAAGAACCCGAAAACAGTCAAAGTGGAACACGAACGCGCCGTCGACACGGCCTGTCGTTCTTATGACGACAGGCCGTGTCGACGGCGCGTTCGTGTTCCACGCGCGCCTCAAAGAGATGTCAGCAACCACGTAGGGGTCCGCACGGGCCGATGCCTGCCAGGGCTGCGGGACTGTTCGAAAAAGATACCGCGGCCCTGGAACACAAACGTTCGAGGCGGACGGGAGCCCGCGATTTAGGAAAGAACCCGAAAACAGTCACTAGTTGCGAGCCATGCGCAAGGTAAGCGTCATTGGTATTAACAATAGCTTCGTTTAATTTATTCGCCGTAGTCACCGCGAAGTTAACCGATTTTTATTCTTTAAAGAAACTCAATTTTCTAGACTTTATATTTGTAGATCAAGGGAGGCATAAAACATAAAAAAAATCTAAGACTGATGTCATAATCATCTCCATCCTTTTTCTCAGATACGTTGGCCTCGGCTTGCAGTCAAACCGGATGCAGCCGAACACCAGTATTTAACATGGAGTGGCTGTCTATCTGACGTCCACAACCCAATGATGGTGTATGTACCACTATTCCCTTTGTGGCACAGTTTGAGGTAGTTGTACTTGAATCTAAAAGTAATTGCGGCTTGCAGTCTAACCGGATGCAGCCGAACACCAGTATTTAACATGGAGTGGCTGTCTATCTGACGTCCACAACCCAATGACAGGGTATGTACCACTATTCCCTTTGTGACACAGTTTGAGGTAGTTGTACTTGAATCTAAGAGTAATTGCTTTTTTTTTGGTCCAGGAAGGCTTGTGCCGGGAAGCCGGGGGAGAAAGGTACCGTACGATTGGCAATGTCCTGCAATGCTCATCACCTGTAAGTGTGAAAGGCGGCTCCACGTCTTCTGACCTTTTTGCTAAGGAAGAGAATGTGTGTTGTTGCTCTAAGGAGCAGGTTTTGCTCTCGCAATTGATTTGAAGTCTTCAAAATGACATCGATTTAGCGATAATGATTGTTAGATTGTTTAACTGTTTTGTTAGATGGTCTAGCCTAATGTGCTGTACACCTTTCACGTTGGACGCCATGGCAGACACCATGTGTCCGGCACCATACTTTCCCCCGTGGTCGCATCAATAAATTGAGAATCATCTAAATCAAAAATCATTTAGGTTTGTTTAGCTTTGCAAATGCATATTGTCAGGAAAGAACTCAAAAAAATTGGGCGACTTACGAAAACAAAATAAAAAAAAAATAAAATAAAAAAAATAAAAAAAAAATTAACAAAAAAAATTTAAAAAAAAAAGATATTATTAATTATGTCCTTTATTTATTTTTTTACATATTAATTACATTTTTAAACATTTCTTAAAAAACATAATAAAAACATTTAAAAATATAAAAAATAGTGGTCCGCCGGTAGCGGGAGCAGGGTCCAAGCTACCGGTGGTTAGGGCTCCAGAGACAGGAACCTCCTCACAATACGAGCCGTATCGAGGAGTACTGCCTTCTGAATCAGGCCCTTATTAATTATTATTATTATTTATAATGTCCTTTATTTATTTTTTTACATATTAATTACATTTTTAAACATTTCTTAAAAAAACAAATAAAAAAAACATTTATAATTTTTTTTTTTTTTTTAATTAATTAATAATTAAAATTTGTGAAAGTTAGCCACCGCATGGTGGCTCACGGGCTCAAATACAATACCAATAAGAGTGAATGGATGGTTTTTAAATCGGGTACTTTAACCTACGAACAGCTGCCTGAACTCTCACTCTCTGGTTCCCTTTTAGGTCGGGTATCGAAGTTTAAGTATTTGGGCCACTGGGTCTCTGATGACTTGAAAGATAATGTAGACTTAGACAGGGAGCGCAGGTCGCTGGCTGTACGTTGCAACATGCTGGCCCGCAGGTTAGCACGCTGTTCTGATTCGGTTAAGATAACGCTTTTTAAGGCCTTCTGCCAGTCGTTTTACACGTGCAGCCTGTGGACCAAGTATACCCAGCGGGCATACAGCGACCTGCGCGTACAGTACAATAGCGCATTCAGGGTGCTCTTGGGGTTGCCCTGGCGATGTAGCGCGTCAGGGATGTTCGCGGATGCGTGTGTCGTCGGGTTCGCCGCGATCATACGTAAGCGATACGCTTCCATGATGGCGCGCTTGCGCTCCTCCTCCTGTGGCATCCTGAATGACTGAATGAGATTATGACAGATGTCAAATACGCTGTACAGAAGTCTCCGTAGTATTTTAATATCGTAAAAATAGATATAAGCTGTAGAATAATAAAAACGCGTTAATAACAAGTGTTAAATAGACCAATAGTTAAGTGAAAGTGTTATCACGACGTAAATATGAATAAAAACATACAAAAATTAAAGTAACATAGAGAACATCAACTCTTGAATCAAAAGTGCAAAAACGTAACAGTAGGACAGTGCAAGCAAAAGATACAAATCAAAATAACATAAAGTGATAAAAAAGTGCCAGACAGTAAACAAAAAGTTATTATTAGTAAACTTAAAGTTTTATTGGTGAACAGTTGAAAAATGTTAGGTAGATTAATAAAAAAAACCATAACTGTGTCCAACGAACAACCCTACATTTAAAAATCTAAATCCTCCGTAAGAGGTCTCCAATTAAGCGCCACTAATTAACTGCACGGGTGGCGGACTCAGTAAAAGCTGTACACTTCTCGTCCAAGCGCTCGGTTGCTGGTTCGAACCTGACTAGCGACGAGGCGACTTTTTGTGAATTGTGCACGATTTCATAGAAAAGTATCAAAATCAGTATTGAGTAAAACAAAACAACTCACAGCACGAAGCAATGAACGGAACGTGATTACCAAAAACTCGAAATACATAACATAGCATCACGGCAGTGTTTCTCGAAGGTGTGGGCAGAAGAGGAGCATTGTTGGTATTTAAACAAATTTACTCAAAATAGTTACAGGTATTTATCAGCCTAATAATGGACGACACGTCAAACATAACACTGAGAAAACATCAAGTGGCTAAAAGCAAATCACTAGAAGACAACATGAACAATGTTCATTCTTTAGACTTGTCTCCGTCCTTTGAGCTATTGGGTAAAAGCTTAGATTTATCAACAAACATGTTCCCATCTAGTTTTATTGAAGAGATGAAATCTGAAATAACAAGTTTAAAATCGAACCTACAAAGTACTCAGAACGAAATGGACAATTTGATTCTGGAAAATGTGGGGTTAAAGAAACAAGTTAATCAGCTTTCCCAGGAAATTACAATTCTGAAACAAATATGTAGAAGTCCCACCTCGACTTGGAAAACCAAAATATCTTCGAGCCGTAAAAATAGTGTGAAACGACGACTAACGGATGATTTTCACCACAGTCCACTCACACTTTGTCTTAAAAATGGAATGGGTAAATAAACAATTAAACCACTAGCACAAGCTGTTCAAGACTCGGAAACTAAAGGGGATGACCAGTCAGCGGAAATTACACAGGCATGCAAAATATCAGCATTCCCATCTGAACCTCAGCATAATACAGACAGCTTAAATGACAACCCGGATATAGAGAAAGATGTCGGAACGAGAAGCAACGTTATTTGTAATGGTGTAAGTAGTAGCTCAACTCTCCTGAATTCCAACAACGACAACGTGCCACGAGTTACAATGAAACTGTCATCATCAAAGCAAACGTCCCTAAAAGTAATTGATTCTAGTAGGATATTCTTATTTGGTGGTAAACAGTGCCTTAAAATGTCTAAAGCACTAAAGAAATCGAGAGAAAGAACTCCATATAAACAGTACCGAGTAATTTCTTTCATCAAACCTTATGCTTCGACGGAAGAAATACTGAATTGCGCCAAATTGTTCGATGTTACTCCAGATGATCGAATAATTGTCTGTGTTGGACAACATGACTCACACGTACTGAAAATAATGACGGAACTATGTATGTTTCTAAAGATTATGCAATGTCCAATATTTGTTTTAAAAGTTTTCAATAATGTACATTTAAATGAATTTAAAATTAATGAAATGCTAAAGATGATAAGTAACCAAAACAAAAATTGCAACTTTATTGATTTTGACGAAAATTTACAATTGACTATGCATGATATTTGTAAGCGGATTAATTCTACTCTGGATCAGGTAGACTACGACCTAAAATTTCTCATTTACAAAACTACTTCTATATGTACTGGGAACAATAATGTGAGACTTAGAAACATCGACTATTCTAGAAACATACAGGCTAATCAAATAAATCAATGTTCAAACTATCCTAAAATAAAAATGGTTGATCGTACTACACAAACAGAACATAATATGTTGAAAGATAATAATGCAAGTACTAGTGCGAAAACAGCCGAGTTTTTTCGTGGCTAAATACTTAAGAATACTTCATCAAAATGTAGCAGGTTTCTTGAGTAAACGTTATAATTTAGAAATACAATTATCCAACCTATCCATACAAAATACTGAGCCAGACTTTATTTGCTTGACCGAAACATTTATTGATAAGGGTACCGAGTGTCTAATTAAAATTTCTGATTATGATTTGGCAGCTTCTTATCGTAGACAAATTAAACAAACACGTGGAGGTGTTGCAATTTTTATTAAACGCGGCATTAACTACAAAGAATTGTCCTTTCTGAACGAACACAGTTCCGATAAACACTTTGAATGTTGCGGCTTGGAATTACCTTCACATAACATTTTCATAATAGCTTTATATAGAACGCCAAATTCTGATTTTTCTTTATTTATAATAAAACTTTCTGCAGTACTTTTTATATTAACAATAAATTTAAAAGGAAAAAAATTATTCTTTTAGGCGATATAAATGTAAACACATTACAGTCAGACAAAAAAACTAAAGATCTTAAGGATTTGGCTGCAAATTATAATTTAATTTTCCATATAACTGATCCAACGAGGCAGAACACATGCATCGATCACATCATAAGTAATATCCCACTGGCCAAGGGTGATCTTTTGCACTGGGATATATCAGACCACAATACAGCACAAATGTTAAGCGTCCCTGTCAAACATAAGGAAGTTCTAGTTCAACAGTATTTTGTTTTTAAAAGGGACTATAGTTTGGAAAACATCCTAAAATTCAAGGAATGTTTGTCTAATCTTTCCTTCTCAGAAGTTCATAGTCAACCTGATATTAACTCAGCTTATGAATCTTTTCAAGAACTGTTCCAATTATTTTACAAGTTATGTTTCCCTAAAGTTAGAATTAAAGTAACAAACAAATGTAAGACAACCAACTGGATTACTAAAGGTTTAAGAATTAGCAGTAAACGTAAACGCTCATTGCGTTTTGTATATTACAAGAATAAGTCAGAACGTAACAAGGTAGTATATAAAAAATACAGTAAATTACTAAGATGCTGTATCACTAGTTCTATTAAAACATCAAATGACAAAATATTAAAGTATTCAAAAAATAAAAGTAAAGCTGCGTGGACACTTATAAAGCAAGAATCAGAAAGTGCGAGTAAATTATCACTTATAACGAACTTAAATATAGATAATAAAATAGAAGACAACCCAAAAAAAATTGCGGACTCGTTTAATAACTACTGGATTGACTTAACAAATCCACAGAACGATAGTATAAGGGATACATGCAAAGCTAACACGTGCGATAGTCTATTCCTTCGGCCATACGGCTACATTGACGTACAAAAATTTATACTTTCCCTGAACAACACAGGAGCAGTCGGGCATGATGAGATCTCGACGAAAATTATAAAGGCTTGCTCAGGGGAAATAACTCCTGTGTTGACATACTTAATTAATTTGTCATTTTCAGAAGGCTGCTTCCCAGACTTGTTAAAGTCTGTGATTGTTAAGCCTCTTTATAAAAAGGCGATAGCTTGAAAGCAGATAATTATAGACCAATTAGTCTTATACCAATAATTTCTAAAGTTTTTGAAAAAGCTATGCAAAACCGTCTCATGGAATTTATTGGGAAACATCAGATTCTAAAGAAAGAACAATACGGGTTTCAAAAAAGGAAATCGACCACTCTTGCATGCTTCAATCTTGTAAAAAATATTATTGATGAAGTAGACATAGGAAAACGAGTATCCGTAATCTTCTTCGATATGTCGAAGGCTTTTGATTTTGTGTCTCATAGATTATTGCTTTCAAAGTTGGAACGATATGGCATTCGAGGACCGGCCCTTAGCTGGCTTGAAACTTACCTAGTGGGCAGAACTCAGTGTGTTGAAATTTTAAGTATGAGAGGAAATAAAGAACTAAAGGGAATAAGATCTAGTTCAAAATGCAACAACTCAGGTGTACCACAAGGAAGCGTTTTGGGTCCTCCTTTATTTTTATTATATATTAATGATCTTCCTGAACACACAACCAATCCTTGCACATTATTTGCAGATGACATTTCTATTATTTTGACATCACCTATGAATACTGACATACATAATTACAGAATTGACATTAATAACACAATTGAATCAATAATTTCTTGGTTAAACTATAATAATTTGCATGTAAATATTAATAAAACAAAAATTGTTCAATTCAGGACTTATGGTCGCAAGAGGGATAAACTTAACATTATTTATAACGGACAACCTCTATTAGAGACAGAGGAAACCATTTTTCTGGGAGTAAAACTGGATAATTTCTTCTCCTGGAAACCACACGTAGAAAAAGTTTGCAACACATTAAACAAATTCGTTTACGTCCTCTACACACTACGAAAGACCTCGTCGCTGAGTACTATGTTGACTGCGTATCACGGCTGTGTTGCATCGACTTTACAATACGGCCTTATATTATGGGGCAACTCAACAGATGTGGATAAAGCCTTCAGGGTACAAAAAAAATGCATCCGAGCCATTTGTGGCATTCCACCATGGGAATCGTGTAAACCGTTGTTCCTAAAATTAAAAGTCCTTACATTACCCAGTATGTATATTTTAGAATGCGCTAAATTTGTTCGACAGCACTTTGACTTGTTTAAAAAGGCTGACGACCGTTGCCCTCGAAAAGTCAGAGATCCAGATAGAATAGTTCTGCCTAGAGCGCCAAGGACTTCTCTATATAAAAAGAACTCTTATAATATGTGTGGACTAATCTATAATAAAATACCAAAGGATTTCAAAGACCTAACTAATAATTTATTTGTTTTAAAGCTAAAATTATGGCTGCGGGAAAAACGTTTTTATTCTATTAATGAATTTATAAATAATGCTAATAATTAATGTTAATAAATTTTTATATTAAACTATTCGGGAAACTTACAGCTAATATAATCAATGTTCTTAAACAATACGAATTTGAATGCCATTTACAAGTTTTCACATATAATTATTCGTTGTTCTATTGATGAATTTAATGTTAATGATTAATCTTTTTAAAAATAATGTAACTTTAATTTTTTATAATTATTGTGAGTGATAGAAACCGACATTTGAAAACATTATTACGTATTGCTTGCTCTTACATTAAAATATTGTAAAAATTTTGCATGTCATCTATATCTGACTATGTATTAGGAACCTCAACTGATTTAAGACCAAAATGTACCAATACTTATTGCAAATAAATGATTATGATTATGATTATGATTATGAATGTGTTTGCAGACCGGTGGGATTCTCCCCTCTTACGAAGGTGGGTAAGTGTGCAGACACACTTATCCAAATAGACTGGTGTGCCATTGAACGAACAGTTCAATGGCGCACTATTAGATGTAGATCTGAGTCCGCAATAATAGGTAAACATTGTAAGGTCAAGAACCTGTGCAAAACGTACGATTCTATTCTCTACGTCTCAATATGCTTGAAAGACAGAGAAAGGTGTCATACTATTTCACTCTAACGCGCCCCGCCCAGTCACACAAAATACTACAATTAGAAAGAAAAAGAAATATTACTTACGCAAAATATGCATTATGATTGAAGTTTTGTAGTTTAATTATGCCTCAAATAAGGTACCCAGCTGCCGAGTACACCGACATGGTACTTACGTAAGGAGAATGGTAACCAAAATGCAGTTTACCATTGCATACATACCGGGAGAGATATGGTGACACACAAACGTTTGATGGTGTAAATTCTGATTGTGATGTGATATTATGTGATTAATTATTCAATCAGTGATCTTTTAATTAACAACGTGCAACTTTGTGAGTTTATCCCGCTAATTTGTTGTTCTCCGACTAAAATACCTACCTTCGACTACCTACCACCATCGGTGCGCCCCGCACCGCGCCGCGCCCGCACCGCGCCGCGCCCGCACCGCGCCGCGCCCGCACCGCGCCGCGCCCGCACCGCGCCGCGCGCGCACCGCGCCGCGCCGGCACCGCGCTGCGCAACGGTCAGTGACTTTTCGTAGATAAAGCGTGTTTGCTTTTTATGCAGTTGATTCTGCTATTTATTTTGTTTGAAAATTATTTTTTTTAAATTTTCCATTATCTACTAATTTTCGTGTTTTAAAATGTTTAGATAGACTAGTACTGTGCTCGTTTTAATTTATTGTCGTGGTTCCAGACATCTTTGTATGATATATTTACTCCCTTTTTTCCGTACAGGTACAAAATAATGTATACGCCTATTCCCACTTATAATACCACCTACGTTGCGAAAATAATAATTATATATTTTTATTATATTAATTTGTTATTATAAATATCAAATGTAAGGGTATATGGTGTAATTACAAAAATCGGTCTTATTTTTGCTGTTATAGCGAATTTTTTTTTTTCAATGTTACTGTCAAACATTTTGTCAAATTTATATTTATTGTTTATTTAGGTATTTCGAGAGCAGCGGTGGCCCAGTGGTGGCGGTCCCGACTTACGAGCAGTAAGTCGTGGGTTCGAACCCCGGCAGGCGCATTACTTTGTGTAATTTATTTCATCACCACTGCTCTCAAATTGTGTTGTTTTTCAAGGAAAGTAATCGTAAAGGAGATGGACAAAACGTATGATGTTAATACTTCATTCATTTTTGGTAAAACAAAACTTCTATTTTACTAAAGCAAATGGCAATTTATTTAAGAAAAACCAAGTGGACGTAGCCACGCTGCGCGAGGCTCCTATTTCTGTCTTCAAGGGTTAAAGTAACCTAACACGAAGTGGATGACGGGGTCTTCCCCTTCGAACCTAACCTGTCCGAGTCGGGGTGCCACATGTCGCAAGCTCGCAACATTTGATAAATTAAAGTAAATTTGATGTGCAATCAGTATTTTTGATGTAAAAAATATTAAATTAATGTAAATAAATTGACGGGTGATAACATTTTCGATGTGTATTTAAACATAAGGCAATTAAAAGTAAGCAAATAAATAGCTTAAATTTGGAAAATGATTTAATTTTCAATGTAGCAAAACCGGATCTTCGAAGGGAAGAATTGGTTTATGAAAAACAAGCTCAACCTTCAGATTAAGATGAACGAGACTCTTGGGTTTTAATTGTTTTGTTGATTTGTGTATGTATACCCTATAAATCTATTTTCGCGACCTCTTGCGCCCCCTTCGAGACCCCCCAATATAGGCTTCGAGGTCCCCCGGGTCACACGTTGAAAGTACTGGTTTAGTACAAAATTTTTTCACAATGACAGGGAGGAGAAGTGCCTTTCGGCTTCATGAAGGGTACTTTTACACCCATTAGATTAATTTATTTTTGGCAAAGCGTTTTTTTCCTATTTTTTTTAATTTTTACTAAGCGGCTGTCAATATTTGCTATGCGACCTAATCTAATTGCAAAATACAATAAAAATACGTTTTGTTTGTTTTTTTCAAGGAAAATCGTAAAGGAGATGGACAAAACTTGACCCAAAAGTGTACAAAAATAAAAGTATGAAATGTCGAAAGTATCCTCAATGTTGCTATACAATATTAACAAAGAACGGAACAGGGAAAAATAAACTCATACCGGGCCTAAAATGTAAAATATTCATAACTTAAAATGACTTCTTAACTTTTGTCTATGATTGCTGAGCAATATGCACCTTTTTATTTTTGTTATAGAAGATCATTACTGTTGCAAATCTCCTCTCCTCTGTGGCTATCTCCTTTATCAAATAAACATTTAACTCTAATTTATAAATTCCCAAAGTTAATTCTAAGCAGTTCTGGCACGCACGTATTCACTTATAAACATTATTGTTGTAGTATTAAAAAAAAAAAAAAAAAGATAGATTATAATAATTGTACTAGATTTTTGTAACTTTTTTTTTTTTCGTTCATGTTTTGCACACACAGTGCATGTTAGGTTCCTACATTAATAGAGGGAGTACGTATACTTTAACATTTCAATATTAGAGTTTAATCCTTTTGTTAATTCATGTAAATTTGGAGATTAATATGCTTTTGCTGGGAAGAATGCGACGCGTCATCCGAGCCGGGACCGTGCGGCCCCCTTACAGTCTTGTAGTTTCTTGCGCGATTTCTATAAGCTTTGGCCCAACACCCGAGTTTATAGAAATCGCGCGGTAACACAAATTTGTCGAAGACAACGCCTGGATCTCTGAAAAACGGTATTGTGCCCTAAGAGCAATTTAGGTAAGGCCAGTATTCATTATTACCTATAACTTATCTCATCATGGGGTCGAATCAAATTTCGAACGACTTTACTTAACTTTTTAGGGTTCTGTACTTCAAAAGAATAAACGGATATGGTTATCAAGTCTCAATAATACGACATTTAAAAAAATTTGCCCTTTGGTGAGAGGTTCCTTGTGAATCTTCTCTTTATTTTCCGAGTTGTCAAATAGCAGACACCAGTGTCTGTCGCAGCCTGCGAGTACGAGGAGTGGCGCGGCCGGGGCGGCGCGGCGGCGCGGTCTGTGGCGCGGTCTGCGTCGCGGTGGAGCTCAGGCTGTCGACGGCGCGTCTTAAAGAGAGATCATGATGACCTATAGTCCGGCAGGTACGCAAACGTATATTTATTTAGTAATATAGGCATTATGTGCCACTCAACTGCTGAGACTAAGTACAAATTCATATTCTGTTTACAGAGAGTCATCAACATCTGCCTAGCCATTACCCAAACGACTGCTTTGTCTAACCTACGAGTGCATCATTGATTCCAAATCGGATGATCTACAGTCTTTCAGGTAAAAATACCTACTATAATCTCATCATAATCTATTTATGAGGTTATCTGCATCTACTTGTTACTCATTTTACTCAACTTTCTTATTTTGTTCACAGAGAGAGAGAGAACTTATTTGAAAACTAATAAAATGTCTTGGACCTACAGGACCCAGCGAAAGGAATCCCAAAAGAAAGTAATTGCCCAGAAAATTGGCAGAATATTCAGAAATATTTATATCTTTTAAAACTTTAGACGCGATTAAAATTTCGAAGAAAAGAATCGTGTTATAAGTGAATGATGTATTAAACACTACTTTATTCTGACTGACTGTTGCTTTTTATTGCTCATATCCATGTCCACCTTTGCTGCTAAGACGGAGTCCAGGTAAGAATGATTTCTATTGATATAAACTTATTGACTCACACTAATGAATTGCTTTATTTATAGGTGGAACAGCTCACCAATCCTCTTCGTTGAGGGACGCACAGAGTGCCCTGGGGAGCTGGCTCAGTAATACAGTAGCAAACAGTAAGCAGCAACTGACGGCGCAAGACAAGTGCAGTAGCGACACTCACGAAGGCTCTATCCACCACATGGTGCCTTAAATACACAGTCCGAACATATTACTAGCTGACCCCGCAAACGCTGTTCTGCTATACAAATTATGGTGTGAAATTGACTTTATAAAATCGTTATAAAAATTTGTATAATTTCGTATTTTCTTAAATTTTTAAGTTTTTTTTGCATATTATTCAGGAAAATTTATTCAATCATTCGATAGCCTCGACGTTATTTGCATGTCTCTATATCTCTTAGATTAAAAGATCAGCCGAATAAAAAAACAAGATGGCTGCCATTCGCGTAAACATAAACGTGTATTTGTCGATAAAAATGAGGATATAATATGCCCGCCCTTAAAGTATCCGAAATCGTTAAGCAAACACACTGTCTAATAAGAAAGATGAAAACGTCTGCGAAATCTGTCGCGTTACTAAACTAAAAAGCAAATAAAAAAAGTAGTTAAAAAGAACTAAACAACCCGACTGAAAAAACTGAAAAGCAAAAAACAAGCACTTTTACAATTTAACAAAAGTTGGGGCCCATTCTATTTTCATAATTTCATATTCAAATTGGCCCCGCCTGCTTCCAAGTTCAACTACTTTTTCAAATCTACACGGTGTGAACGGACCCTTCACGAACCACCAAGCAACAAACATCAATCTAAGTAAGCCTACGCAAAAATTATTGCAGGGAAACGACTTTTTTTATGGGCTGAAACATCACGTTTCACAGTAATACTTAAGGTAACGCACTCAAAACATTATACTGATGGATTCTTGAATAGTAAACAGGACATTGAGGTAATTAAAGTCAATTTATAACCTTAAAAACTAGTATTTAAAAAAATCTTGAAATTTTAACCTCAAATATCTCCGTAACTAGAAGGTTCCTAGGTATGGTCCAGCACAAAAATATGTTCGCAATGACGGGGAGAACAAGTGCCTTTCGGCTTCGTTAAGGGTCTTTTTACTCCCTTTATAGAAGATTAATTATCAATTGTGGGGCGGGGGGCAAAGGGTGGGAGAACATCGATCGGGTCTGGGAAGGTAAAAAAAGGTTTATAAAATATTTGATTTAATATCATTATGGCTACATACATCGGGAGCTTAGGTTAGTAGGGCTTGCCGAACATAGTGATCTGTTTGGGGGTCAAAGGATGAGGTGTTTCCATGTATTGAGCTTTTGAGATAGTGTTGATAAGTCTTTTATTTCATCCTTCCCTGCACATTAGTATTAAATAGCAGTAAGTAATAACTAAATCTCTTGTTATATGCTGACATACGGTAAATACATTGTCATTTGTTTTTTTTAGAGCTTTCTGGAACACTCTTTACCCTGGACCTACAAGACCCAGTGGTAGACCATGACTACGAGCCACAATACCTTCTAACGGATGATGATTTGTATCAGCTTGATTTTGCAAATAAACGAGCCCTTTTATGTAATTTTTGAAAAATGAACAGGCGCGTGTCTCCATTAATTGTTTGTGTTAATCGTTTGCCTGTGTTTTTCAGAACCAAGAATAGATGAGAGATTCAGATGGATAATGACATGGTGATCGTGTTTAAACATAACGTTTTGTTGCACGGGACAGCTATCACGACAAAAACAATCCACAATTAGCTACGTCAAGATATCATGCAAAGAAAATAGAAAAAAATCTGTGTTGTGTATTCTAATGTTATGTAAAATAATTATTGTATAAATCATGTTGGATAGAACGTCGGTGAGAAAATGATAGATGCTGCAATTCGCCATTACCAGCGAGATTTATTTATTGGTATGAAAATGATGAAAAACTGGCACTAGAAGATTCATACTCTATTGTAATTGTTGTTTGTTTAAAGTGTAAAGTAGGTAGATCATTTAATGTATGTGTATCAACGTCTATTCTTGTAGGTACGTCTTCAGGAAATTGCGGAGACGCGAATATGTATATTAGATGTATGTAACTTACAAATCCACCACTTTGACGCATTAAGAGTTATTTAATCTAGTAAATGTAATGTTTCAAAGGTATTTAGTGATAATGTTTCCTGTTAACTTTCCTTCGGAAAATTTGTTATGTTTATTTAACTCGTGACTGTGTGTAAAATCCTGTTCGTCGTCCTTTAAGTGTACATTAAAGAATATAATATTATCATACATTACAACTTTTTAATGGAAAAACCCAAGGCCTGTTTGCTAGACGCGACTCTCGCGATCACGTGGCCAACGAAGTATGTTTATAATACGCTGAGCCGATCCTACCGTGATACAGGGCGGGTAAGCCACTCTTGCTGGAGCACGTTCGGGGTTCCGCACCATTTTTGCTTGCACTGTTGCAGTTACGCCAGTGTTCATAAACTAGTGCAGTTGGAGGGAGCGGTGTAGCTAGCGTAGTCGTACCCGTGGTACAGCTCAGAGGGTTTGTTGCGCGTTCGTCGGCGCGATCGGTGGCGCGGTTCGTGGCGCAGCCGGGGCGGCGCGGCGGCGCGGTCGGTGGCGCGGTCTGCGTCGCGGTGGAGCTCAGGCTGTCGACGGCGCGTCGTAAAGAGAGATCATGATGACCTATAGTCCGGCAGGTACGCAAACGTATATTTATTTAGTAATATAGGCATTATGTGCCACTCAACTGCTGAGACTAAGTACAAATTCATATTCTGTTTACAGAGAGTCATCAACATCTGCCTAGCCATTACCCAAACGTCTGCTTTGTCTAAGCTACGAGTGCACCATTGATTCAAAATCGGATGATCTACAGTCTTGCAGGTAAAAATACCTACTATAATCTCATCATAATCTATTTATGAGGTTATCTGCATCTACTTGTTACTCATTTTACTCAACTTTCTTATTTTGTTCACAGAGAGAGAGAGAACTTATTTGAAAGCTAATAAAATGTCTTGGACCCAGCGAAAGGAATCCCAAAAGAAAGTAATTGCCCAGAAAATTGGCAGAATGTTCAGAAATATTTAAATCTTTTAAAACTTTAGACACGATTAAAATTTCGAAGTTAAGAATCGTGTTATAAGTAAATGATGTATTAAACACTACTTTATTCTGACTGACTGTTGCTTTTTATTGCTCATATCCATGTCCACCTTTGCTGCTAAGATGGAGTCCAGGTAAGAATGATTTCTATTGATATAAACTTATTGACTCACACTAATGAATTGCTTTATTTATAGGTGGAACAGCTCACCAATCCTCTTCGTTGGGAGACGCACAGAGTGCCCTGGGGAGCTGGCTCGGTAATACAGTAGCAAACAGTAAGCAGCAACTGACGGCGCAAGACAAGTGCAGTAGCGACACTCACGAAGGCTCTATCCACCACATGGTGCCTTGAATACACAGTCCGAACATATTCCAGGTATATTTACTCGTATGTTTTTATTTACTAACAAACTACATGTCACTCAGCTGTCATGTTAAAGTACACTTTCTGATACTTATTTTTTGTTTACAGACTTTAGTGGCTCAAATTAAATAAATGGCGCGGTAAATCTCCCGTAATCGGCGGTACGGTAGAGATTCCATAGTTAGTGGCGCGGTAAGCTCCTGCATTCGGCGGTGCGGTGGAGATCGCGTAGTCAGTGATGAGGTCTAGCTCCCGCATTCGGCGGTGCGGTGGAGATCGCGTAGTCAGTGGCGAGGTCTAGCTCCCGCATTCGGCGGTGCGGTGGAGATCGCGTAGTCAGTGGCGAGGTCTAGCTCCCGCATTCGGCAGTGCGGTGGAGATCGCGTAGGTAGTTAATGGCGCGGTGAAGCTCCCGCAGTCGGCGGTGCGGTGGAGCTCGCGTAA
The DNA here is from genome assembly GCA_905163415.1 of Noctua fimbriata. Lineage (NCBI taxonomy): Eukaryota > Metazoa > Arthropoda > Insecta > Lepidoptera > Noctuidae > Noctua > Noctua fimbriata. Next base: position 5,026,832 of record LR990921.1, read on the forward strand.
TCGGCGATGCAGTTGTGCTCTCGTGATCAGTGGTTGTTGCGGTACTGCTCCCGTAAACGGTAATGAGCGTGCTAGCGTGTGCTTGCGGTAGTGTTAGTGTAATCAGCGGCACGGTGGAGCTGGCGCAGTCAGACGATGCGGCATGTATTTACTAACGTAGGTATTATTTATTTATCTATTATCGTGTAGTCAGTTGAGATAACCAGTGGCTGTCTGTATCCTTTTGTTTCTCACTAGATTTTCTTCTTGAAGTGTGACATAAATGTTTGTCTTGTCGATTATTATGTTTCACTCAGATACCGAGATTATGTACACTTTCTGATATTCATATTATACAACATTATTTTTAGTATATGCGAAACCTGAATATAGTTTGCCGTGTGTCAACCGTCATCGCCATTACCAGCGAGATTTATTTATTGGTATAAAAATGATGAAAAACTGGCACTAGAAGATACATACTCTATTGTAATTGTTGTTTGTTTAAAGTGTAAAGTAGGTAGATCGTCTAATGTATGTGTATCAACGTCTATTCTTGTAGGTACGTCTTCAGGAAATTGCGGAGACGCGAATATGTATATTAGATGTATGTAACTTACTAATTCCACCACTTTGACGCATTAAGAGTTATTTATTCTAGTAAATGTAATGTTTCAAAGGTATTTTGTGATAATGTTTCCTGTTAACTTTCCTTCGGAAAAATTGTTATGTTTTTTTAACTCGTGACTGTGTGTAAAATCCTGTTCGTCGTCCTTTAAGTGTACATTAAAGAATATAATATTATCATACATTACAACTTTTTAATGGAAAAACCCAAGGCCTGTTTGCTCGATGCGACTCTCGCGATCACGTGGCCAACGAAGTATGTTTATAATACGCTGAGCGGATCCTACCGTGATACAGGGCGGGTAAGCCACTCTTGCTGGAGCACGTTCGGGGTTCCGCACCATTTTTGCTTGAACTGTTGCAGTTACGCCAGTGTTCATAAACTAGTGCAGTTGGAGGGAGCGGTGTAGCTAGCGTAGTCGTACCCGTGGTACAGCTCAGAGGGTTTGTTGCGCGTTCGTCGGCGCGATCGGTGGCGCGGTTCGTGGCGCGGCTGGGGCGGCGCGGCGCGGCGGCGCGGTCGGTGGCGCGGTCTGCATCGCGGTGGAGCTCAGGCTCTCGACGGCGCGTCGTAAAGAGAGATCATGATGACCTATAGTCCGGCAGGTACGCAAACGTACATTTATTTAGTAATATAGGCATTATGTGCCACTCAACTGCTGAGACTAAGTACAAATTCATATTCTGTTTACAGAGAGTCATCAACATCTGCGTAGCCATTACCCAAACGACTGCTTTGTCTAACCTACGAGTGCACCATTGATTCCAAATCGGATGATCTACAGTTTTGCAGGTAAAAATACCTACTATAATCTCATCATAATCTATTTATGAGGTTATCTGAATCTACTTGTTACTCATTTTACTCAACTTTCTTATTTTGTTCACAGAGAGAGAGAGAACTTATTTGAAACCTAATAAAATGTCCTGGACCTACAGGACCCTGCGAAAGGAACCTAAAAAGAAAGTAATTGCCCAGAAAATTGGCGGAATGTTCAGAAATATTTATACTTTTTAAAACTTTAGACACGATTAAAATTTCGAAGAAAAGAATCGTGTTATAAGTGCGTACTTTATTCTGACTGACTGTTGCTTTTTATTGCTCATATCCATGTCCATCTTTGCTGCTAAGACGGAGTCCAGGTAAGAATGATTTCTATTGATATAAACTTATTGACTCACACTAATGAATTGCTTTATTTATAGGTGGAACAGCTCATCAATCCTCTTCGTTGAGTGACGCACAGAGTGCCCTGGGGAGCTGGCTCGGTAATACAGTAGCAAACAGTAAGCAGCAACTGACGGCGCAAGACAAGTGCATTAGCGACACTCACGAAGGCTCTATCCTTAATACACAGTCCGAACATATTCCAGGTATATTTACTCGTATTTTTTTATTTACTAACAAACTACGTGTCACTCAGCTGTCATGTTAAAGTACACTTTCTGATACTTATTTTTTGTTTACAGACTTTAGTGGCCCAAATTAAATAAATGGCGCGGTAAATCTCCCGTATTCGGCGGTACGGTGGAGATTGAATAGTTAGTGGCGCGGTAAGCTCCTGCATTCGGCGGTGTGGTGGAGATCGCGTAGTCAGTGGCGAGGTCTAGCTCCCGCATTCGGCGGTGCGGTGGAGATCGCGTAGTCAATGGCGAGGTCAAGCTCCCGCACTCGGCGGTGCGGTGGAGACCGCGTAGTCAGTGGCGAGATCTAGCTCCCGCCTTCGGCGGTGCGTTGGAGATCACGTAGTCAATGGCGCGGTGAAGCTTCCGCAGTCGGCGGTGCGGTGGAGCTCGCGTAATCGGCGACTCAGTTGTGCTCTCGTGATCAGTGGTTATTGCGGTACTGCTCGCGTAAACGGTAATGAGCGTGCTCGCGTGTGCTTGCGGTAGTGTTAGTGTAATCAGCGGCACGGTGGAGCTGGCGCAGTCAGACGATGCGGCATGTATTTACTAACGTAGGTATTATTTATTTATCTATTATATTGAATTTTAACTCACCCTTGTTTTGTGCGTTCCAGTACAGAACTAACGTTAGTGTCACAGAAATTTAAATAATGAACTTTCATTTGTCGTTACCCTCTTAAATTAGCCAAAACAAATGTCCTGACAAACAGCCAGTCGAAATTCTCATATGCGATACCAATGTCGCCAGTTATCGGTTTGTTAATGTGTGAGCCACATTCCGTGCCAGTAAGTGTAATTTCGAATTGTTGGGTTAGCAATGACAATGATACAACTCTAATTGCGGAATTTGGTCATTACAGTATAGTCAGCTCTATTAAAATGAATTATTCTACTTAGTTTATTTTGTGAGTGTAGTTTATTTGGTCTATTTATACCTAGTTTGGTTAATTTTGTTTCTTATGTCTGGTCTATTGAAAATGATCGTTCTGTCGAAAAGAATGGCGAAGACAAAATATAGCAGGTCTAAAAAAATTGTCTAAATGAGTTTTTGTTAGTTTAGTGTATTTTCATTATTTTTAACATATACAGAAAAACATATTGTTTTTATGAATTAAAAGAAAATGTTTTTCCACTTCTGATCTGTTTGGTAAGAATGGCTCGGTCAAAATATTTGGGTATAATGTCAAATTGTTGGGTTGGGAATGATAGTTACACCTAAAAATGGTCGAATTTGGTCATTATGATATTGTCTGCTCTAATAAAATGAATTATTCTGTTTTTTTTTTGCTAGTTTAGATTATTTTGCCTATTTAATAGCCAGTTTGGTTAATCTTGTGGATTTTTTCTTGTCTATTGAAAAGAATCGTTCTATTGTGTTCTATTTATGGGAGAGTATTATTTTAATTGTAAAATTAATATTGTTCCTCAATCCGACTTATCTTTTTTAAGAGCTTATGAACTTGGCTCTTTGAATCTTTGAGACCTGATTTCCGTGATGGACAACCATCAACGTACAACTCAGTACGGAACCCTCGAAGCGTGGGTCAGACTAGCACGTGTCCCGTTTTTTATTTTAAAGTGTTGTTTGTTTATGAATACGGGGTAAGCATGTGTGGCATTGACAGCAGAAAGTGTCTCCGAACCTTTGGTGAGAGGTTCCTTGTGAATCTTATAAAGTTTATTTAATCGGTATTTTGTTATTGTCGTCGATTAATACGGTCTGTAGCATGATTCACAGTTACCTCTTCACCTGTTTACCAATGTTAGACGAGAATGTATTATGGTGTTCCACGGTTTTCTGTCTTATTTATTTGTAATACTAAACTGTTTTTGGCTTTTCGATCATTGTATTATGTAATGATGGTGATTTTATTACTAACACCGCCAGCACCTGAGTTTGTTCTGATGAATTTCTGCAGTTAAATGGTTTCATCGGGACTCGTCGAGCTTCTTACCTTGGCGCTTTTCTGGTGGTCGCCACGGGGTTGTGGCTTCGCAGCAGTGGTTAGCGAAAGTTTTGCCGGCTGTCGGCGATCTTCTCAACGCACAAGTATGATCTGCACCATATTGATTTCTATTACACACCACGACATTACTATTAGCATGCTTGTTGGCGAACTTTCTGATATACATTTTTGATCAGTCAACCTGTTAGCGATGACGACAGACCCCATAACAACGTCGATTACTCAAATCAAGTTACTTTTCGGTTCAAATCTTCTGATAATTTCTCATTATTTACCGGAAATGTATACTAAGATGAGTTTTAAGTCCAGCGACTGCACAGACATAATTGATAGATTATTCTTAGAACCATTGTAAGACGTATTTCGTATTTATTATCTATTAAAATAATCTATTATAATTAATTACTATTACGGTGTAGCGCTTAGGTGGTGTGAAATAATACTCCAGATGATTACGACGTAGTATATTCAGTTTACAGTGCTGAAGCTTATTGGGATAATATTTACAAAATGTACGCAGACTTTTAGCTAGAAATATATTACAAGTAGTGGGATTACCAATGTCTCAACAACCAATAGGAATAATTTGGGTCTTTCCTATAAGAATATAGTTCCATTAGATATCCGTGTGGTGGCGCGCACAGCGCCCTCGCCTAGAGCGCGGCGTGTTGGCACCGCATATAAATATTTCCAAGCGGCGCGCGCACGGCTTAGTAAAGCGAGTGCAACGCCCGCGATCGGATGTGTGTTTTCATGTATTGCAGCTACAACGGTAATTCATTATAATAGAGTATTTACACCAACTACACATATTTGCAATGTCTACTGACAACTTCTGTGACGGCGTCGTCAATTCATTAATATTCGTTTAATATGTACTAGACAAATAATTAATTAATTGATTGTTTCTTTCTTTATTGTGTGTATTCGTATTGCTGTAAACTAAATTGTTTTATTTATCTCTTAGCAATAAAGTCTCAGTAAAGTAGAATTGCAAATTAAATTATTATATGTTTAAAACCTACATCTCGAGAAAAAATTGTGTTGGGTCTGACAGGTCATTACTATTTTACACATCACAATAATTTCTTTGAGCTCAGCGATACACGTTATTGTTTTTGTTAATTTTAGTGACTTTCGGCACACTGTAGACATTTGAACGCAGGTCGTGCACGTGGACACATGGTGTCTGCCACTGCCTGAACGACCAAACCGTTTATCGGACACATGATGTCTGCCACGGCTCAATAGGAAATGTAACTATTTTTGATTCGGCGTTCAACGTTTAATTAGGCTTTTAATGCAAATTTTATCAATCGCGAACTTATTTGGCTTAGAAAAACCTTTTCTGGTACCTCGTAGGTATCTACTGATTTTTTACAACTTACCCTTAACTGGGCGCGTTAGCCCAGTTACAAGATTTGCATGACTGGCGATTGTAAAACTTATTTATAATTAATAGGTATAGTATACTGCTCTTAAATTAGTAGTTGTAGTACCTAGTAGTGGCAAGGTATAATGCAGTGGTCGTCAAACTGCGGCCCGCGACAAAACAAATAATTTTAGTAGATAATATCAAAATATGATTTTGCACAAGAAATTAACTAAATAGATGCGGGTAGGTATAAACTTCATTTCATTGAACACCGTGAAAAGCAGGAACACATTGAATTTTGGAAAAATGTGCCTAATGACAACAAAAGTTAGTAGTAGCTTTTTTCTTCACTTTGTGAAGATTATTTTCCAAAATGAACTTTTTGAAGAATGAATACCGCAATCGTCTTTCCACTCATATAAAAGACACAATGAGAATTTGATAGGTACTCATAGTAAAAGATACCTATGTAATAATAATAATTATGTTTGTGTATGTTTAAATATATGATATATTTACTCCCTTTTTTTCCGTACAGGTATAAAATAATGTATACGCCTATTCCCACTTATAATAATACCACCTACGTTGCGAAAATAATAATTATATATTTTTATTATATTAATTTGTTATTATAAATATCAAATGTAAGGGTATATGGTGTAATTACAAAAATCCGTTTAATTTTTCTGTTATAGCGAATTTTTTTTTTTCAATAGTACTGTCAAACATTTTGTCAAATTTATATTTATTGTTTATTTAGGTATTTCGAGAGCAGCGGTGGCCCAGTGGTGGCGGTCCCGACTTACGAGCAGTAAGTCGTGGGTTCGAACCCCGGCAGGTGCATTACTTTGTGTAATTTATTTCATCACCACTGCTCTCAAATTGTGTTGTTTTTCAAGGAAAGTAATCGTAAAGGAGATGGACAAAACGTATGATGTTAATACTTCATTCATTTTTGGTAAAACAAAACTTCTATTTTACTAAAGCAAATGGCAATTTATTTAAGAAAAACCAAGTGGACGTAGCCACGCTGCGCGAGGCTCCTATTTCTGTCTTCAAGGGTTAAAGTAACCTAACACGAAGTGGATGACGGGGTCTTCCCCTTCGAACCTAACCTCTCCGAGTCGGGGTGCCACATGTCGCAAGCTCGCAACATTTGATAAATTAAAGTAAATTTGTAACGCTGTACCTTATTTCTTTTAAATAATATTAGGTTGATTGTAAATTGGTAATATACGAGCTGCGCGCTGCGCGCCGTTGTCGTGACGGAAACCGGTTGGTGAACTATCCCCACTACGACGCGACACTGCCACGGTCCGCGAAGAATCGTCATACGCTCATTACCACGGAGCCGCGAGCCGAGATAATTATCTACCTATCATTCGTCTTCATTGTACCTAAACATAATTGTTTTTAATATTTCCCTCACCAATATTAATATATTGTGCTATTACCAATACCTTGTAAATTCAGTGTCAACCCCAGATCGGGGTTCGAGTACCGGGTTTTAATACCGGGATAGTACACCTACTTAAGTGCGTCTACCTGCGTGTCTGTGTTCTACTAACCAAACGTTACAGTGGCGCCCAATAAAGGTAGGATATCGAGCCGTGTTCAGTTCTTTTTTGCTAAGCAATTTGTAGATTTTCTTGGTGTTGGTTTTCTGTCAGTAGTGTTAGATTTAATCACAGCCTGCCAAATGTGAGTCTACCCACATTTTTTTCTCTCTTTAATATTGAATTTAACCTACCCACATTTTTTTTACTTGACCTACCGTCAATATTTTCTACCCCAAATTTTATTTTTACATATACCTACAAAGTTTACATTATTGAATTTTTTTTTTTTTCACATATGGTAAGACTGACCACAAACGGGCTGATTTTGCATTTTTATTGTTATTACTTTATTATTTTTGTCTTTATTTTGCAACACACTCCTAACTGCGGTTACATTCTTCAATAATGTCGTACACTATTAAATTCTTATCACTTCAAAAATCTGAATTAGAGTATGAGGTCGCTGTGCGTGGAGGGGTAGCTGCTGATTCAGTCAATGAACTCAGGAGGCAAATAGTAAAATTATCTTCAGCCTTGCCTTCAGAAGACATTCTAGAATCCCACCTAGAACCTAGTGATGATCTGAGGGCAGTGAGGGAATCTTTACTAAAGTCCCACAATAATATAATTTCTCTTAAAGCTAAACTGGATAAAAACCTTTTTACACGCACGGAAACCTTACTCCATCACATCTATCATCGCTTGAATAGAATAAACTACTCTTCGGCTGACGTTGCTGATGCTTATAAAAATTGCCGTTCACATTTTAATTCCCAATATAAAGAATTGACGTCACGTGCAATCAGTATTTTTGATGTAAAAAATTTTAAATTAATGTAAATAAATTGACGGGTGATAACATTTGTGATGTGTATTTAAACATAAGTCAATTAAAAGTAAGCAAATAAATAGCTTAAATTTGGAAAATGATTTAATTTTCAATGTAGCAAAACCGGATCCACGAGGGGAAAAATTGGTTTATGAAAAACAAGCTCAACCTTCGGATTAAGATGAACGAGACTCTTGGGTTTTAATTGTTTTGTTGATTTGTGTGTGTATACCCTTTAAATCTATTTTCGCGACCTCTTGCGCCCCCTTCGAGACCCCCCAATATAGGCTTCGAGGCCCACAAAATTTTTTCACAATGACAGGGAGAAGAAGTGCCTTTCGGCTTCATGAAGGGTACTTTTACACCCATTAGATTAATTTATTTTTGGCGAAGCGTTTTTTACCTATTTTATTTTTATTTTTACTAAGCGGCTGTCAATATTTGCTATGCAATCTAATCTTATTGTAAAATCTTAAGCCAAATTATCTCCTTCTGTCACAAATACCTTAATAATCTCTTCAAATTTATCTTTTAGGGAACTTTACACATTAATGGTGTGAAACAACAACAGGAATTATTATACCTATTGCTTGTTTTACACCATTATCAAGTTGTTATTATTAAAAAATCAGTCAAATTTTTTCACAATGACAGGGAGGAGAAGTGCCTTTCGGCTTCATGAAGGGTACTTTTACACCCATTAGATTAATTTATTTTTGGCAAAGCGTTTTTTTCCTATTTAAAAAAAAAATAGGTTTTGTTTGTTTTTTTCAAGGAAAATCGTAAAGGAGATGGACAAAACTTGACCCAAAAGTGTACAAAATAAAAGTATGAAAAGTCGAAAGTACCCTCAATGTTGCTATACAATATTAACAAAGAACGGAACAGGGAAAAATAAACTCATACCGGGCCTAAAATGTAAAATATTCATCACTTAAAATGACTTCTTAACTTTTGTCCATGATTGCTGAGCAATATGCACCTTTTTATTTTTGTTATAGAAGATCATTACTGTTGCTAATCTCCTCTCCTCTGTGGCTATCTCCTTTATCAAATAAACATTTAACTATAATTTATAAATTCCCAAAGTTAATTCTAAGCTGTTCTGGCGAAAAATTACCTATAGCTGGTTGGACCGTCATTCGGTCTGCTGGTTATAGGCCAGATGGGGGACGACTGTTGCTCACGTCCGTAGGCTTACCGCCTCATCCAGGCTCACCCTACACGTGTCTCCCGGGTGGTGCTAAACGAGCGACTCCACACCGCGTCACAAGCGGTGGTTAATTAACCTGTAAGTCAGCAGAAATAACAATCCTGCCAAGTGAAGGTTGCAAATGATCTTCACAATCTGTTTCCCTGCTTTCGTAGTAGGACTTTTAGATCCTTTATAGCCATTTTCTGGTCTTGAGTGCACCTACTTCTCAGGTATAAGGCTATGTGCTAATTTAATAGTCGATCGCATCCTGAATTTCCTTCTGCTGCAGTTCCATGGCACTCAATGAGATCCCAATTGACGTGAACTAATCCTTTCCTTGAGATAGCTTTTAAGGTGGGACAAGGCATTGGGCTTCTTACTATATTGGTATTGCACATGACATGTGTTAGGTTGAAAGCGGTTGCGTGTGTCCGATGGTTATGTTATTCTCCGAAAATTGCGAAGAAGGGCCAAGAAAAAACATCTTAAAATAAGGAAATGCTGGATGAAACCGCATTACCAGCGGAGGTTACAGAATGTTGAATCAATAAATTACGAAATTCATTATCGAATACTACAGTTTTTAAGATTATCTTTGGACGAGTTTGAACATTAACGTGTAGGTACATAATTGTGTAACTTGTTTTTTGCTCTATTCCTTTCTCGTCTATGGGAACTTAAAAGACTTTTCATTTTAGACTTTAATTCCTTCTCGGGAAGATCTAAATTGATGGCGATTTCATCCCATAAGTCTTCACGTTTGTTTCTATTCAGGTTTTCTTTTTGTCAAGGATCCCATAACACATTAAAAGATCCATACATTTCGAACGAGCGAATCGATGTTTCGTTTATTTGTTGTTTGATACGCAAGAATCAGAAATACGTCCAAACACAATTACTGACGAATGTTTACTAAAAATGTTTGTGCGTGGCTGGTAGACAGAAGCATTCGCGCGCGGCTGTCGTCCAAACAAAGCGCGCTCTGTCTCCTGCGATTTCCGCTTTATGTTCGGACACACGTTTAGGGGGAGCTACATTAACATTAAGCCTAAACGAGAATTTTATCAGCCTTGAATACTGTTCTTAATCCGAATGTTCGTTCATGTTTTGCACACACAGTGCATGTTAGGTTCCTACATTAATAGAGGGAGTACGTATACTTTAACATTTCAATATTAGAGTTTAATCCTTTTGTTAATTCATGTAAATTTGGAGATTAATATGCTTTTGCTGGGAAGAATGCGACGCGTCATCCGAGCCGGGACCGTGCGACCTCCTTACAGTCTTGTAGTTTCTTGCGCGATTTCTATAAGCTTGGGCCCAACACCCGAGTTTATAGAAATCGCGCGGTAACACAAATTCGTCGAAGACAACGCCTGGATCTCTGAAAAACAGTATTGTGCCCTAAGAGCAATTTAGGTAAGGCCAGTATTCATTATTACCTATAACTTATCTCATCATGGGGTCGAATCAAATTTCAAAAGACTTTACTTAACTTTTTAGGGTTCTGTACTTCAAAAGAATAAACGGATATGGTTATCAAGTCTCAATAATACCACATTAAAAAAAAAATTGCCCTTTGGTGAGAGGTTCCTTGTGAATCTTCTCTTTATTTTCCGAGTTGTCAAATAGCAGACATCAGTGTCCGTCGCAGCCTGCGAGTACGAGGAGTGGCGCGGCCGGGGCGGCGCGGCGGCGCGGTCTGCGGCGCGGTCTGCGGCGCGGTCTGCGGCGCGGTCTGCGTCGCGGTGGAGCTCAGGCTGTCCACGGCGCGTCTTAAAGAGAGATCATAATGACCTATAGTCCGGCAGGTACGCAAACGTATATTTATTTAGTAATATAGGCATTATGTGCCACTCAACTGCTGAGACTAAGTACATATTCATTTTCTGTTTACAGAGAGTCATCAACATCTGCCTAGCCATTACCCAAACGACTGCTTTGTCTAACCTACGAGTGCATCATTGATTCCAAATCGGATGATCTACAGTCTTACAGGTACCTACTATAATCTCATCATAATGTATTTATGAGGTTATCTGCATCTACTTGTTACTCATTTTACTCAACTTTCTTATTTTGTTCACAGAGAGAGAGAGAACTTATTTGAAACCTAATAAAATGTCTTGGACCTACAGGACCCAGCGAAAGGAATCCCAAAAGAAAGTAATTGCCCAGAAAATTGGCAGTATGTTCAGAAATATTTATATCTTTTAAAACTTTAGACACGATTAAAATTTCGAAGAAAAGAATCGTGTTATAAGTGAATGATGTATTAAACACTACTTTATTCTGACTGACTGTTGCTTTTTATTGCTCATATCCATGTCCACCTTTGCTGCTAAGACGAAGTCCAGGTAAGAATGATTTCTATTGATATAAACTTATTGACTCACACTAATGAATTGCTTTATTTATAGGTGGAACAGCTCACCAATCCTCTTCGTTGAGAGACGCACAGAGTGCCCTGGGGAGCTGGCTCGGTAATACAGTAGCAAACAGTAAGCAGCAACTGACGGCGCAAGACAAGTTCAGTAGCGACACTCACGAAGGCTCTATCCATCACATGGTGCCTTAATACACAGTCTGAACCAGTGGCGTGCAGTGGTCCTCCTCGGAGGGTAGGCTAGTAACTTTGAACTGCCTTTGTGTTTTATACGCCAAAACATAATAAAACTTGTATCATTTCAAAATTTAAAGCAATGACCCTATGTTTTTTGAACCTAAATTATAGCCTTACTCAGTAGGCATCAAATAACATCATAATAGTGACCACTCTTCACACAAAATTTGAACTAAAGATATTAATAACATCGCGTTGACTAAATTTCTAGTCAAAACAAATACTTACACTACGTAAGCAAATCATTACACACCTTCGAACTTTAACTAAATGGTATGGAATGAATTGGTACTAAATCGTTTGTTATTAATCACGCCTTTTTTTAAAATTCACAATGACTAAGTACAAACTAGGAATTTACCTAATAGTTATATCACGTTTTTATTAATTTAAAGATTTTTCTGACAAAATTATAAACTAACTATTGATTTAATCATTCAATTTACAAATCGATTCATAATTCACATGTATCATTCGAAAGGCCCTAAAAACAGCAACAAAAAGGTATATAATATTACTTTCCAAACAAATAACAAACTCCTACAACTATCACTTCAAAACACAACCACAGAAAAAATAAACAGCTATTAATTCACTCAAAATTCAACTTTTTCCACAGCGTATAAAATTTTAATTAAGCTGATTGGAAACAACGCCATCTGCCTAAAATATGAGGTATTTCAATGGCTTTCTATCAGTACAAGAAAGAAGGATGTCGCTTCATTAGAAAAATTCAAAAATATAACACAGAGTGCGCTGTCAACAAAAAAAATAAGTAATAATAAAATTGGGCGTTGAGCAATTACCTCTATTCAGTGATGATAATGATTCATCGTGACCGCGAAAAGCTAATTCTTGTTTTCCCAGAAAGCATACAACATCGATCAGTCTTTGGAAAATATTTCTATTCCTATCTACTTTAGAATTATGCCTTTTGCCTTTTAATCTTAAGTTGCTGTTAATACTAGTTTCAATACGTGATTTACCAAATGTATTTAACTTTAAACATGCCTCTAGATGTTTTTCTGACAGGTCATGCTTTTTTGCCGAGGAATGAAAATTATGCAAATCAATATATCCCTCACTCCACTTACTGGAAGTATAAAACAAAATGCACGGAAAACAAAATAATTTATTTGTGTGTAAACACCCACACAGCCAGCTAAATGTTGAATAATTTTGAGAATTGAAATGTCTAGTACGAGATGACTTATCATATTAATGGATTAGTTCTCGTAATTCGGGTGTACACCTACCTTTAGACACCACTTGAATCTTATCATTAAACGATAATTGCGAAAACTTATTGTTTTTTAATTTCTATCAAACACACATTATCAGCACACACTTCACAACAGAATACCATCTTTAATTGTAAATGTACTTACATTACAAATAATATTTACATTAATGTACGTTTCAAAACGAATTACTTATAAGTTATAACTTAGTAAGATATAAAAACAATGAAGATCGCATATAAAGTGCTTGTCACATGAAACAATTTGGCCCCTCAAGAAAAATTCGTAATTTGTTAAAAAAAAACACTACCATATAAAATTGCATCATTGTCATACCGTGATCCTTTATAAAAGCGCATAACAAATTTTTTGCCGGATAATAATAATGGCACAAGACAGTAAAGGTGGTGTTGCCATTAATTATTTTCCAAACTCCACAAAGAACAAAGCGAAAAATTAAATTCATGTAGTTTTTAATTATTTTTTTAGGACTTTTGCACTTACACATACAATTTATCATTTTTGTGGAAGGTATAAATTCGACAATACCACCATGTTTTTTTAATTGTATCTAGTAGTCATTATGGAAACTATCGTGTCTGTCTCTGTTTCTCGAATTCCCCGATAGGGGAAAATGTTCACAAATTGGGAACACTGCTTTCATTCATAAATATAGCTAGCCAATCATAACACGTGGTGATCGTCTACAGTGAACGGAGTTACGCCCATAACCTATACATGTGTGGCGTTTATACACACGAAAATATGCAACAGTGTGCGTAAAATTATGAATGACTTTCATTTTATTTTAGGCTAGCCCTTGTTGGGCCTCAGAATTGACAATTTGTAGCTACGAACTTACCTTACAGTATAGTGCAGTTTGAGTTACGTCACAGGGGCGCGACAAGTTGCTATAAGTGTTCTAACAGGAGTTTTAACTCTTTTTAAATATTTTGTATTATTTTATTACATAGTTATAATAAATGCATTTGGCGTTGTTGGTAGGGTAGGCTATGCCTAATAGCCTATATAGACCGCTCGCCCCTGGTCTGAACATATTCCAGGTATATTTACTCGTATGTTTTTATTTACTAACAAACTACGTGTCACTCAGCTGTCATGTTAAAGTACACTTTCTGATACTTATTTTTTGTTTACAGACTTGAGTGGCTCAATGGCGCGGTAAATCTCCCGTAATCGGCGGTACGGTAGAGATTCCATAGTTAGTGGCGCGGTAAGCTCCTGCATTCGGCGGTGCGGTGGAGATCGCGTAGTCAGTGGCGAGGTCTAGCTCCCGCATTCGGCGGTGCGGTGGAGATCGCGTAGTCAGTGGCGAGGTCTAGCCCCCGCATTCGGCGGTGCGGTGGAGATCGCGTAGTCAGTGGCGAGGTCTAGCTCCTGCATTCGGCAGTGCGGTAGAGATCGCGTAGGTAGTTAATGGCGCGGTGAAGCTCCCGCAGTCGGCGGTGCGGTGGAGCTCGCGTAATCGGCGGTGCAGTTGTGCTCTCGTGATCAGTGGTTGTTGCGGTACTGCTCGCGTAAACGGTAATGAGCGTGCTAGCGTGTGCTTGCGGTAGTGTTAGTGTAATCAGCGGCACGGTGGAGCTGGCGCAGTCAGACGATGCGGCATGTATTTACAAACGTAGGTATTATTTATTTATCTATTATCGTGTAGTCAGTTGAGATAACCAGTGGCTGTCTGTATCCTTTTGTTTCTCACTAGATTTTCTTCTTGAAGTGTGACATAAATGTTTGTCTTGTCGATTATTATGTTTCACTCAGATACCGAGATTATGTACACTTTCTGATATTCATATTATACAACATTATTTTTAGTATATGCGAAACCTGAATATAGTTTGTTCAGAATAAGTAATTGAATCGATTCCAATAATTTTTAAACCATGTTATATTTTTCCCCAAAAATATTTTAAGAAGTTAAAAGTTGGGCACCGAGCGACTTTAAGTACCTATCGCAATAATTTAGGTACCTACTGCCAAATTATTATTATCAATGAGCTGAAGACGACGCTGGAGGCGGGCGCTTTGTGGTGACCACGATTCTGTGCGGAATTTGTTGACCGTCATTGTAAAAGCCAATTTTAAGGGCAATTGCAACTTCTTAAATTGAAATGGCAAGTTATTTGGAATAACGGGTATGCGGGGAATTAAACCGCTCTCTCCTTTAGCTACTCCAGTAATAATGGTGGCTATTATAATATTACTGCTCAGCTTTGTGGTACGAAGCCTGGTTCCATTGCACAGTCTGGGAGTTAACCCCAGGGAGTTGAGAAATTCAACGGGGTAGTACTATCATCATTAGCCATCACAGGCTATGGATGTCGACGAACATGTAATTTTTATTATTCGATTGCGCTTTCGCATTTATAATAGTAGTAAGATACAAAAGACAGATATGATAAAGATACCTAAATGTTTTTAAGTAACGAATTAAGTGCTTTTTTTAACAATCTAGATGCCTCAGAAATTATACATTACAGTCAGCCATCCTCCGACAAAGACAACAAAGACGAATTTATTTTTGGGACCTAACAATGCAGAGAAACAACCTGAACCTATTATAGGTTGTGCAATACTAAGAATTATTATATATGATTTAACTTAATTCATAAGAATTTATTATATTATACATAAAAAAGAGAAAATAAATAATAATAATCTCTATCAAAAAAAATTACAACCAATTACAAAAAGTCTAATTTTACTGGGGATCGAACTTGCGACGTGATGCAAGTAAAGCGGTCATGAAACCATTTCGGAAGGCTTTGAAATAGACGTTGTTACGCATATTATGACTGAAACGGTAAACAATTGAATAATACTGACATAATGCAATATTGCTCACCCCCTTAAGCAAGTAGTGTAATAATATATAGCCTTACATTTGAAGAAGCCTATTACAGACATTTGTGCAAAATTTGAAGAGGATCTATGCAGTAGTCAAGTAGGAACATAGGGTTGGTTTTTAACGATTTTATTATATGTAGAGAAGAGATAGAGATATAGGCATTATGTGTCACTCAACTGGTGAGACTAAGTACAAATTCATATTCTGTTTACAGAGAGTCATCAACATCTGCCTAGCCATTACCCAAACGACTGCTTTGTCTAACCTACGAGTGCACCATTGATTCCAAATCGGATGATCTACAGTCTTGCAGGTAAAAATACCTACTATAATCTCATCATAATCTATTTATGAGGTTATCTGCATCTACTTGTTACTCATTTTACTCAACTTTCTTATTTTGTTCACAGAGAGAGAGAGAGAACTTATTTGAAACCTAATAAAATGTCCTGGACCTACAGGACCCAGCGGAAGGAACCCCAAAAGAAAGTAATTGCCCAGAAAATTGGCAGAATGTTCAGAAATATTTATATCTTTAAAAACTTTAGACACGATTAAAATTTCGAAAAAAAGAATCGTGTTATAAGTGAATGATGTATTAAACACTACTTTATTCTGACTGACTGTTGCTTTTTATTGCTCATATCCATGTCCACCTTTGCTGCTAAGACGGAGTCCAGGTAAGAATGATTTCTATTGATATAAATGTATTGACTCACACTAATGAATTGCTTTATTTATAGGTGGAACAGCTCACCAATCCTCTTCGTTGAGGGACGCACAGAGTGCCCTGGGGAGCTGGCTCGGTAATACAGTAGCAAACAGTAAGCAGCAACTGACGGCGCAAGACAAGTGCATTAGCGACACTCACGAAGGCTCTATCCTTAATACACAGTCCGAACATATTCCAGGTATATTTACTCGTATGTTTTTATTTACTAACAAACTACGTGTCACTCAGCTGTCATGTTAAAGTACACTTTCTGATACTTATTTTTTGTTTACAGACTTTAGTGGCCCAAATTAAATAAATGGCGCGGTAAATCTCCCGTAATCGGCGGTACGGTGGAGATTGCATAGTTAGTGGCGCGGTAAGCTCCTGCATTCGGCGGTGTGGTGGAGATCGCGTAGTCAATGGCGCGGTGAAGCTCCCGCATTCGGCGACGCAGTTGTGCTCTAGTGATCAGTGGTTATTGCGGTACTGCTCGCGTAAACGGTAATGAGCGTGCTCGCGTGTGCTTGCGGTAGTGTTAGTGTAATCAGCGGCACGGTGGAGCTGGCGCAGTCAGACGATGCGGCATGTATTTACTAACGTAGGTATTATTTATTTATCTATTATCGTGTAGTCAGTTGAGATAACCAGTGGCTGTCTGTATCCTATTGTTCCTCACTAGATTTTCTTCTTGAAGTGTGACATAAATGTTTGTCTTGTCTATACCGAGATTATGTACACTTTCTGATATTCATATTTTATTGACAAAGTGTCGTCAATACCTGTCTAGCCTTATCCCAAACCAATAACAATAATCACAATGTTTGAGATTTGGGAATCACATTCAAGCATTTTTGCTTAATTTCATCTTTCGTTGGAAAGCTGTAACAAACAAAAATAATGCTATTTGAACCAGAGTCGGAGACGGGGATGATGGCCAATGTCTTCGAGCCCCGGTGCCTCCGACCCGTATGTGCTGCGGTCGGTATCTCTACGGGAGTTGCGTGTATTCCGTCCTGCCGCTCACGTATACATATCGGCCGCAGTGGCCACGATTCCACCACATTGCGCCGTGCGCCGGCCCGCTAGGCGCTGTGCTCGGCGAGCTAGCATCGGCCCTTGACCGACACGGCCGAGTGTACAGTAACAATTGAGTGAATGGTAAATTTGATGTGCAATCAGTATTTTTGATGTAAAAATATTAAATTGATGTAAATAAATTGACGGGTGATAACTTTTGTGATGTGCATTTAAAAATAAGTCAATAAAAAGTAAGCAAATAAATCGTTTAAATTTGGAAAATGATTTAATTTTCAATGTAGCAAAACCGGATCCACGAGGGGAAAAATTGGTTTATGAAAAACAAGCTCAACCTTCGCATTAAGATGAACGAGACTCTTGGGTTTTAATTGTTTTGTTGATTTGTGTGTGTATACCCTTTAAATCTATTTTCGCGACCTCTTGCGCCCCCCTATATAGGCTTCGAGACCCCCCAATATAGGCTTCGAGGTCCCCCGGGTCACACGTTGAAAGTACTGGTTTAGTACAAAATTTATTCACAATGACAGGGAGAAGAAGTGCCTTTCGGCTTCGTTAAGGGTACTTTTACACCCATTAGATTAATTTATTTTTGGCAAAGCGTTTTTTTCCTATTTTTTTTTATTTTTACTAAGCGGCTGTCAACATTTGCTATGCAATCTAATCTTATTGTAAAATCTTAAGCGAAATTATCTCCTTTTGTCACAAATACCTTAATAATCTCTTCAAATTTATCTTTTAGGGAACTTTACACATTAATGGTGTGAAACAACAACAGGAATTATTATACCTATTGCTTGTTTTACACCATTATCAAGTTGTTATTATTAAAAAATCAGTCAAATTTTTTCACAATGACAGGGAGGAGAAGTGCCTTTCGGCTTCATGAAGGGTACTTTTACACCCATTAGATTAATTTATTTTTGGCAAAGCGTTTTTTTCCTATTTAAAAAAAAAAATAGGTTTTGTTTGTTTTTTTTCAAGGAAAATCGTAAAGGAGATGGACAAAACTTGACCCAAAAGTGTACAAAATAAAAGTATGAAAAGTCGAAAGTACCCTCAATGTTGCTATACAATATTAACAAAGAACGGAACAGGGAAAAATAAACTCATACCGGGCCTAAAATGTAAAATATTCATCACTTAAAATGACTTCTTAACTTTTGTCCATGATTGCTGAGCAATATGCACCTTTTTATTTTTGTTATAGAAGATCATTACTGTTGCTAATCTCCTCTCCTCTGTGGCTATCTCCTTTATCAAATAAACATTTAACTATAATTTATAAATTCCCAAAGTTAATTCTAAGCTGTTCTGGCGAAAAATTACCTATAGCTGGTTGGACCGTCATTCGGTCTGCTGGTTATAGGCCAGATGGGGAACGACTGTTGCTCACGTCCGTAGGCTTACCGCCTCATCCAGGCTCACCCTACACGTGTCTCCCGGGTGGTGCTAAACGAGCGACTCCACACCGCGTCACAAGCGGTGGTTAATTAACCTGTAAGTCAGCAGAAATAACAATCCTGCCAAGTGAAGGTTGCAAATGATCTTCACAATCTGTTTCCCTGCTTTCGTAGTAGGACTTTTAGATCCTTTATAGCCATTTTCTGGTCTTGAGTGCACCTACTTCTCAGGTATAAGGCTATGTGCTAATTTAATAGTCGATCGCATCCTGAATTTCCTTCTGCTGCAGTTCCATGGCACTCAATGAGATCCCAATTGACGTGAACTAATCCTTTCCTTGAGATAGCTTTTAAGGTGGGACAAGGCATTGGGCTTCTTACTATATTGGTATTGCACATGACATGTGTTAGGTTGAAAGCGGTTGCGTGTGTCCGATGGTTATGTTATTCTCCGAAAATTGCGAAGAAGGGCCAAGAAAAAACATCTTAAAATAAGGAAATGCTGGATGAAACCGCTTTACCAGCGGAGGTTACAGAATGTTGAATCAATAAATTACGAAATTCATTATCGAATACTACAGTTTTTAAGATTATCTTTGGACGAGTTTGAACATTAACGTGTAGGTACATAATTGTGTAACTTGTTTTTTTCTCTATTCCTTTCTCGTCTATGGGAACTTAAAAGACTTTTCATTTTAGACTTTAATTCCTTCTCGGGAAGATCTAAATTGATGGCGATTTCATCCCATAAGTCTTCACGTTTGTTTCTATTCAGGTTTTCTTTTTGTCAAGGATCCCATAACACATTAAAAGATCCATACATTTCGAACGAGCGAATCGATGTTTCGTCTATTTGTTGTTTGATACGCAAGAATCAGAAATACGTCCAAACACAATTACTGACGAATGTTTACTAAAAATGTTTGTGCGTGGCTGGTAGACAGAAGCATTCGCGCGCGGCTGTCGTCCAAGCAAAGCGCGCTCTGTCTCCTGCGATTTCCGCTTTATGTTCGGACACACGTTTAGGGGGAGCTATATTAACAATAAGCCTAAACGAGAATTTTATCAGCCTTGAATACTGTTCTTAATCCGAATGTTCGTTCATGTTTTGCACACACAGTGCATGTTAGGTTCCTACATTAATAGAGGGAGTACGTATACTTTAACATTTCAATATTAGAGTTTAATCCTTTTGTTAATTCATGTAAATTTGGAGATTAATATGCTTTTGCTGGGAAGAATGCGACGCGTCATCCGAGCCGGGACCGTGCGGCCTCCTTACAGTCTTGTAGTTTCTTGCGCAATTTCTATAAGCTTGGGCCCAACACCCGAGTTTATAGAAATCGCGCGGTAACACAAATTCGTCGAAGACAACGCCTGGATCTCTGAAAAACAGTATTGTGCCCTAAGAGCAATTTAGGTAAGGCCAGTATTCATTATTACCTATAACTTATCTCATCATGGGGTCGAAACAAATTTCGAAAGACTTTACTTAACTTTTTAGGGTTCTGTACTTCAAAAGAATAAACGGATATGGTTATCAAGTCTCAATAATACCACATTAAAAAAAAATTGCCCTTTGGTGAGAGGTTCCTTGTGAATCTTCTCTTTATTTTCCGAGTTGTCAAATAGCAGACATCAGTGTCCGTCGCAGCCTGCGAGTACGAGGAGTGGCGCGGCCGGGGCGGCGCGGCGGCGCGGTCTGTGGCGCGGTCTGCGTCGCGGTGGAGCTCAGGCTATCCACGGCGCGTCTTAAAGAGAGATCATGATGACCTATAGTCCGGCAGGTACGCAAACGTATATTTATTTAGTAATATAGGCATTATGTGTCACTCAACTGGTGAGACTAAGTACAAATTCATATTCTGTTTACAGAGAGTCATCAACATCTGCCTAGCCATTACCCAAACGACTGCTTTGTCTAACCTACGAGTGCATCATTGATTCCAAATCGGATGATCTACAGTCTTACAGGTAAAAATTCCTACTATAATCTCATCATAATGTATTTATGAGGTTATCTGCATCTACTTGTTACTCATTTTACTCAACTTTCTTATTTTGTTCACAGAGAGAGAGAGAACTTATTTGAAACCTAATAAAATGTCTTGGACCTACAGGACCCAGCGAAAGGAATCCCAAAAGAAAGTAATTGCCCAGAAAATTGGCAGTATGTTCAGAAATATTTATATCTTTTAAAACTTTAGACACGATTAAAATTTCGAAAAAAAGAATCGTGTTATAAGTGAATGATGTATTAAACACTACTTTATTCTGACTGACTGTTGCTTTTTATTGCTCATATCCATGTCCACCTTTGCTGCTAAGACGGAGTCCAGGTAAGAATGATTTCTATTGATATAAATGTATTGACTCACACTAATGAATTGCTTTATTTATAGGTGGAACAGCTCACCAATCCTCTTCGTTGAGGGATGCACAGAGTGCCCTGGGGAGCTGGCTCGGTAATACAGTAGCAAACAGTAAGCAGCAACTGACGGCGCAAGACAAGTGCAGTAGCGACACTCACGAAGGCTCTATCCATCACATGGTGCCTTAATACACAGTCTGAACATATTCCAGGTATATTTACTCGTATGTTTTTATTTACTAACAAACTACGTGTCACTCAGTTGTCATGTTAAAGTACACTTTCTGATACTTATTTTTTGTTTACAGACTTGAGTGGCTCAAATTAAATAAATGGCGCGGTAAATCTCCCGTAATCGGCGGTACGGAAGAGATTCCATAGTTAGTGGCGCGGTAAGCTCCTGCATTCGGCGGTGCGGTGGAGATCGCGTAGTCAGTGGCGAAGTCTAGCTCCCGCATTCGGCGGTGCGGTGGAGATCGCGTAGTCAGTGGCGAGGTCTAGCTCCCGCATTCGGCGGTGCGGTGGAGATCGCGTAGTCAGTGGCGAGGTCTAGCTCCCGCATTCGGCAGTGCGGTGGAGATCGCGTAGGTAGTTAATGGCGCGGTGAAGCTCCCGCAGTCGGCGGTGCGGTGGAGCTCGCGTAATCGGCGATGCAGTTGTGCTCTCGTGATCAGTGGTTGTTGCGGTACTGCTCGCGTAAACGGTAATGAGCGTGTTAGCGTGTGCTTGCGGTAGTGTTAGTGTAATCAGCGGCACGGTGGAGCTGGCGCAGTCAGACGATGCGGCATGTATTTACTAACGTAGGTATTATTTATTTATCTATTATCGTGTAGTCAGTTGAGATAACCAGTGGCTGTCTGTATCCTTTTGTTTCTCCCTAGATTTTCTTCTTGAAGTGTGACATAAATGTTTGTCTTGTCGATTATTATGTTTCACTCAGATACCGAGATTATGTACACTTTCTGATATTCATATTATACAACATTATTTTTAGTATATGCGAAACCTGAATATAGTTTGTTCAGAATAAGTAATTGAATCGATTCCAATAATTTTTAAACCATGTTATATTTTTCCCCAAAAATATTTTAAGAAGTTAAAAGTTGGGCACCGAGCGACTTTAAGTACCTATCGCAATAATTTAGGTACCTACTGCCAAATTATTATTATCAATGAGCTGAAGACTACGCTGGAGGCGGGCGCTTTGTGGTGACCACGATTCTGTGCGGAATTTGTTGACCGTCATTGTAAAAGCCAATTTTAAGGGCAATTGCAACTTCTTAAATTGAAATGGCAAGTTATTTGGAATAACGGGTATGCGGGGAATTAAACCGCTCTCTCCTTTAGCTACTCCAGTAATAATGGTGGCTATTATAATATTACTGCTCAGCTTTGTGGTACGAAGCCTGGTTCCATTGCATAGTCTGGGAGTTAACCCCAGGGAGTTGAGAAATTCAACGGGGTAGTACTATCATCATTAGCCATCACAGGCTATGGATTTCGACGAACATGTAATTTTTTTTATTTGATTGACACACTCGTTCTTTGGCGACAGCACTACCCCTCACCACCCTTAATTTTTTATATTA
Organism: Noctua fimbriata; assembly: GCA_905163415.1. Lineage (NCBI taxonomy): Eukaryota > Metazoa > Arthropoda > Insecta > Lepidoptera > Noctuidae > Noctua > Noctua fimbriata. The sequence goes on from LR990921.1 coordinate 5,049,619, forward strand.
ACCTCCAAATTTGGAAAAACGTGCATGATGTGATGATGTGGATGTGCGTGCATCCTCTGTAGCCACTGGATGAGAAAATTGTTCGGAAAATTAAATTTTCCCATCTGCGCCCGATTCCAGACGACCCACTCCCATTTGCAGCAGCATATTCGCAAACACACCAGCTTCGTGGTCGTTGTACAGTTGGACGCTCATGTTGCAGGTAAGATGGATCTTTTCGATCCTAGACAACAGTGGCAACGCCTTGAGACATGCGTTTATTTCATCCGCCGGTGTGCCCCTCTCAACAACTTCAAGTATCTGTCTAAAGTCGCCTGCGAGCAAAACGACCACACCACCCACCAGCGCCTGTCAGCGGATGTCCTGCAAGCTGCGGTTCAACGCCTCTTATGCACTTTAAACTTGCACTGCTGCAAAAGGACTCCCCGGCCGCTGTTTTTGGTGCTGTTGCATGTTGAGGTATCTTCACTTGCAAGATTCAGCGACTATATGAAAACGGAATGTGCAGTCCAGCCACCGTTAAGCAAAGTTGCAGCAATGTCCGAGGGAGTCACAGCCATAGCTATGAGTGATGATGCACGGTTGGCGCAGTGGCTGAGCGAATGGCTGCTGCGCTGCGAGTATCGGGATCGATTCCCGCACGTAACACATTTTTGTATGGCCTACAGGTAGTTGTTTCGGGTCTGGCTGTTTGTGAGTTTAACTGTCTGTAAACACAACCACGATACAGCAGAAATTCCAAGTGTGGGCCTGGACTGGGGCAAGGATAAAAAAAAAACTTTAAAGCTGTATGTAGTGGTCCTTGCGGAGTTGGGCCAGCAGAAGATTCAGTACAAATGCAAGGTGCGGCACGCGGCGCTGCGAGTCGCGGGTACCGCGGCGCCGCCACTTTTGCCACCGAACCAGCTACCAAATATTGAAAATAAATGCGGTTCCACTGAAAGTTTAACAGAGTTCAACCAGCAAGAAGTATTAACTACAACTGGCCAGTCTAAGGAACAGCCTATTGTAACAATGTGCCGAGACTATGCACGTGGAACGTGCAAAAAAGGGGCGGCGTCTTTATTTAAACATGAAATAATTTTGTCGCAGTTGCCACAAGTTTTTACTTTTTGTCGCAATTTCCAGAATAATGATGAATGTTCTCGTCCTAAGTGTAAATTCGTTCACGCCACAGTGTTCGAAAAAGAAACCTACTTCAGGTCTGGTTTTCTACCAGGTCATACACGAACTCATCTAAGAGCAACTGGTGTAGTTGCTCCTCTTCCCCCACTACCACTATCTGCAGGTAATACTCCCTCACCATTTAATTTGACCTGTTCACAAAACTTGTGTAATATTAGCTTAAAAAAATATATTTCTTGATGTTTTTTCTTTCAGAAGCTTCAGCAGAGCAGTCTACAGTTTATTGCAAGGTTCCACCACCCCAATTGTCATGGTAAGTCTTCTTATACCTGAAAAAAATTGTCCTAACTCCGTGTGACAAACAACACCATCCACACAATTAAACATAACCACTTTCACATCTACAACATTACTTTTAGTATATGCGAAACCTGAAACACGTGTCTAGTATTCTTATGTAAAGAATCTATGTACAAAATTTCAAAACTGTATCATGAAAAATCACAGAGTTATAAGCTTGTTCTGTTACCTGGCTGTCCGCAGAAAAACGTGGTTACCACGCGGCGCGTACGTGTGCGCGCCTCCAGCATCGTCTTGAGCTCATTGATAATAATAATTTGGCAGTAGGTACCTAAATGATTGCGATAGGTACTTAGTGTCGCTCGGTGTCCAACTTGTAACTTTTTAAAATATATTTGGGACAAAATATAACATGGTTTAAAAATTATTGGAATCGATTCTGAACAAACTATATTCAGGTTTTGCATATACTAAAAATAATGTTGTATACAAAGTGTCTGTTTGTAATATCAAAATAATAACTTTTTGCTGAATGCACATGTCTATGTATGAAAATAAATACGGCACTTATAACAAAAACTCATTTTTTTTTAAATTTTTGTCCGTCTGTCTGTTTGTTGCGGCTAATCTCCGCAACGGCTGGACCGATTGTGACGGGACTTTAATTGGCAGATAGCTGATGTTATAAGGCTACTTTTATTTCAGAAAAATAGTTAGGGTTCCGTGCAAATAATTAAAACCCTTGAAATTGTTAACAACATCCGATTCAAACGGCTAATCTCCAAAACGGCTGAAACGATTTTGACGGGACTTTTACCGGCAGATAGCTGATGTTATAAGGCGTAACTTTTTGTGCATGAAACCCTAATTCTTTTTCTAAAATAAAATCCTAAGTTACGCCTTATAACATAAGCTATCTGCCGGTAAGAGTACCGTCAATATTGTTTTTTTTTACTAAAAGTACCGTGTATACTTTCATAAGTGTGGGAAATGGAACGTAAATGGAAGTAAGGGAAAGAGTGATGTGTGTGAGGGAGACAGTGATAGACGAGGGAAGAGAGAAGGCATTGGAACGACGCCATGTAAGAATAGCTAACGATCACGAAGACGTTGTACTGAGAAATAAAAGACGATTAAATATTCAAGACTGCAATGTTTTATTGGAAGAACCCATATAACATTGAGTAGAAAGCTGTTATTTTGAAATTACAAACAGACACTTCAATTTTATTTATTTGTAATAGACAAGTGGGTCTCACGGGTTTTATAATTCACATTTAAGCGCGCCGCCCGTGGCAGTAGGATACAATGCGGTAGCCATCAGAGAACGAAGTGAACCAGACTACTTCAGAGCCCAACCAGGCCCAAGCGCTTCCTCTCAGAATCCTGAGTGGCGCGGGATTGATGAAGGTATGTACTTCAACACAATATTGTTCTCTGCCACTTCAGCAAACGTGGTCTTCATTGTCTCTCAAATTTGAAACTATCTAAACTAAGCGATTAAGTGAGAACCTAAAATCATTTACTGTTAAAAACCAGACACTTCACGATGATTTCCTACAGCTGGTCACATGACATGTGTGAGACATCACATATTTTGCAATTTTACATGTCCGTACAGATAGAGTTGGAAATATTTTTAAGCTTTTGGTTAATAGTTCAGATTTCGTGTTTTAATACTTAGATACAGTGTGTAAGGGACAGCCCTCTACAAACTGACAGGGTGCATTCAGGTCCTTAATTTGAATCATTTTTTTTTCGTTGTTTAAGTTACTTTTCCTTTATTTCAATGTAACATTACATTCTCTGTACGCAGCACTGCATTTTTTATGTAAATAATACGTCTAATAAAAACCAAACAATGATGTTGAAATACTCCGAACGACGCGTGAAATCAGCTGTTCACTTGCTGCCTAGCTACAGAGTTCGTCGAACTCGTCGTCGCGCTTGCCATTCGCTACGTGCGTTTTATTGGTTTCCCATAATGTTCCTCAGTGGCGTGCAGTGGTCCTCCTCGGAGGGTAGGCTAGTAACTTTGAACTGCCTTTGTGTTTTATACGCCAAAACATAATAAAACTTGTATCATTTCAAAATTTAAAGCAATGACCCTATGTTTTTTGAACCTAAATTATAGCCTTACTCAGTAGGCATCAAATAACATCATAATAGTGACCACTCTTCACACAAAATTTGAACTAAAGATATTAATAACATCGCGTTGACTAAATTTCTAGTCAAAACAAATACTTACACTACGTAAGCAAATCATTACACCTTCGAACTTTAACTAAATGGTATGGAATGAATTGGTACTAAATCGTTTGTTATTAATCACGCCTTTTTTTAAAATTCACAATGACTAAGTACAAACTAGGAATTTACCTAATAGTTATATCACGTTTTTATTAATTTAAAGATTTTTCTGACAAAATTATAAACTAACTATTGATTTAATCATTCAATTTACAAATCGATTCATAATTCACATGTATCATTCGAAAGGCCCTAAAAACAGCAACAAAAAGGTATATAATATTACTTACCAAACAAATAACAAACTCCTACAACTATCACTTCAAAACACAACCACAGAAAAAATAAACAGCTATTAATTCACTCAAAATTCAACTTTTTCCACAGCGTATAAAATTTTAATTAAGCTGATTGGAAACAACGCCATCTGCCTAAAATATGAGGTATTTCAATGGCTTTCTATCAGTACAAGAACGAAGGATGTCGCTTCATTAGAAAAATTCAAAAATATAACACAGAGTGCGCTGTCAACAAAAAAAAAAGTAATAATAAAATTGGGCGTTGAGCAATTACCTCTATTCAGTGATGATAATGATTCATCGTGACCGCGAAAAGCTAATTCTTGTTTTCCCAGAAAGCATACAACATCGATCAGTCTTTGGAAAATATTTCTATTCCTATCTACTTTAGAATTATGCCTTTCTATATCTAATCTTAAGTTGCTGTTAATACTAGTTTCAATACGTGATTTACCAAATGTATTTAACTTTAAACATGCCTCTAGATGTTTTCTTACAGGTCATGCTTTTTTGCCGAGGAATGAAAATTATGCAAATCAATATATCCCTCACTCCACTTACTGGAAGTATTAAACAAAATGCACGGAAAACAAAATAATTTATTTGTGTGTAAACACCCACACAGCCAGCTAAATGTTGAATAATTTTGAGAATTGAAATGTCTAGTACGAGATGACTTATCATATTAATGGATTAGTTCTCGTAATTCGGGTGTACACCTACCTTTAGACACCACTTGAATCTTATCATTAAACGATAATTGCGAAAACTTATTGTTTTTTAATTTCTATCAAAAACACATTATCAGCACACACTTCACAACAGAATACCATCTTTAATTGTAAATGTACTTACATTACAAATAATATTTACATTAATGTACGTTTCAAAACGAATTACTTATAAGTTATAACTTAGTAAGATATAAAAACAATGAAGATCGCATATAAAGTGCTTGTCACATGAAACAATATGGCCCCTCAGGAAAAATTCGTAATTTGTTAAAAAAAAACACTACCAAATAAAATTGCATCATTGTCATACCGTGATCCTTTATAAAAGCGCATAACAAAATTTTTGCCGGATAATAATAATGGCACAAGACAGTAAAGGTGGTGTTGCCATTAATTATTTTCCAAACTCCACAAAGAACAAAGCGAAAAATTAAATTCATGTAGTTTTTAATTATTTTTTTAGGACTTTTGCACTTACACATACAATTTATCATTTTTGTGGAAGGTATAAATTCGACAATACCACCATGTTTTTTTAATTGTATCTAGTAGTCATTATGGAAACTATCGTGTCTGTCTCTGTTTCTCGAATTCCCCGATAGGGGAAAATGTTCACAAATTGGGAACACTGCTTTCATTCATAAATATAGCTAGCCAATCATAACACGTGGTGATCGTCTACAGTGAACGGAGTTACGCCCATAACCTATACATGTGTGGCGTTTATACACACGAAAATATGCAACAGTGTGCGTAAAATTATGAATGACTTTCATTTTATTTTAGGCTAGCCCTTGTTGGGCCTCAGAATTGACAATTTGTAGCTACGAACTTACCTTACAGTATAGTGCGAGTTTGAGTTACGTCACAGGGGCGCGACAAGTTGCTATAAGTGTTCTAACAGGAGTTTTAACTCTTTTTAAATATTTTGTATTATTTTATTACATAGTTATAATAAATGCATTTGGCGTTGTTGGTAGGGTAGGCTATGCCTAATAGCCTATACAGGAAAAGTTTTTTTCCAGTAATTATATTTTTTTTGGTGGTTCAGTATCGGTAATAGAACACATTCCCATTAATTGTTCAATACTTTATTTTTTATTTTTATCCGATGTAAAATGAGTAAAACATGGACATATTTTCGTAGTAATCTTGCAATGAAACTGCGCGGCGCACACAGGCGCACGCGCCGGGGATGTAGCGGGGTGCAACCCCTCGCGGGAGGGCGGGGAGGCCGGCGGTCGCCCGGCGCCGACCAGTCTGACTCATTCCACGCAAGCGCGCGCCCGTTACGTAATAACTTGTTCGTGTGAAATCGTGTGACGCCCGCGCACCCCTATTGCAATGTCGGAATTCAGTAATCGCGAATATTACGAAATGATTCGAGTGTACATTTTGAGTGGTGAAAGTTTACGTGCAGCTCGAATAATGTACGCGAACGAGAGCATTCCTCGTATGCGAGCTCAAGGAATACGTAACCCCGTGGTTCCAAACGTTAGAACAATTTTAGCCGCCAATCAAAGGCTGCTTGATCATGGACAATTTAGGACTCCAACTCACGCACAAGGCTCTGGCAGACCTCGACTGGCGGTCGAAGTCGAAGACACAATTTTTGACTTTTTTCAAGAAGATCCTAGAGCCAGTACATACGACGCGGCTCGTCGATTTGGTGTGAGCCAGCGCGCAGTCTGGAAATTGCTAAATACAGCCGGACTCCATCCGTACCATTTTCAGCCAGTACAGCAGCTGCATGACCCAGACCCAGCTCCTCGTCGAGCCTTGTGTGAGTGGCTTCTCAGCAACCTCCAAGCTAATGTTTTGTGGACCGATGAAGCGTTGTTTACAAGAGTGGGACTGTACTATGTCCACAATGAACACTGGTGTTCGTATAACAACCCTCATAAGATTCGAGAGACGCATCACCAAGTGCGTTTTAGCGCCAACGTATGGGCTGGCATTATTAAAAATAAAATAATAGGGCCCATATTCATAGACGGCGCCTTGAGCGGGCCACGTTATTTAGAAATGTTGGAAACGACCATAGAAAACTTAATAGAAGAAGTGCCAGTACGGTATCTAACCAATTTTTATTATCAACACGACGCCGCTCCGCCCCACTACGCAATACAGGTACGAAATTACCTAAATGAAAAATACGGCGACAACTGGATCGGTCGTGGTGGCCCCGTTCCGTGGCCGGCTAGGTCCCCAGATCTCACTCCTTGTGACTTTTTCTTGTGGGGAGAAGTCAAACGTCGCGTTTACGTGGAAGAGGCCCAAAACCTTGACGATTTAAAATTAAAAATAATTAACGCGTTCAATGAAGTGAAAAGTGGCACTAACATTCTAAATAAACTGAACGATAATTTGTTAAAACGTGCACGGTTATGCCTAGAAAGAGGAGGACTACATTTTGAACATTTATTGAAATACAGTGACTAGTAGTGATAGTGACACTCATGTAGGGGTAAGCAATTTATTCTTTTAGGTGTAGGTTATTTTTGATTGTAATTTTTGTAAATAGTTGATTCCAATTTTTAAATACGCCGTAATGCAGACAGGTTAAAGTATGAATAATAAATAACGTTGTTTCAATTTAAATTTAATAGCTAATTTGAAAGTTGTGCCTTTTATTTAAGCTTTATTTTTAGCATTACGATGGTCCTAAGCCCATGAAAGTATGAAGGAAAAATTGGAATTACAAATTAAGAGATAAAATCTAGTCGAACCTAATAAAATAAGAGGTCAGTAACCTACGCCGCACCGTATCGCACAGCTGATTACGTAGGTACAACCAACTGCCTGCGCGCTACGCGCGCCCGCGCCGTGAGTGACCATAACATCAGTTTCAAAATAGACAACTTTCGTAAACGATAACTTTATTTTTTATTACTAAAACATATGAAATTAAAAAATACGTATTTTTTTAAATTTTCAAAAGTTTCTTCTGTCAAAATATCGGTAGAGGAAAAAAACTTTTCCTGTATAGACCGCTCGCCCCTGCATAGTTATGATGAGCTCCTTTTTGTGCTCTTCATCTTTGAATATCCATCCATTGCGTACATTAAGTCTTATTATAAGGCCACATTCATTTTATAAGCCTCAAGTGCCGCCACTTTCGTGTACCACTGCCATCTGCGTTACCACTTCAAAAACTTTAATATTACATGCATTTTCCATCTAAAATCATACAAAAAATGAATTATCCATACATAATACCCATGCATGTACTAAAACTGATGATCTGGCGAACGTGGCTGAATGCGAGAAACACTAAACCGTTCGATGTGGGGGAGTTAGTAGTCGTCTTTTGCTGATATTATGATGATGATGATGATGATGCACTGAAATCGCCATTACAATTCAGTCGACTAGTTTTCGATAACATAACATCACGCCTGTACCCGCCGAAGGATTGAGCAGAAGTGTTTAGTACACCCCTCACACATAAATAAATACCTTATATGACACGGCAATACAGTTTTTAATTATAATTTGCAGAACAATAATATAACCGTCGGTCCGGAGCAACTTTTTTAGACTGTCAAACATTCCTGCTATAAAAACATTATTGCTGGTTGTCAAAATGCTTGTCGTGGTACCAATTGAATTAACTATTTGAGGTGACGTCATCAAAACTGCTAATTTTAGCAGGAATACAATAAGCTTGTTTTAAGGGGGTGTGTGAAATATGCCATAATAACAACATAATACATAATACAACAACATAATACACTGCGGAAGCCGCCAGAGAACAAAGTAAACCAGACATCTTCAGAGCACAACCAGGCACGAGCACCTCCTCTCAGAATCCTGAGCGGAGCTAGATTGGTACAGGAATGTACTTCAACCCAAAATTATTCTCTGCTACTGAAGCTATGTCCATTGAAGAAAATTCTTCCAGTTCAAATGTTTCGTCGTTGGGACATAACATACTAAAGAAAGATGCGTTGATGCTGTCACATCTTTCTTCAGGTTGTTCTATCCCAACGACTGCATCAGCGCATCTTTCAGAAGCATCAGCAGAAGAGCTTACAGTTAATTTTAATGTTCCACCACCACCCCTTCCAAAATCATGGTAAGTCTTTCTTCATATACAAAAAAAATGTCCTTTGTCCTGACCCAGATCTACCCGAGTGACAAACAACACAATCCGCACATTTAAACATACTCACTTTCCTATTTATAATGATTAATGAGTTAGAGTTTTTTTTTACTTTACTTGTTCCCGTCATTCAGTGTTCTTATGGCAACATCTGTCTGTCCGTCTGTCCTTCTGTCCGTCTGTTTATCCGTCTGTCCGTCGGTGCGTCCGTCTGTCGTCCTGCCGTCCGTCCTTCCTTCCGTCCGTCCGTCAGTCTGTCAGTCGGCCCGTCCGTCCATCCATCCGTCTGTCTGTCCGTCCGTCCGTCTGTCTGTCTGTCTGTCTGTCCGTCCGTCCGTCTGTCTGTCTGTCCGTCCGTCTGTCCGTCCGTCCGTCCATCCGTCCGTCCGTCCGTCCGTCCGTTCGTCCGTCTGTATGTCACAGCCACTTTATTCCGAAACTAGTAGGACTACACAGTTGAAACTTAGTATGCAGATGTATTCTGTGAACCGCTTTACGATTTTAGCCCTAAAGCTTTAAAAATTATATGGTAAATAAACTAGCCATTGAATTTCATAAATTTTCAAACAAATTTCTTAAAATATTAAATTTTAACTAAAAACATAATTAAAATATACAATTATACAGTTAATATTTTTTGGACAATGCCCATTGATACTTGTCAAGGATTTGTGTGAGATACCACAACTAAAAAAGTCAGTGGCAAAAAAGTCAATGAAACAACCAAAGTCACCGACTTCCGAAAGTAAAAATATTTTTTCACTATTTAGTGTTTTTTTAAGGAGGTCGGTTATTTTTTTTTCAAAAAAGTTAACATCAAGATTATGTCAGAACCTTAAAAAGTGGTAACTGATACTTTTATTATGTAACAAGTGAGTCTCAATGGTTTTAATATTCACATTTAAGCACCCCAGCGATGGCAGTAGGATACAATGTGGAAGCCGCCATGGAACGAAGTAAATAAAAAATTAGAATAAAAGAAAATATCTAGTTACAATAAGTGAAAACCGGCTGGGGATCGAACTCGCACCATTTTTATTATTTTTGGAAAAAATAATCACAGAAAGTGGAGACTGGCTGCGAATCGAAATTGCGAACCCTGGTTTACAGGGAGGTCTGTGAACCGTCAGTCTACCTCGCTTCGCTTCGATGACAAATGGGCTAAAATAGCCGTTATATTGCATGGTATGACAGTTGCCAGTTGGCAACCAGTTGCGAAATATGGACATAATGTAATATTGCTCATCCCCTTAAGTTATTAGCACGATAATCTATCTCTGTGCCAAATTTCATTTACATCCATTCAGCCGTTCTGGCGTGATTAAGTAACAAACATCCAACCATCCATCCAAACTTTCGCATTTATAATAGTAGTAAGATACAAAAGACAGATATGATAAAGATACCTAAATGTTTTTAAGTAACGAATTAAGTGCTTTTTTTAACAATCTAGATGCATCAGAAATTATACATTACAGTCAGCCATCCTCCGACAAATACAACAAAGACGAATTTATTTTTGGGACCTAACAATGCAGAGAAACAACCTGAAATTATTATAGGTTGTGCAATACTAAGAATTATTATATATGATTTAACTTAATTCATAAGAATTTATTATATTATACATAAAAAAGAGAAAATAAATAATAATAATCTCTATCAAAAAAAATTACAACCAATTACAAAAAGTCTAATTTTACTGGGGATCGAACTTGCGACGTGATGCAAGTAAAGCGGTCATGAAACCATTTCGGAAGGCTTTGAAATAGACGTTGTTACGCATATTATGACTGAAACGGTAAACAATTGAATAATACTGACATAATGCAATATTGCTCACGGGGTAAGCAAGTAGTGTGATAATATATAGCCTTACATTTGAAGAAGCCTATTACAGACATTTGTGCAAAATTTGAAGAGGATCTATGCAGTAGTTTTTGCGCCAAGTCGGAACATAGGGTTGGATTTTAACGATTTTATTATATGTAGAGAAGAGATAGAGATATAGGCATTATGTGTCACTCAACTGGTGAGACTAAGTACAAATTCATATTCTGTTTACAGAGAGTCATCAACATCTGCCTAGCCATTACCCAAACGACTGCTTTGTCTAACCTACGAGTGCATCGTTGATTCCAAATCGGATGATCTACAGTCTTACAGGTAAAAATACCTACTATAATCTCATCATAATGTATTTATGGGGTTATCTGCATCTACTTGTTACTCATTTTACTCAACTTTCTTATTTTGTTCACAGAGAGAGAGAGAACTTATTTGAAACCTAATAAAATGTCTTGGACCTACAGGACCCAGCGAAAGGAATCCCAAAAGAAAGTAATTGCCCAGAAAATTGGCAGTATGTTCAGAAATATTTATATCTTTTAAAACTTTAGACACGATTAAAATTTCGAAAAAAAGAATCGTGTTATAAGTGAATGATGTATTAAACACTACTTTATTCTGACTGACTGTTGCTTTTTATTGCTCATATCCATGTCCACCTTTGCTGCTAAGACGGAGTCCAGGTAAGAATGATTTCTATTGATATAAATGTATTGACTCACACTAATGAATTGCTTTATTTATAGGTGGAACAGCTCACCAATCCTCTTCGTTGAGGGACGCACAGAGTGCCCTGGGGAGCTGGCTCGGTAATACAGTAGCAAACAGTAAGCAGCAACTGACGGCGCAAGACAAGTGCAGTAGCGACACTCACGAAGGCTCTATCCATCACATGGTGCCTTAATACACAGTCTGAACATATTCCAGGTATATTTACTCGTATGTTTTTATTTACTAACAAACTACGTGTCACTCAGCTGTCATGTTAAAGTACACTTTCTGATACTTATTTTTTGTTTACAGACTTGAGTGGCTCAAATTAAATAAATGGCGCGGTAAATCTCCCGTAATCGGCGGTACGGTAGAGATTCCATGGTTAGTGGCGCGGTAAGCTCCTGCATTCGGCGGTGCGGTGGAGATAGCGTAGTCAGTGACGAGGTCTAGCTCCCGCATTCGGCGGTGCGGTGGAGATCGCGTAGTCAGTGGCGAGGTCTAGCTCCCGCATTCGGCGGTGCGGTGGAGATCGCGTAGTCAGTGGCGAGGTCTAGCTCCCGCATTCGGCGGTGCGGTGGAGATCACGTAGGTAGTTAATGGCGCGGTGAAGCTCCCGCAGTCGGCGGTGCGGTAGAGCTCGCGTAATCGGCGACGCAGTTGTGCTCTCGTGATCAGTGGTTGTTGCGGTACTGCTCGCGTAAACGGTAATGAGCGTGCTAGCGTGTGTTTGCGGTAGTGTTAGTGTAATCAGCGGCACGGTGGAGCTGGCACAGTCAGACGATGCGGCATGTATTTACTAACGTAGGTATTGTTTATTTATCTATTATCGTGTAGTCAGTTGAGATAACCAGTGGCTGTCTGTATCTTTTTGTTCCTCACTAGATTTTCTTCTTGAAGTGTGACATAAATGTTTGTCTTGTCTATACCGAGATTATATACACTTTCTGATATTCATATTTTATTGACAAAGTATCGTCAATACCTGTCTAGCGTTATCCCAAACCAATAACAATAATCACAATGTTCGAGATTCGGGAATCACATTCAACCATTTTTGCTTAATTTCATCTTTCGTTGGAAAGCTGTAACAAACAAAAATAATGCTATTTGAACCAGAGTCGGAGACGGGGATGATGGCCAATGTCTTCGAGCCCCGGTGCCTCCGACCCGGATGTGCTGTGGTCGGTATCTCTACGGGAGTTGCAGGAGTGTATTCCGTCCTGCGACTCCTGTATAGATGTCGGCCGCAGTGGCCACGATTCCACCACATTGCGCCGTGCGCCAGCCCGCTAGGCGATGTGCCCGGCGAGCTAGCATCGGCCCTTGACCGACACGGCCGAGTGTACAGTAACAATTGAGTGAATGGTGACCCAGTAATTTATCAATTAAATTATTATTATAATAAATACCCCGAAGACAAAGACTGTTTTACAATAAATATTGTCAACAGAAATCAACTGAGAGTAGTCTGAGTGGACACAGAAATATATAAAAATGCCATCACCCTAGTTACAAACAAAGGCCTCATGGGCTCATGGCCTTTTAACTTAAAAGACCAATGCTGCTACGGAATACTCATAAAAATCTGCACCATACAACTCCACATAGTGCGCATAGTGCACTCAAAGTAGAAGTCGAAAAGACGGGAAACAAAGTCCATGGTGAAATTATGAACTCTTAGTTTAGATTGTGAAAAAGCAACCTCCACATTCTTTGTTAATATCGAACCAGGCGCCAACAACGCAGCAGTGAAAACCATTAAATATATACCACCAGTTAGTTATAATTGAAGATCCAAAACAAATAACAACGTTGCCACAATGTCAAAGGTGCCAGCAGTATGGTCATTCTAAAAACGGTTGCATGAGAACAAACCAATGTGTAAAATGTGCCTAGGGGCATAATACCGCAGAAGAAGATAAGTTTGTCTTGTGTTTCTTTATCTCTTTAAGAAAAACTTATCTTCTTCTTTCTCAACGAGCTTGAATAACAAAATAGAAGAATAACTTATTACAATCCTACAGCAGATGAACATACTAATGAGTCTCATAGCCACCACCCTAGTCGAAAAAATATAAAAATGACTACACTGAGAGTGGGCACCCGGAATATTAAAGGCCTTTCTCCAAACAAGACTGAATTAGAACTGTTGGGATACAATAACCAGCTTGATGTTGTACTTGTCTCTGAAGCTCACTGTACAGATAAAAGCAAAATTAACATCAAAGGATGCAATACCTATGTGACTAATCATCCTGATGGAACTGGTCATGCCAAGTCATCATTTCAGTCGAAAGACGTCCACTGCTGTGGACACATTTGAGGTAGGCCTATGTCCAGCAGTAGATGTCTTTCATGCCAAGTCAGTCAAAACCAATTAAACACCAAGTGCTACCAGAATTTAGGACAAACCGCATCCAAGCTACCACGAAACCAAAGCAAATTGAAGAAATACGTGACCTAGGAGTCACACTGGATAAACAACTTAAATTTGACAAACATATCCTAAACACAGTATCAAAGGGGTTTCAAATTTTGGGATTTATCTTGCGCAACAGTAAAGAATTTAAAAGGGCGTCTACCAGAATAAAATTATTTAACACACTAGTCCGTCCTATACTTGAATATGGCAGCCCGGTTTGGAATCCTCACTACGACATATACATCAAACACCTGGAAAGTGTCCAAAGGCGCTTCCTGTATCATCTATGTTATAAGGAACGATTAGCTAAAAGAGTAACCAGCTACAGAGACAGACTAGGGCACTACAAAATGGTCTCACTTGCCAAGAGGCGAAAAATGGCAGACCTGATTCTACTACACAAAGTATTCCATGGAGTCATAGACTGCAGCGAATTACTAGGCAAGTTACATATAAACGCGCCATCTCGCCTGCCGCGGAAAACCAGCTACAATTTGTTTTATGTCTCAGGTTCCAAAACTAATCTAGGACATTTCGCCGCTCTCCCAAGACTCTGTAGGCAGTACAATGAATTGTCAAAGCAATCTGACATGGACATAACCCTCACAATCTCTAAATACAAAAAAATACTGACCACTGCTATAAATGTAGAGTGATAACTATAATTTGTATGTGAAACAATTTTATCAAATGCATCAAATGCTTTTTAATAATTATTCTGGTTTTTATTTTGTTTTTTGTAATATTTTCATTGTTTTATATTTTATGTGTTAAAACCTAGTTTTATGGGCATGCTGTGTTCTCCTATAATTGAAGGAACACACCTAAAAGAACATTTGTAATACTGTGTCCTATATTGTCTGTGTGTATTCTTTGTTGGAGATCCAAATAAATAAATAAAATAAAACCCGCTGTGAGCAATTGAACTTGTCAGCAGTATACTGCCCACCAAGAAATACAACTAGCACAACAAACTTTACAGATTTATTTTGAAGAAATATCGAACTGAAAGTATCGTTGATGACACCTGACGAGATAGATGAAGCGACTCAATGCTTTACTGACCTCATTTAAAAGGCTTACTGGATTACCACACCAATTCCATCGAACACAATGTCAAGTGGCTGGAAATGTACCTCTCGAAGTCAAACACAAAATATTAGAGAAAAGAATTTTGTGTCGAATATGGCATCAACTAGACACAAAAGCGACGAGACTGCACTTAACAGAGCTTTTACGGCGTTGCCATACAATGTGGCAACGCTGCCAGTCTCTTGTGGACATTACCAGTTGACAGCATTCAGGAGGAGTTTTTGACGCCATTTTTTAAGTTTATTGTTTAAGTTAGTTAGTTTAGGTTATTTTAATTTATAAATGTAAATACTATTGTTATCTAAATAATAAAACATTGATTCGTCAAAATAAGCCATTACAGAACTGGAAAACTTAATAGACAATGTGAATACTGCCACGCTACACAATAATCTGGAAAACCTAACGGCCACAAAATCAACAGACCATTCACTCTGAAAATTTACAAAGGCGCTGGTCAGCACCAATACAAATGTCCCATTAGAACTGTCTCTAGATAGGGTAGGAGAAGTACAGAAAAAGCGTAAATATTATTTGCAAAACACCTAGCCAACATCTTTACACCGAATGAAAGCAAGAGATGATGATAATGTGATGTGGAGTTTGAAAACGAAGTTGAAAATACACTGCTGCTAGATCTACAACTGTCCACCCCACCAAGGCCAGTTATGGTATGGTACAGTTATGGATTCGACCTCATCACCAAATAAATTATCACACAACTCCCCAGATATGCACTTAGTGTTCCTTGTGACTCTCTCTAATAGTGTGCTTAGAGTGCAATATTTTCCCAGATTATGGAAGGTATCCATAGTGACAATGATTCACAAGCCTGGAAAGCCCGCGGAGGAAGCCACATCATACAGACCCATAAGCCTGGTGCCTGTGCTGTCCAAAATGTTTGAGAGGATCCTCTTGAGTAGAATATTACCCATACTCAATGAAAACCATGTCGTACCGAAACATTAATTCGGTTTTAGACAACAGCACAGCACTCTACCATAGAACAAGTGCATAGGGTGTGTGAATAAATGCGATCATCCTTTGAAAACAAAGAATACTGCTCTGCCGTGTTTCTAGACATTTGCCACAAAGCCTACTATACAAAATAAAGGCATTCCTACCTCATACTTTCTATCTACTTGATGATGGAGTCATACCTAGCAAACAACCCAACTGCCGCAGCTGCTGGCCGGATCGAAATACTGAAAATACTTTTTTGCGGCTGTTTTAAGCAGAGCTTTCTTATTTGCCTTTGGTCAACATATATAATATTTCAAAAAAGCTTCTCAATTTACTGCACAAAATCTGATCTTAATTATTGTTATAACTTTGGTGTCATTCTTTTTTTTTTTTTATTCTGTATGGGCTTACTCTTGACCTCAATCTAGTCCTGAGGACAGGGATGAGGTCGACGATGGACGAGCCAACCCAAAAGAAGCCTATTAACTCGCGACTTAAATAGATTGGGGTCATATGAACTTGGAGATACCGACGCAGGCAGGGAATTCCACTCCTTGGCTGTGCGCATAATAAATGATGTAGCAAAGCACTTCGTGCGAATGTGTGGAACATCGACAAGGTATGGGTGATAACCTGCTGTACGTCTGGACTCCCGATGGAAGAAAGGAGATGGTGGAATGAGTTAGTGGAGCTCTTGAGCACACTCACCGAAGTACAATCTGTAAAAGACCGACAAACATGCAACTTTGCGCCGATGGGCCAGGCTATGAAGCCTGGTACCAACCAGCTTATTGTC
Source organism: Noctua fimbriata (assembly GCA_905163415.1). Classification (NCBI taxonomy): domain Eukaryota; kingdom Metazoa; phylum Arthropoda; class Insecta; order Lepidoptera; family Noctuidae; genus Noctua; species Noctua fimbriata. The sequence goes on from LR990921.1 coordinate 5,066,270, forward strand.
ACCAATGAGTCTCTTGGCTCTGCGCTCAACAGAATCGAGTGTGGCTAATTGGTATTTGGCCGAGCCATCCCAAAGGTGACAGCAATACTCCATGCCGGACCGAACTTGAGCTTAATATAAGACTAAAAGCAGTCCAGGCTTGAAGTATCGCTTAACCTTGTTTAGGATACCCAACTTTTTTGCCGCAGTTTGGGCTTTCGACTCAATGTAGGCACCGAAGTTCAGATTCGCACTCAACTTCGCACCAAGAAGCTCGAGGCTGTCGGTGACTGGTACAGATGCATTCCGGAAAGTAGGAGCCACATTGAACGGACTCCTTTTGGCGGTGTACAGGCACACTTGTGTTTTGGTGGCGTTAAAAACAACCAGATTCTCATCACCCCACTTGGAGACGAGACTTAAGGTTCATAAGTAACAAGAACTCTTTTCATATTAACAGCTGTCAAAAAATACATTTTTTGCGGGACTAATGTTGCCATCAATATACAACAAGGCGTAGTTGTAATGCCAAAAAATATAAAATTGTTCACTCAGTATTCAGTCGGATGCAGCCTGTCGCTCGCATTCCTGATCTTTACTGCATCCAGGCAGACATTCGGTGTAGGCTTGAATGAGCTGATCCCAGGTTGACTGGAGAGCCTGGTCTGATTCCACGAGTTGTCTCTTGAGGTCCGTCTGCTGGCCGAATCGAAATACTGAAAATAATTTTCCGCGGCTGTTTTAAACAGAGCTTTCTTATTTCGAACTGCCGTTTCCTTTGGCCAACATATATAATATTTCAAAAAAGCTACACAATTTAATGTTATCTAATGTTATTTAAAATAATTATTGTATAAATCATGTTGGATAGAACGTCGGTGAGAAAATGATAGATGCTGCAATTCGCCATTACCAGCGAGATTTATTTATTGGTATGAAAATGATGAAAAACTGGCACTAGAAGATACATACTCTATTGTAATTGTTGTTTGTTTAAAGTGTAAAGTAGGTAGATCATTTAATGTATGTGTATCAACGTCTATTCTTGTAGGTACGTCTTCAGGAAATTGCGGAGACGCGAATATGTATATTAGATGTATGTAACTTACTAATTCCACCACTTTGACGCATTAAGAGTTATTTAATCTAGTAAATGTAATGTTTCAAAGGTATTTAGTGATAATGTTTCCTGTTAACTTTCCTTCGGAAAAATTGTTTTGTTTATTTAACTCGTGACTGTGTGTAAAATCCTGTTCGTCGTCCTTTAAGTGTACATTAAAGAATATAATATTATCATACATTACAACTTTTTAATGGAAAAACCCAAGGCCTGTTTGCTAGACGCGACTCTCGCGATCACGTGGCCAACGAAGTATGTTTATAATACGCTGAGGCGATCCTACCGTGATACAGGGCGGGTAAGCCACTCTTGCTGGAGCACGTTCGGGGTTCCGCACCATTTTTGCTTGCACTGTTGCAGTTACGCCAGTGTTCATAAACTAGTGCAGTTGGAGGGAGCGGTATAGCTAGCGTAGTCGTACCCGTGGTACAGCTCAGAGGGTTTGTTGCGCGTTCTTCGGCGCGATCGGTGGCGCGGTTCGTGGCGCGGCCAGGGCTACGCGGTGGCGCGGTCTGTGTCGCGGTGGAGCTCAGGCTGTCGACGGCGCGTCGTAAAGAGAGATCATGATGACCTATAGTCCGGCAGGTACGCAAACGTATATTTATTTAGTAATATAGGCATTATGTGCCACTCAACTGCTGAGACTAAGTACAAATTCATATTCTGTTTACAGAGAGTCATCAACATATGCCTAGCCATTACCCAAACGACTGCTTTGTCTAACCTACGAGTGCACCATTGATTCCAAATCGGATGATCTACATTCTTGCAGGTAAAAATACCTACTATAATCTCATCATAATCTATTTATGAGGTTATCTGAATCTACTTGTTACTCATTTTACTCAACTTTCTTATTTTGTTCACAGAGAGAGAGAGAACTTGTTTGAAACCTAATAAAATGTCCTGGACCTACAAGACCCTGCGAAAGGAACCTAAAAAGAAAGTAATTGCCCAGAAAATTGGCGGAATGTTCAGAAATATTTATACTTTTTAAAACTTTAGACACGATTAAAATTTCGAAGAAAAGAATCGTGTTATAAGTGCGTACTTTATTCTGACTGACTGTTGCTTTTTATTGCTCATATCCATGTCCACCTTTGCTGCTAAGACGGAGTCCAGGTAAGAATGATTTCTATTGATATAAACTTATTGACTCACACTAATGAATTGCTTTATTTATAGGTGGAACAGCTCACCAATCCTCTTCGTTGAGAGACGCACAGAGTGCCCTGGGGAGCTGGCTCGGTAATACAGTAGCAAACAGTAAGCAGCAACTGACGGCGCAAGACAAGTACAGTAGCGACACTCACGAAGGCTCTATCCATCACATGGTGCCTTAATACACAGTCTGAACATATTCCAGGTATATTTACTCGTATGTTTTTATTTACTAACAAACTACGTGTCACTCAGCTGTTATGTTAAAGTACACTATCTGATACTTATTTTTTGTTTACAGACTTGAGTGGCTCAAATTAAATAAATGGCGCGGTAAATCTCCCGTAATCGGCGGTACGGTAGAGATTCCATAGTTAGTGGCGCGGTAAGCTCCTGCATTCGGCGGTGCGGTGGAGATCGCGTAGTCAGTGGCGAGGTCTAGCTCCCGCATTCGGCGGTGCGGTGGAGATCGCGTAGTCAGTGGCGAGGTCTAGCTCCCGCATTCGGCAGTGCGGTGGAGATCGCGTAGTCAGTGGCGAGGTCTAGCTCCCGCATTCGGCAGTGCGGTGGAGATCGCGTAATCGGCGATGCAGTTGTGCTCTCGTGATCAGTGGTTGTTGCGGTACTGCTCGCGTAAACGGTAATGACCGTGCTAGCGTGTGCTTGCGGTAGTGTTAGTGTAATCAGCGGCACGGTGGAGCTGGCGCAGTCAGACGATGCGGCATATATTTAGTAACGTAGGTATTATTTATTTATCTATTATCGTGTAGTCAGTTGAGATAACCAGTGGCTGTCTGTATCCTTTTGTTTCTCACTAGATTTTCTTCTTGAAGTGTGACATAAATGTTTGTCTTGTCGATTATTATGTTTCACTCAGATACCGAGATTATGTACACTTTCTGAAATTCATATTATACAACATTATTTTTAGTATATGCGAAACCTGAATATAGTTTGTTCAGAATAAGTAATTGAATCGATTCCAATAATTTTTAAACCATGTTATATTTTTCCCCAAAAATATTTTAAGAAGTTAAAAGTTGGGCACCGAGCGACTTTAAGTACCTATCGCAATAATTTAGGTACCTACTGCCAAATTATTATTATCAATGAGCTGAAGACGACGCTGGAGGCGGGCGCTTTGTGGTGACCACGATTCTGTGCGGAATTTGTTGACCGTCATTGTAAAAGCCAATTTTAAGGGCAATTGCAACTTCTTAAATTGAAATGGCAAGTTATTTGGAATAACGGGTATGCGGGGAATTAAACCGCTCTCTCCTTTAGCTACTCCAGTAATAATGGTGGCTATTCTAATATTACTGCTCAGTTTTGTGGTACGAAGCCTGGTTCCATTGCAGTCTGGGAGTTAACCCCAGGGAGTTGAGAAATTCAACGGGGTAGTACTATCATCATTAGCCATCACAGGCTATGGATGTCGGGGTGCGTTGTCAGAATTCCTCCTCGTGTGCCTGATGGCTGCCGGTCCCTTTCGATACGTCGGGAGGGAATAGCAGCTGCCTGGCCGGTGCACCCTGGGCGTGGGCAGTATCCTTCCCCGAGGAATGGGAAGAGATTCTTATTCCCCGGGGAATGTTACTGTCCATGGCTAATATTCTGACATGGGAGGGGTCCTTTATGGACCAAGGGGGCGTTGCTCCGCGTGACCCTCTGAAAAGCAGAGGGCACAGCGGAGGAGCAAGGGCGGGCTCGGTGTGCACTTACCCTGCCTCCGAGCAGGCAGTGAAGGACGCAGTCATTCGCTGTCCCCGTCGATATCGTAATCTCACCGTCGAAGTGTCGTGGATCACGTCTCGCGGCTTCGATTGGGACCGAGGGTCTTGGCTTAACCGCCCGGACCGCGAGGTAGAAAACCTCTATAAAAAGTTACCCCGAATCTCAAGCGGCGGCGCACCGCGAGGAGATGTATGGCTGACGGGTTCCTTTGGAAAATCAGTTGCTGGTGCGAACCACTGCCGAGCCTGGCTATGGCTTATCTGGGTACAGGGGGCACTGCCCAGATGGACTTTTTATTTCCCCCATACACGTGGGAACTATATGGAAAAAAATATAACCCGAAACGCGGCCGGTAACGGCGAAGGAAGGAAGGAGAGGGATGCGGGGTCGGAGTCCGGCGCCGGTCGTCGTCAGAGGAAGAGCTGGCCTCGGCTCGCAAGATCCCCACTAGCAAGCGTGGAGGGATCCGTGGCAAGGGGCGAGGCCTCTCTGCCACCGAGAGGTCGGCGCGGCTTGCCGAGGAGGGGCGCCACCCGGGGGTGGCCGGTCGCGGGGTGGCCCGTTCGGGCTCCTCTGGCGACGAGGCTGGCGCAGACGGCGGCTCCGATGCGGAGCGTAAGGCCGGTTTCGCGAAGGAGGTGGAGGCGGCGCTGAGGGCTGTCTCATACAAACAGAAGCCCTCCACCAGGCATAAGGCCATGCCCGCAGCAATCGCCTCCATCGTGGCGTCAGCGGAGGCCAGATATCCCCAGAGGCCCCCGTCAGACGAAGTGGCCAAACTGCGGGCGGAGGTCGCTCGCCTGACGGCCGCCACAGAGCTTCTCCAACAGGAGAACCGCAAGCTCCGAGCAGACTTGGCCGGTCTGCGCGAGTCCGCGCCCCAAAATGGGGGCCAGCAGCAACTAAGCCAGCCCGTGCCGGTAGAGAACCAGGTCTTGAACCTGGTTCGGCAGGAGCTGGCTGCCTTCCAGGCGCGGTTCTCCCCTGGCGGCAAACAGGGCGCCCCCGGGACCGAGGGCGGCCACATATGCGGCTGCTGCGGCCTCCGCACCGGGGCCGGCTGGCCGGCCCTCCGGCAGGGTTGCGTCGGCCCCCGAAGGGCCGGCTCCGGCCAAGAAGGCGGCGGCCCTGAAGCAGGGCAAGGCGGCGGCGCAAAAGAAGGGCAAGGTGGCGACTGTGCCAGCGCCACCCGCGAGACAGCCGCCACCACCGCCCCCCTCGCCCCCTAAGCCTTCCGCGGCCGAGAGCGGATGGCAGGTGGCTGGAGAAAGAACAAGGGAGCGGAAGGCGGCCAAAAAAGCCCGGAAGCTGGAGCGGAAGCGCCGACAAAAGGAGCGGAGCGTCGCGGCTAGGCTCAGCGCCCCGAAGACCGCAGCTGTAGTGATTACACTACAGCCGGACGCGGAAAAAAGGGGCGTGAGATACCGCGACGTGCTCGCTAAGGCGAGGGCGACGGTGGATCTGGGGGAGCTCGGGATCACCGGGGGCCTCCGCCTCAGAGTCACCGCGACAGGGGCTCGAGTGCTGGAGATCCCCGGCGAAACCCGTGGCTCGTCCGCGGACGCTCTAGCTGAAAAGCTTAGAGCGTCCCTAAATGCGGACGAGGCCCGAGTGTCCAGGCCCGTCAAATGCGCAGTCCTGCGCATCCTGGGTCTGGACGACTCGGTGACCGAGGAGGAGGTGGTGGCCGCCGTCACCAGGACCGGTGGGTGCCCTGCTGAGCAGGTCAAGGCAGGAACCTTACGTCCGGACCTGTCGGGCATGCGAACCGTAACGGTAAGCTGCCCTGTGACGGCGGCGAAAGCCATTTTGGAGGGCCGAAGGCTCTTGGTGGGCTGGGTTTCGGCGCAGGTTAAGCTGCTTGAACCCAGACCTCTGAGGTGCTTCCGCTGCCATGTGGGGAACCACGTGTCGGTTCGGTGCACCTCGGAGGTGGACCGCAGTGGCCTATGCTTCCGCTGCGGCCAGCCCGGTCACATGGTCGCGGCTTGCTCCGCCGCGCCGCACTGCGCCGCATGTGCGGCATCTGGCAAGCCGGCCGATTACCGGGCAGGGAGCAAGGCCTCCGGTACACCCACCAAGGCCAGGGGCAGCGGAAGGCCCTCCGTAACCACCTCCAAAACCCCCACCGTCGTCGCCACCGCCGCAGCCGCCGCCACTGTCGCCGCCGCTGCCGCCACTGCTGCAACTACTGCAGCGGGGCCCTCGCAGGAGGCCCGGGAGGGGGCTGAAATGGAGTGCCAGTAACGGCCCCATTACGCCTTCTCCAGGCGAACATCAACCACTGCGCCTGCGCTCAGGATCTGTTGATCCAGAGCATGGCGCAGTGGTCGATTAACATCGCCGTGGTCGCTGAGCCGTACTTTGTCCCGCCCAGGGATGACTGGGTGGAGGACCTTAGCGGCTCAGTGACCATAATTGCGTCGGCCGCCGCCGGTACCCCGACCCTTGAGAGTGTCAGGAAAGGTCAGGGGTGCGTAGCAGCACGTTTCGGGGAGATAGTTGTAGTGGGAGTCTACTTCTCCCCGAACCGAACTCTCGCCGAATTGCTCAACTCCCTCAGGGAGTTGAGTGCCGTCATCGGGAGCCATTCTCTCCCCGTACTTGTGCTCGGGGACTTCAATGCCAAGAACTTGGCTTGGGGTTCTCGTTACACAGATGTGCGGGGTAGAATGGTGGAGGACTGGGCTCTAGAGACAGGCCTGGTCGTCCTAAATCGGGGTTCTGTCCCCACGTGCGTGCGGATGCGGGGCGAGTCGGTGGTGGACATATCGTTCGCTAGCCCCGCTCTGTCGCCGCGTGTCGTTGACTGGCGCGTCATGGAGGCGGTGGAGACCTATTCCGACCACCGGTACATCCGGTTCGACGTCTCCACCCAGACCTCAAGCGCGCCGGTCCTACAGGCCCCGAGTGGTCTGCGATGGGCGCTGAAGCAGCTGGACCGGGAGCTCCTCTTGGAAGCCTCGATCGTGCAGGCCTGGGTGTCATCACCAGCCAGGCCTGCCGACATCAACAACGAGGCGGGTTGGTTCCAGGAGGCCATGTCCGAGATTTGCGACGTGGCAATGCCCCGAGTTCGGCCAGGAAGCGCCCGACGTCAGGTGTACTGGTGGTCGCGAGAGCTGACGTCTCTGCGTGAGGCGTGCGTTGCCGCGCGGCACCGGTACACCAGGCATCGCAGGCTCCGCATCCGCCCTCCGGATGCGGCAGCCATTGAGGCGGAGCTTTACGAGGGGTACTGAGCGGCGAAGACAGCCCTCCAGGAGGCTGTCCGGCGGGCCAAGAACCTGGCCCGCGAGGAGATGCTGGAGTCTCTGAACGGAGATCCGTGGGGGCGCCCTTACAAGATGGTGCGGGACAAACTCCGCACCCGGGCCCCCCCGCTGACGCAGAGTCTCCGGCCTGAGCTCGTGGAGGACGTGGTGAGCGCTCTGTTCCCTTCGCGAGGGAGGCATCCTCCCCCGCCTATGGCTCTGCCGCCGCTTGCGGTGCCGGAAGCGGACCACACGCTGTTCCCTTCGCGATGACGACGTTCCGGAGGTGACTGGGGTAGACCTGAGAGTGGCGGTACGCAGGCTGAAGGCCAGAAATACCGCCCCGGGACCCGATGGCTTGCCTGGCAAAGCCTGGGTCCTGGCCTCTGAGGCTCTCGGGCCTCGACTGGAAGGGCTCCTAAGCGCATGCTTGGAGAGAGGCCAGTTCCCGCTTCGTTGGAAGACGGGGAAGCTGGTCCTCATCCGGAAGCCAGGGCGCCCTGCGGACTCTCCGTCCGCATACCGGCCCATCGTGTTGCTCGACGAGGTGGGCAAGCTATTTGAAAGAGTTATTGCTAACCGCCTCGCCGGGCACCTCGCGGGGATGGGGCCGGATCTTGCGGAACACCAGTTTGGTTTCCGCAAGGGGCGCTCGACGGTGGACGCCATCATGCGCGTGAGAGCCCTCACGACGGGGGATGCGGTTTCCCGGGGCGGGGTCGTATTGGCGGTGTCTCTTGACATCGCCAACGCCTTCAACTCCATGCCCTGGAGCTGCATTGGGGAGGCTCTCCGGTATCACCGGGTGCCGACCTACCTTCGTCGTTTGGTCGGGGACTACCTGACGGATAGGGCCGTCATCTACCCCGGTCAGAGCGGAGAATGGAACCGGCGAGAGATGTCGTGCGGTGTTCCACAGGGATCGGTTCTGGGGCCGGCCTTGTGGAACATCGGTTACGACTGGGTGCTGCGCGCCGACCTCCCTAGCGGCGTCAGCGCAGTCTGCTACGCTGACGACACGCTGGTACTGGCACAAGGGGGGTCGCACGAGGCGGCGGCCGAAAACATGACACGCGGGGTTGCGATAGTCGTGGAGAGGATCCGGCAATTGGGTCTCGAGGTGGCATTGCACAAGTCCGAGGCCATGTGTTTTCATGGGCCTCGGATTGCGCCACCGTCGGGATCCCTACTGACGGCGGGAGGGGTTTCCATCGGCGTCGGGTCGACGCTGAAGTACCTGGGACTCGTCCTCGACAGCCGGTGGAACTTCGTGGAGCATTTCCGACGTTTGGCCCCCAAACTGGAACGGACCGGGGCTGCCTTCAAGCGGCTCCTGCCCAACCTGGGGGGTCCAAACGCCTCCTGCCGGAGGCTCTACGCGGGGGTCGTGCGGTCCATGGCCCTTTACGGGGCCCCGGTGTGGGCGCGTTCTCTGAGGCGGCAAGCCCCCGCTACCTGAACGCGCCCCAAAAGGGGATAGCCCTAAGGCTAGTCCGGGGGTACCGCACGATCTCCGGTGAGGCGGCTAGCCTCCTTGCCGGATTGCCGCCATGGGATCTGGAGGCGATAGTCCTCGCGCGCCTTCACGAATGGCGCGCGGAGGCACTACGTCGGGGGGAAACTCCGCTGCCGCGGCAAATCGCCGCTCAGCGGACAGACCTCCGGCGCGATCTCATGGTGACATGGAGAGAGCGACTGTCGCAACCCCGTGCAGGGCACGCCACCATCGTGGCGATAAGTCCCCTCTTTGAGGAGTGGCTAGAGAGGCGCCACGGCGCCCTCACCTTCCGCCTGACGCAGGTCCTGACCGGACACGGTTGTTTCGGGAGGTTCCTGCACCGAATCGGGCGGGAGGAAACGCCCGGGTGTTTCCATTGTGAGGATCGTCCGGAGGACACGGTGCAGCACACTGTGGAGGCCTGCCCTGCTTGGGCGGAGCAGCGCCGTGTCCTCGTAGAGGCGATTGGCGGCGGCGACCTCTCGCGCCCGGCCCTGGTTCAAGCCATGGTCCGGAGCGAGATGGAATGGGAAGCCGTCACCTCCTTCTGCGAAGCAGTCATGCTAGTGAAGGAGGTGGCGGAACGTGAGAGGGAAAGAGCCTCACGTCCACGCCGCCGCGGGAGACGCCCTGGGCGTCGGGGGTCACGTGGTGGCCCCCGGCCACCGTAGGCGCGGGCCTGTGGACGGCGAGTTATGGGCTAGCTCGCCGTCCGGCCGTCTTATGACGACAGGCCGTGTCGACGGCGCGTTCGTGTTCCACGCGCGCCTCAAAGAGATGTCAGCAACCACGCAGGGGTCCGCACGGGCCGATGCCTGCCAGGGCTGCGGGACTGTTCGAAAGAGATACCGCGGCCCTGGAACACAAAGGGCAAAGAAGGAACATGGATGGGTTTTAGTCAGTACAAGTCTGACACTCCCTTCCGCTCCGCCCAGAGCGGAGGGGGTCATTTGATGATTTCCCATCCAAAAAAAAAAAAAAAAAAGGCTATGGATGTCGACGAACATGTAATTTTTTTTATTTGATTGACACACTCGTTCGTTGGCGACAGCACTACCCCTCACCACCCTTAATTTTTTATATTAACCTCCAAATATGCGAATGGCTGCTGCGCTGCGAGTATCGGGATCGATTCCCGGACGTAACACATTTTTGTATGGCCTACAGGTAGTTTTTTCGGGTCTGGCTGTTTGTGAGTTTAACTGTCTGTAAACACACCCACGATACAGGAGAAATTCCAAGTGTGGGCCTGGACTGGGGCAAGGTTAAAATAAAACTTTAAAGCTGTATATACAAATGCAAGGTGCGGCACAGTTGGCGCAGTGGCTGAGCGATTGACTGCGGCGCTGGGAGTCGCGGGTTCGATTCCCGCACAGAACAAATTTACAACGTCGTCGTTGGTATTATCTAATTTAAATTTTTGTTTTTAAAGGTTTTAGAGATTGTTTTCGGTCAGTGAAAATTGGTTAATTAATATTTGTTAATTTATGATTACCTAACTGTCTTTGAATGGTTAAAAAAAAACAAAAGCATATTAATCTACTTTATACTGATTTGAAAATCATAAAGCATTAGAATAAAAGAAAATATCTAGTTACAAAAAGTGAAAACCGGCTGGGGATCGAACTCGCACCATTTTTATTATTTTTGGAAAAAATAATCACAGAAAGTGGAGACTGGCTGCGAATCGAAATTGCGAACCCTGGTTTACAGGGAGGTCTGTGAATCGTCAGTCTACCTCGCTTCGCTTCGATAAAAAATGGGCTAAAATAGCCGTTCTATTGCATGGTATGACAGTTGCCAGTTGGCAACCAGTTGCGGAAAATGGACATAGTGCAATATTGCTCATCCCCTTAAGTTATTAGCACGATAATCTATCTCTGTGCCAAATTTCATTTACATCCATTCAGCCGTTCTGGCGTGATGAAGTAACAAACATCCAACCATCCATCCAAACTTTCGCATTTATAATAGTAGTAAGATACAAAAGACAGATATGATAAAGATACCTAAATGTTTTTAAGTAACGAATTAAGTGCTTTTTTTAACGATCTAGATGCATCAGAAATTATACATTACAGTCAGCCATCCTCCGACAAATACAACAAAGACGAATTTATTTTTGGGACCTAACAATGCAGAGAAACAACCTGAACCTATTATAGGTTGTGCAATACTAAGAATTATTATGTATGATTTAACTTAATTCATAAGAATTTATTATATTATAAATAAAAAAGAGAAAATAAATAATAATAATCTCTATCAAAAAAAATTACAACCAATTACAAAAAGTCTAATTTTACTGGGGATCGAACGTGCGACGTGATGCAAGTAAAGCGGTCATGAAACCATTTCGGAAGGCTTTGAAATAGACGTTGTTACGCATATTATGACTGAAACGGTAAACAATTGAATAATACTGACATAATGCAATATTGCTCACCCCCTTAAGCAAGTAGTGTAATAATATATAGCCATTACATTTGAAGAAGCCTATTACATTTGTGCAAAATTTGAAGAGGATCTATGCAGTAGTTGTTGCGCCAAGTCGGAACATAGGGTTGGATTTTAACGATTTTATTATATGTAGAGAAGAGATATAGGCATTATGTGTCACTCAACTGGTGAGACTAAGTACAAATTCATATTCTGTTTACAGAGAGTCATCAACATCTGCCTAGTCATTACCCAAACGACTGCTTTGTCTAACCTACGAGTGCACCATTGATTCCAAATCGGATGATCTACAGTCTTGCAGGTAAAAATACCTACTGTAATCTCATCATAATCTATTTATGAGGTTATCTGCATCTACTTGTTACTCATTTTACTCAACTTTCTTATTTTGTTCACAGAGAGAGAGAGAGAACTTATTTGAAACCTAATAAAATGTCCTGGACCTACAGGACCCAGCGGAAGGAACCCCAAAAGAAAGTAATTGCCCAGAAAATTGGCAGAATGTTCAGAAATATTTATATCTTTAAAAACTTTAGACACGATTAAAATTTCGAAGAAAAGAATCGTGATATAAGTGCATGATGTATGTATATATATGTACACTACTTTATTTTGACTGACTGTTGCTTTTTATTCCTCATATCTATGTCCACTCTTGCTGCTAACACGGAGTCCAGCTAAGAATGATTTCTATTGAAATAAACGTATTGACTCACACTAATGAATTGCTTTATTTATAGGCGGAACAGCTCACCAATCCTCTTCGTTGAGGGACGCGCAGAGTGCCCTGGGGAGCTGGCTCGGTAATACAGTAGCAAACTGTAAGCAGCAACTGACGGCGCAAGACAAGTGCAGTAGCGACACTCACGAAGGCTCTATCCACCAGGTGGTGCCTTAATACACAGTCCGAACATTTTCCAGGTATATTTACTCGTATTTTTTTATTTACTAACAAACCACGTGTCACTCAGCTGTCACGTTAAAGTACACTTTCTGATACTTATTTTTTGTTTTACAGACTTAAGTTGCCCAAATTAAATAAATGGCGCGGTAAATCTCCCGTAATCGGCGGTGCGGTGGAGATTGCATAGTTAGTAGCGCGGTAAGCTCCTGCATTTAGCGGTGCGGTGGAGATCGCGTAGTCAGTGGCGAGGTCAAGCTCCCGCATTCGGCGGTGCGGTGGAGATCGCGTAGCCAGTGGCGAGGTCTAGCTCCCGCATTCGGCGGTGCGGTGGAGATCGCGTAGTCAGTGGCGAGGTCAAGCTCCCGCATTCGGCGGTGCGGTGGAGATCGCGTTGTCAGTGGCAAGGTCAAGCTCCCGCATTCGGCGGTGCGGTGGAGATCGCGTAGTCAGTGACGAGGTCAAGCTCCCGCACTCGGCGGTGCGGTGGAGATCGCGTTGTCAGTGGCGAGGTCAAGCTCCCGCATTCGGCGGTGCGGTGGAGATCGCGTAGCCAGTGGCGAGGTCTAGCTCCCGCATTCGGCGGTGCGGTGGAGATCATGGATATGTAATGATGGTGATTTTATTACTAACACCGCCAGCACCTGAGTTTGTTCTGATGAATTTCTGCAGTTAAATGGTTTCATCGGGACTCGTCGAGCTTCTTACCTTGGCGCTTTTCTGGTGGTCGCCACGGGGTTGTGGCTTCGCAGCAGTGGTTAGCGAAAGTTTTGCCGGCTGTCGGCGATCTTCTCAACGCACAAGTATGATCTGCACCATATTGATTTCTATTACACACCACGACATTACTATTAGCATGCTTGTTGGCGAACTTTCTGATATACATTTTTGATCAGTCAACCTGTTAGCGATGACGACAGACCCCATAACAACGTCGATTACTCAAATCAAGTTACTTTTCGGTTCAAATCTTCTGATAATTTCTCATTATTCACCGGAAATGTATACTAAGATGAGTTTTAAGTCCAGCGACTGCACAGACATAATTGATAGATTATTCTTAGAACCATTGTAAGACGTATTTCGTATTTATTATCTATTAAAATAATCTATTATAATTAATTACTATTACGGTGTAGCGCTTAGGTGGTGTGAAATAATACTCCAGATGATTACGACGTAGTATATTCAGTTTACAGTGCTGAAGCTTATTGGGATAATATTTACAAAATGTACGCAGACTTTTAGCTAGAAATATATTACAAGTAGTGGGATTACCAATGTCTCAACAACCAATAGGAATAATTTGGGTCTTTCCTATAAGAATATAGTTCCATTAGATATCCGTGTGGTGGCGCGCACAGCGCCCTCGCCTAGAGCGCGGCGTGTTGGCACCGCATATAAATATTTCCAAGCGGCGCGCGCACGGCTTAGTAAAGCGAGTGCAACGCCCGCGATCGGATGTGTGTTTTCATGTATTGCAGCTACAACGGTAATTCATTATAATAGAGTATTTACACCAACTACACATATTTGCAATGTCTACTGACAACTTCTGTAACGGCGTCGTCAATTCATTAATATTCGTTTAATATGTACTAGACAAATAATTAATTAATTGATTGTTTCTTTCTTTATTGTGTGTATTCGTATTGCTGTAAACTAAATTGTTTTATTTATCTCTTAGCAATAAAGTCTCAGTAAAGTAGAATTGCAAATTAAATTATTATATGTTTAAAACCTACATCTCGAGAAAAAATTGTGTTGGGTCTGACAGGTCATTACTATTTTACACATCACAATAATTTCTTTGAGCTCAGCGATACACGTTATTGTTTTTGTTAATTTTAGTGACTTTCGGCACACTGTAGACATTTGAACGCAGGTCGTGCACGTGGACACATGGTGTCTGCCACTGCCTGAACGACCAAACCGTTTATCGGACACATGATGTCTGCCACGGCTCAATAGGAAATGTAACTATTTTTGATTCGGCGTTCAACGTTTAATTAGGCTTTTAATGCAAATTTTATCAATCGCGAACTTATTTGGCTTAGAAAAACCTTTTCTGGTACCTCGTAGGTATCTACTGATTTTTTACAACTTACCCTTAACTGGGCGCGTTAGCCCAGTTACAAGATTTGCATGACTGGCGATTGTAAAACTTATTTATAATTAATAGGTATAGTATACTGCTCTTAAATTAGTAGTTGTAGTACCTAGTAGTGGCAAGGTATAATGCAGTGGTCGTCAAACTGCGGCCCGCGACAAAACAAATAATTTTAGTAGATAATATCAAAATATGATTTTGCACAAGAAATTAACTAAATAGATGCGGGTAGGTATAAACTTCTTTTCATTGAACACCGTGAAAAGCAGGAACACATTGAATTTTGGAAAAATGTGCCTAATGACAATAAAAGTTAGTAGTAGCTTTTTTCTTCACTTTGTGAAGATTATTTTCTAAAATGAACTTTTTGAAGAATGAATACCGCAATCGTCTTTCCACTCATATAAAAGACACAATGAGAATTTGATAGGTACTCATAGTAAAAGATACCTATGTAATAATAATAATTATGTTTGTGTATGTTTAAATATATGATATATTAACTCCCTTTTTTTCCGTACAGGTACAAAATAATGTATACGCCTATTCCCACTTATAATACCACCTACGTTGCGAAAATAATAATTATATATTTTTATTACATTAATTTGTTATTATAAATATCAAATGTAAGGGTATATGGTGTAATTACTAAAGCAAATGGCAATTTATTTAAGAAAAACCAAGTGGACGTAGCCACGCTGCGCGAGGCTCCTATTTCTGTCTTCAAGGGTTAAAGTAACCTAACACGAAGTGGTTGACGGGGTCTTCCCCTTCGAACCTAACCTGTCCGAGTCGGGGTGCCACATGTCGCAAGCTCGCAACATTTGATAAATTAAAGTAAATTTGTAACGCTGTACCTTATTTCTTTTAAATAATATTAGGTTGATTGTAAATTGGTAATATACGAGCCGCGCGCCGCGCGCCGTTGTCGTGTGACGCGGTTGGTGAACTATCCCCACTACGACGCGACACTGCCACGGCCCGCGAAGAATCGTCATACGCTCATTACCACGGAGCCGCGAGCCGAGATAATTATCTACCTATCATTCGTCTTCATTGTACCTAAACATAATTCTTTTTAATATTTCCCTCACCAATATTAATATATTGTGCTATTACCAATACCTTGTAAATTCAGTGTCAACCCCAGATCGGGGTTCGAGTACCGGGTTTTAATACCGGGATAGTACACCTACTTAAGTGCGTCTACCTGCGTGTCTGTGCCTACCTGCGTGCCTGTGTCTACCTACGTGCCTGTACCTACCTGCGTGCCTGTGCCTACCTGCGTGCCTGTGCCTACCTGCGTGCCTGTGCCTACCTGCGTGCCTGTGCCTACCTGCGTGCCTGTGCCTACCTGCGTGCCTGTGCCTACCTGCGTGCCTGTGCCTACCTGCGTGCCTGTGCGTACCTGCGTGCCTGTGTCTACCTACGTGCCTGTGCCTGCGTGTTCTGCCCTTAGCTACGCGTCCCGCATCTACTAGCGCGCTGCAGACCTACCCGCCTGTCCGCTGCCGAGCTGCCTGACTACCCAGGATAGTGGTGTTCTACACCCTGCTCTGCCGATTCTATACATTATTGTAAGCTACACTTTAAAAAAAAAAAACTAATCTTTCTTTTTTTACATCTACCTTCTACTAACCAAACGTTACAGTGGCGCCCAATAAAGGTAGGATATCGAGCCGTGTTCAGTTCTTTTTTGCTAAGCAATTTGTAGATTTTCTTGGTGTTGGTTTTCTGTCAGTAGTGTTAGATTTAATCACAGCCTGCCAAATGTGAATCTACCCACATTTTTTTCTCTCTTTAATATTTAATTTAACCTCACAATTGCCCAGAAAATTGGCAGTATGTTCAGAAATATTTATATCTTTTAAAACTTTAGACACGATTAAAATTTCGAAGAAAAGAATCGTGTTATAAGTGAATGATGTATTAAACACTACTTTATTCTGACTGACTGTTGCTTTTTATTGCTCATATCCATGTCCACCTTTGCTGCTAAGACGGAGTCCAGGTAAGAATGATTTCTATTGATATAAATGTATTGACTCACACTAATGAATTGCTTTATTTATAGGTGGAACAGCTCACCAATCCTCTTCGTTGAGGGACGCACAGAGTGCCCTGGGGAGCTGGCTCGGTAATACAGTAGCAAACAGTAAGCAGCAACTGACGGCGCAAGACAAATGCAGTAGCGACACTCACGAAGGCTCTATCCATCACATGGTGCCTTAATACACAGTCTGAACATATTCCAGGTATATTTACTCGTATGTTTTTATTTACTAACAAACTACGTGTCACTCAGCTGTCATGTTAAAGTACACTTTCTGATACTTATTTTTTGTTTACAGACTTGAGTGGCTCAAATTAAATAAATGGCGCGGTAAATCTCCCGTAATCGGCGGTACGGTAGAGATCGCGTAGTCAGTGGCGAAGTCTAGCTCCCGCATTCGGCGGTGCGGTGGAGATTCAACGGGGTAGTACTATCATCATTAGCCATCACAGGCTATGGATGTCGACGAACATGTAATTTTTTTTATTTGATTGACACACTCGTTCTTTGGCGACAGCACTACCCCTCACCACCCTTAATTTTTTTATATTAACCTCCAAATTTGGAAAAACGTGCATGATGTGATGATGTGGATGTGCGTGCATCCTCTGTAGCCACTGGATGAGAAAATACTTCGGAAAATTAAATTTTCCCATCTGCGCCCGATTCCAGACGACCCACTCCCATTTGCAGCAGCATATTCGCAAACACACCAGCTTCGTGGTCGTTGTACAGTTGGACGCTCATGTTGCAGGTAAGATGGATCTTTTCGATCCTAGACAACAGTGGCAACGCCTTGAGACATGCGTTTATTTCATCCGCCGGTGTGCCCCTCTCAACAACTTCAAGTATCTGTCTAAAGTCGCCTGCGAGCAAAACGACCACACCACCCACCAGCGCCTGTCAGCGGATGTCCTGCAAGCTGCGGTTCAACGCCTCTTATGCACTTTAAACTTGCACTGCTGCAAAAGGACTCCCCGGCCGCTGTTTTTGGTGCTGTTGCATGTTGAGGTATCTTCACTTGCAAGATTCAGCGGCTATATGAAAACGGAATGTGCAGTCCAGCCACCGTTAAGCAAAGTTGCAGCAATGTCCGAGGGAGTCACAGCCATAGCTATGAGTGATGATGCACGGTTGGCGCAGTGGCTGAGCGAATGGCTGCTGCGCTGCGAGTATCGGGATCGATTCCCGCACGTAACACATTTTTGTATGGCCTACAGGTAGTTGTTTCGGGTCTGGCTGTTTGTGAGTTTAACTGTCTGTAAACACAACCACGATACAGGAGAAATTCCAAGTGTGGGCCTGGACTGGGGCAAGGTTAAAAAAAAAACTTTAAAGCTGTATGTAGTGGTCCTTGCGGAGTTGGGCCAGCAGAAGATTCAGTACAAATGCAAGGTGCGGCACTCGGCGCTGCGAGTCGCGGGTACCGCGGCGCCGCCACCTTTGCCACCGAACCAGCTACCAAATATTGAAAATAAATGCGGTTCCACTGAAAGTTTAACAGAGTTCAACCAGCAAGAAGTATTAACTACAACTGGCCAGTCTAAGGAACAGCCTATTGTAACAATGTGCCGAGACTATGCACGTGGAACGTGCAAAAAAGGAGCGGCGTGTTTATTTAAACATGAAATAATTTTGTCGCAGTTGCCACAAGTTTTTACTTTTTGTCGCAATTTCCAGAATAATTATGAATGTTCTCGTCCTAAGTGTAAATTCGTTCACGCCACAGTGTTCGAAAAAGAAACCTACTTCAGGTCTGGTTTTCTACCAGGTCATACACGAACTCATCTAAGAGCAACTGGTGTAGTTGCTCCTCTTCCCCCACTACCACTGTCTGCAGGTAATACTCCCTCACCATTTAATTTGACCTGTTCACAAAACTTGTGTAATATTAGCTTAAAAAAATATATTTCTTGATGTTTTTTCTTTCAGAAGCTTCAGCAGAGCAGTCTACAGTTTATTGCAAGGTTCCACCACCCCAATTGTCATGGTAAGTCTTCTTATACCTGAAAAAATTTGTCCTAACTCCGTGTGACAAACAACACCATCCACACAATTAAACATAACCACTTTCACATCTACAACATTACTTTTAGTATATGCGAAACCTGAAACACGTGTCTAGTATTCTTATGTAAAGAATCTATGTACAAAATTTCAAAACTGTATCATGAAAAATCACAGAGTTATAAGCTTGTTCTGTTACCTGGCTGTCCGCAGAAAAACGTGGTTACCACGCGGCGCGTACGTGTGCGCGCCTCCAGCATCGTCTTGAGCTCATTGATAATAATAATTTGGCAGTAGGTACCTAAATGATTGCGATAGGTACTTAGTGTCGCTCGGTGTCCAACTTGTAACTTTTTAAAATATATTTGGGACAAAATATAACATGGTTTAAAAATTATTGGAATCGATTCTGAACAAACTATATTCAGGTTTTGCATATACTAAAAATAATGTTGTAAACAAAGTGTCTGTTTGTAATATCAAAATAATAACTTTTTGCTGAAAGCACATGTCTATGTATGAAAATAAATACGGCACTTATAACAAAACTCATTTTTTTTAAATTTTTGTCCGTCTGTCTGTTTGTTGCGGCTAATCTCCGCAACGGCTGGACCGATTGTGACGGGACTTTAATTGGCAGATAGCTGATGTTATAAGGCTACTTTTATTTCAGAAAAATAGTTAGGGTTCCGTGCAAATAATTAAAACCCTTGAAATTGTTAACAACATCCGATTCAAACGGCTAATCTCCAAAACGGCTGAAACGATTTTGACGGGACTTTTACCGGCAGATAGCTGATGTTATAAGGCGTAACTTTTTGTGCATGAAACCCTAATTCTTTTTCTAAAATAAAATCCTAAGTTACGCCTTATAACATAAGCTATCTGCCGGTAAGAGTACCGTCAATATTGTTTTTTTTTGCTAAAAGTACCGTGTATACTTTCATAAGTGTGGGAAATGGAACGTAAATGGAAGTAAGGGAAAGAGTGATGTGTGTGAGGGAGACAGTGATAGACGAGGGAAGAGAGAAGGCATTGGAACGACGCCATGTAAGAATAGCTAACGATCACGAAGACGTTGTACTGAGAAATAAAAGACGATTAAATATTCAAGACTGCAATGTTTTATTGGAAGAACCCATATAACATTGAGTAGAAAGCTGTTATTTTGAAATTACAAACAGACACTTCAATTTTATTTATTTGTAATAGACAAGTGGGTCTCACGGGTTTTATAATTCACATTTAAGCGCGCCGCCCGTGGCAGTAGGATACAATGCGGTAGCCATCAGAGAACGAAGTGAACCAGACTACTTCAGAGCCCAACCAGGCCCAAGCGCTTCCTCTCAGAATCCTGAGTGGCGCGGGATTGATGAAGGTATGTACTTCAACACAATATTGTTCTCTGCCACTTCAGCAAACGTGGTCTTCATTGTCTCTCAAATTTGAAACTATCTAAACTAAGCGATTAAGTGAGAACCTAAAATCATTTACTGTTAAAAACCAGACACTTCACGATGATTTCCTACAGCTGGTCACATGACATGTGTGAGACATCACATATTTTGCAATTTTACATGTCCGTACAGATAGAGTTGGAAATATTTTTAAGCTTTTGGTTAATAGTTCAGATTTCGTGTTTTAATACTTAGATACAGTGTGTAAGGGACAGCCCTCTACAAACTGACAGGGTGCATTCAGGTCCTTAATTTGAATCATTTTTTTTTCGTTGTTTAAGTTACTTTTCCTTTATTTCAATGTAACATTACATTCTCTGTACGCAGCACTGCATTTTTTATGTAAATAATACGTCTAATAAAAACCAAACAATGATGTTGAAATACTCCGAACGACGCGTGAAATCAGCTGTTCACTTGCTGCCTAGCTACAGAGTTCGTCAAACTCGTCGTCGCGCTTGCCATTCGCTACGTGCGTTTTATTGGTTTCCTCGGAGGGTAGGCTAGTAACTTTGAACTGCCTTTGTGTTTTATACGCCAAAACATAATAAAACTTGTATCATTTCAAAATTTAAAGCAATGACCCTATGTTTTTTTGAACCTAAATTATAGCCTTACTCAGTAGGCATCAAATAACATCATAATAGTGACCACTCTTCACACAAAATTTGAACTAAAGTTATTAATAACATCGCGTTGACTAAATTTCTAGTCAAAACAAATACTTACACTACGTAAGCAAATCATTACACACCTTCGAACTTTAACTAAATGGTATGGAATGAATTGGTACTAAATCGTTTGTTATTAATCACGCCTTTTTATAAAATTCACAATGACTAAGTACAAACTAGGAATTTACCTAATAGTTATATCACGTTTTTATTAATTTAAAGATTTTTCTGACAAAATTATAAACTAACTATTGATTTAATCATTCAATTTACAAATCGATTCGAAATTCACATGTATCATTCGAAAGACCGTAAAAACAGCAACAAAAAGGTATATAATATTACTTACCAAACAAATAACAAACTCCTACAACTATCACTTCAAAACACAACCACAGAATAAATAAACAACTATTAATTCACTCAAAATTCAACTTTTTCCACAGCGTATAAAATTTTAATTAAGCTGATTGGAAACAACGCCATCTGCCTAAAATATGAGGTATTTCAATGGCTTTCTATCAGTACAAGAACGAAGGATGTCGCTTCATTAGAAAAATTCAAAAAAATAACACAGAGTGCGCTGTCAACAAAAAAAAAAGTAATAATAATATTGGGCGTTGAGCAATTACCTCTATTCAGTGATGATAATGATTCATCGTGACCGCGAAAAGCTAATTCTTGTTTTCCCAGAAAGCATACAACATCGATCAGTCTTTGGAAAATATTTCTATTCCTATCTACTTTAGAATTATGCCTTTCTATATCTAATCTTAAGTTGCTGTTAATACTAGTTTCAATACGTGATTTACCAAATGTATTTAACTTTAAACATGCCTCTAGATGTTTTTCTGACAGGTCATGCTTTTTTGCCGAGGAATGAAAATTATGCAAATCAATATATCCCTCACTCCACTTACTGGAAGTATAAAACAAAATGCACGGAAAACAAAATAATTTATTTGTGTGTAAACACCCACACAGCCAGCTAAATGTTGAATAATTTTGAGAATTGAAATGTCTAGTACGAGATGACTTATCATATTAATGGATTAGTTCTCGTAATTCGGGTGTACACCTACCTTTAGACACCACTTGAATCTTATCATTAAACGATAATTGCGAAAACTTATTGTTTTTTAATTTCTATCAAACACACATTATCAGCACACACTTCACAACAGAATACCATCTTTAATTGTAAATGTACTTACATTACAAATAATATTTACATTAATGTACGTTTCAAAACGAATTACTTATAAGTTATAACTTAGTAAGATATAAAAACAATGAAGATCGCATATAAAGTGCTTGTCACATGAAACAATATGGCCCCTCAGGAAAAATTCGTAATTTGTTAAAAAAAACACTACCAAATAAAATTGCATCATTGTCATACCGTGATCCTTTATAAAAGCGCATAACAAAATTTTTGCCGGATAATAATAATGGCACAAGACAGTAAAGGTGGTGTTGTCATTAATTATTTTCCAAACTCCACAAAAAACAAAGCGAAAAATTAAATTCATGTAGTTTTTAATTATTTTTTTAGGACTTTTGCAATTCTTACACATACAATTTATCATTTTTGTGGAAGGTATAAATTCGACAATACCACCATGTTTTTTTAATTGTATCTAGTAGTCATTATGGAAACTATCGTGTCTGTCTCTGTTTCTCGAATTCCCCGATAGGGGAAAATGTTCACAAATTGGGAACACTGCTTTCATTCATAAATATAGCTAGCCAATCATAACACGTGGTGATCGTCTACAGTGAACGGAGTTACGCCCATAACCTATACATGTGTGGCGTTTATACACACGAAAATATGCAACAGTGTGCGTAAAATTATGAATGACTTTCATTTTATTTTAGGCTAGCCCTTGTTGGGCCTCAGAATTGACAATTTGTAGCTACGAACTTACCTTACAGTATAGTGCGAGTTTGAGTTACGTCACAGGGGCGCGACAAGTTGCTATAAGTGTTCTAACAGGAGTTTTAACTCTTTTTAAATATTTTGTATTATTTTATTACATAGTTATAATAAATGCATTTGGCGTTGTTGGTAGGGTAGGCTATGCCTAATAGCCTATATAGACCGCTCGCCCCTGCATATTATGATGAGCTCCTGTTTGTGCTCTTCATCTTTGAATATCCATCCATTGCGTACATTAAGTCTTATTATAAGGCCACATTCATTTTATAAGCCTCAAGTGCCGCCACTTTCGTGTACCACTGCCATCTGCGTTACCACTTCAAAAACTTTAATATTACATGTATTTTCCATCTAAAATCATACAAAAAATGAATTATCCATACATAATACCCATGCATGTACTAAAACTGATGATCTGGCGAACGTGGCTGAATGCGAGAAACACTAAACCGTTCGATGTGAGGGAGTTAGTAGTCGTCTTTTGCTGATATTATGATGATGATGATGATGATGCACTGAAATCGCCATTACAATTCAGTCGACTAGTTTTCGATAACATAACATCACGCCTGTACCCGCCGAAGGATTGAGCAGAAGTGTTTAGTACACCCCTCACACATAAATAAATACCTTATATGACACGGCAATACAGTTTTTAATTATAATTTGCAGAACAATAATATAACCGTCGGTCCGGAGCAACTTTTTTAGACTGTCAAACATTCCTGCTATAAAAACATTATTGCTGGTTGTCAAAATGCTTGTCGTGGTACCAATTGAATTAACTATTTGAGGTGACGTCATCAAAACTGCTAATTTTAGCAGGAATACAATAAGCTTGTTTTAAGGGGGTGTGTGAAATATGCCATAATAACAGATACTATATTATCACTTGAAATAACGTTCACATGATATAATTTTCATATGCTATAAAAACAATTAACCTAATTTCATGTGATCTAATATTACATTTCATATAAACTTCTTTTGCTCTAATAAGATTTAGTATAACGTTCATCTCATATAATTTTCAATTACTATATTGCTCTTTTTATATAACGTTCAGTTGACCTAATTTTCATATTTACTCATTTTCTGCACAAATGCTGTAGTGAATAAGTAAATATCAGAAAACATCATGCTGTTATAACCTCATCTAACCCAAATGATTCACCAAACATAGAGGGGATCTGACGCAGGTATATATGAGGTGAATATGAAAGAACAAAAAAACATATTAATTCGTAGTTATTTATTCATACAACAATGTTATAAGTGAAGACAAAATACTATGTTAAGGTTGACTATCCTTATTTCAAAATTATATTAAACGTTACTGTAGAATTTGAATATTATACTAACTAAATATTATACTAACTGAATATTAGTTCAAATGTGCATTATAGAAAATGTTTATTAAACCATATAAAATTAGGTAAACTGAAATTATATCAATAATTCATTATATCATTTCATCGTTATACAAAAAAAAAATATATACAGAGTGGGGCAGGACGATTGACAATCGTTCAAACCACGTAAAGAGTGTCATGTTATTTACCCGTATACAAAAATTCAATCAAATCCAATGAATACTTTAGCCACAGGAAATTATTTTTCACTTTCTTATTTTACAACATGATGTATATCTGAGTCCGCAATAATAGGTAAACATTGTAAGGTCAAGAACCTGTGCAAAACGTACGATTCTATTCTCTACGTCTCAATATGCTTGAAAGACAGAGAAAGGTGTCATACTATTTCACTCTAACGCGCCCCGCCCAGTCACACAAAATACTACAATTAGAAAGAAAAAGAAATATTACTTACGCAAATTATGCATTAGTGGTGCATAGACCATTGCGTATGCGTGTGTGAGCGGAATTTTTTGGCAAAAAGTCTCGGACTCGGTAACTACGCAGTCAGTGCTTAGCGGCGCCCTTTGAGGAGAGCACACGCCTAATTTTTTTATCACGAGACGAGCCGCGCGCGCAATGTCGTGATTTTATAAAAAGTTTTAGTTGTTATTGTGATTAAAGACGATTTGTGATAGTTGGGATTAGTGCATAGGTTAGTGTGACTTATCCGTCGAGCTCTTGTCACCGTCGGCGTTCCAGCTTTATTAGAACCAAATGGCTTGGCACGCGACGATGGCAAGAGACCGGACGGCATGTCTTTGTTTCCATGGAAGATGGGTAGGCCTTTAGTGTGGGATGCAACCTGTGTCGATACTCTTGCGCCATCCCATCTTCCTAGCTCATCGAGCTGTGCTGGGGCTGCGGCTGCGGCTGCAGAGAACCTCAAGCGGCGTAAATATAGTAACCTTATTGGTAACTATATTTTCGAGCCGTTTGGGGTTGAAACTTTAGGTCCGTGGGGTCCGAGTGCTCACAGCCTTTTCAAGGACATTTCTAAACGTTTAGTTGACTCTTCCCGTGACCCAAGGGCTGGCTTTTACCTTGGGCAAAGGCTTAGCGTTGCCATACAATGTGGCAACGCCGCCAGTCTTTTGGGTACATTACCAGTTGACTACGTTGAGGAGGAGTTTTTTGACGCCATTTTTTAAGTTTATTTTTAAGTTAGTTAGTTAATATAGGTTATTTTAATTTATTAATGTATATAATATTTAATAAGATAAATAAAATAAAATAAATTTCATAATTATGAAATAGAAAAAAAAAAAAAATTGGTATTATCGTTGAGATACTGTGATTTCTAATTTCAGAAGTCATGCCATTTTCCGGCATAAAACCTCTTCCCGCCAATTTCCATAACTGTCAAAATTATGGTTATGGTTTAGTCTTTTTTCTGCAAAAACATGGAATTATAAAGTACTATTGGCTCAAAACGAGTAAAACGACGATATATATATTATTTTAGTTATTTTTATAAAGATTATTCGAATATTTATTATTTACTTAGAACTTTTGTTATTTTTAAACGTAAATAAGGCACATAAAGGGTGTAATAAGACCCATAACGAAGCCGAAAGGCACTTATTCTCCCCGTCATTGCGATCATTTTTTTGTTCTAGACCGTACCTGGGAAACTTCTAGATACGGAGATATTGAGGGTCAACGTTCCAACTTTTTCACAAGTTTGTTTTTAAATACATGGTTTTAATGTAAGAAACTTTAAACACTTCCACGGCCCCCGTACTATTTAATCCATCCATCTCAGCACTATGTTTTGAATGCGTTAATTTTGCGTAAAGTTACTTAGTTTGATGTACAGAATGTTCGGTTAACGGCATCGTGAAGGGTCCGTTTACACCCTGATACATTTCACATTTATACCACTGTACTCTAGAATGAAATAAACCAAGGAATGTTTAACACAACGAATTATAAAAAAAAAAAATGTTTTGTTCCACATTTAAAAACTTACCATGAAAACAAAATAACACATTACTACCTTGGGTAAATCGACCGCTGTGGGAATCAGGTCTTCGCTGCAGTGCATTTAGTATTCAACTTCGAGCTAACTCATTAACTATTAATTTTAATGACTCGAACAGAATAGAACGACGCCATACAACAACATGGTACATACAGTACCATAGAGAATGAGGTGGATGTCATTTGAAGGCTGAATAGGTGATGATACCTTTGCCTAGAGATGTAGTTTTAGGTTTAAGAAAAGTAGGTAAAATAAATAACCCCCAATATCTGTGTTTAACTAGAAGGTTCCCAGGTATGGAGTAGAACAAAAAAAAATGATCGCAAAGACGGCGAGAACAAGAGCCTGTCGGATATGTTAAGGGTCTATTTACACCCTTTATGTGAAACAAAATAGGATTCGCGACCGTAACAAGTATGTAGTTACAGAATTACATATAATCATAATCATCAATACAACCCTCTAAGTTTATTTAATGCCATTTAATGACTATTCATGAAAACGTCATTCAATGGAATTATATGAATTTAGAGGGTTGTATTGATGAGCTTAATGACTATAACTCTGTAAAGCCATATTTGTTACTGTCGCGAATAATTTTTAATCAACATACAACCTGACACTGACCTGTAAATTGCAAAAAACGTAAGAAAATTCAAATTTCGTGGGCTACCCTGGCTTCCAACATACTCACTTTCACATTTATAATATGAGTTAGGATTTTTATCACTTTGCTTGTTCCCGGCATTTAGTGTTACAATGGCATAATCAACCTTTATAACATTAATACTGAGATCTGATTTTCCATCGACTGCAGCTGCATGTTAGTGTTATGTTACACAACTAAAAAAGTCAGTGGCAAAAAAGTCAATGAATCAAACAAAAGTCAGTGACTTCCGAAAGTAAAGTTATTTTCCAGTTTTTAGTGTTTTTTTTTGGAGGTCGTAATTTTTTTGCAAAAAAGTTTTGTTAAGTGTACGTGGTAATGATTAACATCGAAGATTATGTCAGAACCTTAAAAAGTGGTAACTGATACTTTTATTATATTACAAGTGAGTCTCACTGGTTTTAATATTTACATTTTAGCACCCCAACAGTCGACTAACCCCAACAGTCGACGAACTTCGGTCTCTGGCGGCTTCCGCATTGTATCCTAACAATGCGGAAGCCGCCAGAGAACGAAGTACACGAGACACCTTCAGAGCACAACCAGGCACAAGCACTAAGCATCAGCAGAGCACCCTGCGGTTTATTTTAATGTTCCACCACCCCCACTGTCATGGTAAGTCTTTCTTCTTGTACCAAAAACCACCTTGTCCTCATCCAGATCTACCCGCGTGACAAACAACACATACGCACAATTAAACATATTCACTTTCCCATTTATAATATGAGTTAGGATTTTTGTCACTTTGCTTGTCCCCTTAATTTAGTTTTGTTATGGCAATCCCGTAATTTAGTGTTGTTATCGCATGACCTTTGCAACTTTAATAACTGAGATCTGATTTTCCATCGACTTCAGCTGCATGTTAGTGTTATGTTATGTTGTGATTTTTAACCGACTTCTAAAAAGGAAGGTAATGTAATCCATCAGCATATTTTTTTTCATGTGTGTTCTCCGTGTACTCCTTGATTACTGGTCCGATTTAAGTGACTCTTTCTTAATTTGATAGAGGATGCTCGCGCGGGGTTCCCATACCAATTTGATTTGATTTGATTAACTTCGCTTGGGTACTATATGTGATAACCTCTATAATATTAATTTATACTTCTTTACTTCTTCGTCTATCTATGTGGATGATGGGCTTTCTAGTTACCTAGAATGTAAAATGGGGATTGTCCGTTTTTCATGCATGCTAATTGCAAAAGCATGTCTTCCTTGACATGCTTTAGCTAGCTTTAATTAGCACAATTTTTGTATTTAAAGTGAGGATTTAAAAAAAAAATGTAAAGTGAGGATTATTAATTTTTCAAAAATGGTGCTATTTACAAAACCATTTAGAGGAATAAAGTCTGTAATTATTTATTTCTTGTTAAAAAAAAAATACTTCCTACTAATTATGTTTTTGAAGAAATGTAAAAGGTCAAATAAAGGTTAACCCTTTATTTAACCTTCAATGTCGCCATGTCAAGAAGGAATATAGTGAAAATAAGCTTTTGCGGTTCCAAACAGCACGATTTGCAATCGCGCACGATTTGAAAAAGCGCGGTTCTCGCGAGTCTGAACGAGCCCTTAACTTCATGTGGATGCCATTAAAAAACAAACTGTGATAAGAGTGTCACTCCATGTCACTCACGTATTAAATCGTTGAATGAGCAAAGGAATCTTTTCCAGTGATTACGATAATCAGCCCTAATACTTTGTTTAGTTGACTCTTCCCGTGACCCAAGGGCTGGCTTTTACCTTGGCCAAAGGCTTAGCGTTGCCATACAACGTGACAACGCTGCCTGTCTTTTGGGTACATTACCAGTTGACTACGTTGAGGAGGAGTTTTTTGACGCCATTTTTTAAGTTTATACTTTACAATTAAATATAAGTTAAACTAGCCATTGAATTTAAAAAAATATTTAATTGATTTCTTAAAATACTACATTTTAACTAAAAAAATAAATAATTAAATATACAGTTTAGATTTTTTGCACAATGCCCATTGATGAAAATCGGTGGCAAAAAAGTCAATGAAACAAACAAAAGTCACTGACTTCCGAAAGTAAAGTTATTTTTTTCACTTTTTAGTGTTTTTTTTTTGGAAGTCGGTGATTTTTTTTGCAAAAAAGTTTGTTTAAGTGTAATGATTAACATCCAACATCATGTCAACCCTAGAAAGTGGTAACTGATACTTTTGTATTAAACACTACTACTTACTTTTATTATTACTTTTACTTTTATATTAATATTCACTTTTAAGCACAAGAATACACTGCGGAAGCCGCCAGAGAACAAAGTAAACCAGACATCTTCAGAGCACAACCAGGCACGAGCACCTCCTCTCAGAATCCTGAGCGGAGCGAGATTGATACAGGAATGTACTTCGTAATAGGGTTGGACCGATTTTGTTCAATCGACATAGATCCATTGTCGATTGAACAAAATCGGTCACAGTTCTATTGTTTCGTCGTTGGGACAGAACATACAAAGAAATGTTACAACTGCAGCAGCGCTGCCACCTTTGCCACCTAGCCCGCCACCTCCCATGATCGATATTTTAAAGCATGACATTAATGTCAAGCCGAAGCCGAGCTGCCATTATGTTCAGTGGACCCGAATCTATATTCATCGTTCTCAAAGACGATGAATATAGATTCGGGTCCACTGAAAGTTCAACAGAGTTCAACCAGGAAGAAAAATTAAGCAAACCAGTAACAATAACTGCCGATTCTGAGGAGCAGCCTACTTTAACGATGTGCAGAAGTTATGTTCGTGGCCTTTGCAGATTGGGAGAAAGGTGTAAATTTAAACATGAAATAATTCATTATTTAATTTCATGTTTAAATTTACAGCTTTCTCCCAGTTGCACCTTTCTCCCAGTTGCCGGGAATTTACACATTTTGTCGACGTTTCCAGAATTCAGTATGTCCTCTTCCTAATTGTAAATTCGTTCACGCAACAGTATTCGAACAAAAACATTTCTACAGGACTGGATATTTTCTTAAATTTTTTTTTTAATGAGTTCTTGTATGTAGTGGTACATACAAGAACTCATTTTTTTTCATGTGTGTTCACCGATTACTCCTTGATTACTGGTTCGATTTAAGTGATTCTTTTTTCATTTGGTAGAGGAAGCTTGCGCGGGGGTCCCATATCAATTTTATTAACTTCGCTTAGGGACGAACAAAAGTCACCGACTTCCGATAGTAAAGTTATTTTTTTCACTTTTTAGTGTTTTTTTTAGGTTGGTTATTTTTTTTGCAAAACGTTTTTTTAAGTGTAATGATTAACATCCAACATCATGTCAGAACACTCAAAAGTGGTAACGGCTACTTTTATTATATTACAAATGAGTCTCACTGGTATATTAATATTCACTTTTAAGCACCCCGGCGGTGGCAGAAGAATACACTGCCGAAGCCGCCCGAGAACAAAGTAAACCAGACATCTTCAGAGCACAACCAGGCACAATTATACAGTTAATATTTTTTGGACAATGCCCATTGATACTTGTCAAGGATTTGTGTGAGATACCACAACTAAAAAAGTCAGTGGCAAAAAAGTCAATGAAACAAACAAAAGTCACCGACTTCAGAAAGTAAAAATATTTTTTCACTTTTTAGTGTTTTTTTAAGGAGGTCGGTAATTTTTTTTTCAAAAAAGTTTTGTTAAGTGTAATGATTAACATCCAAGATTATGTCAGAAACTTAAAAAGTGGTAACTGATACTTTTATAATGTAACAAGTGAGTCTCAATGGTTTTAATATTCACATTTAAGCACCCCAGCGATGGCAGTAGGATACAATGCGGAAGCCGCCATGGAACGAAGTAAACAAGACACCTTCAGAGCACAACCAAGCACTTGCTCTCAGAATCCTGAGCAGCGCGAGATTGATAAAGCAATGTACTTCAACACAAAAATGTCGATTGAAGAAAATTCTTCCAGTTCAAATGCTTCGTCGTTGGGACAGAACATAATAAAGAAAATTACAACGAAAATGAAAATCATAAAGCATTAGAATAAAAGAAAATATCTAGTTACAATAAGTGAAAACCGGCTGGGGATCGAACTCGCACCATTTTTATTATTTTTGGAAAAAATAATCCCAGAAAGTGGAGACTGGCTGCGAATCGAAATTGCGAACCCTGGTTTACAGGGAGGTCTGTGAACCGTCAGTCTACCTCGCTTCGCTTCGATGACAAATGGGCTAAAATAGCCGTTATATTGCATGGTATGACAGTTGCCAGTTGGCAACCAGTTGCGAAATATGGACATAATGTAATATTGCTCATCCCCTTAAGTTATTAGCACGATAATCTATCTCTGTGCCAAATTTCATTTACATCCATTCAGCCGTTCTGGCGTGATTAAGTAACAAACATCCAACCATCCATCCAAACTTTCGCATTTATAATAGTAGTAAGATACAAAAGACAGATATGATAAAGATACCTAAATGTTTTTAAGTAACGAATTAAGTGCTTTTTTTAACAATCTAGATGCATCAGAAATTATACATTACAGTCAGCCATCCTCCGACAAAGACAACAAAGACGAATTTATTTTTGGGACCTAACAATGCAGAGAAACAACCTGAAATTATTATAGGTTGTGCAATACTAAGAATTATTAAATATGATTTAACTTAATTCATAAGAATTTATTATATTATACATAAAAAAGAGAAAATAAATAATAATAATCTCTATCAAAAAAAATTACAACCAATTACAAAAAGTCTAATTTTACTGGGGATCGAACTTGCGACGTGATGCAAGTAAAGCGGTCATGAAACCATTTCGGAAGGCTTTGAAATAGACGTTGTTACGCATATTATGACTGAAACGGTAAACAATTGAATAATACTGACATAATGCAATATTGCTCACGGGGTAAGCAAGTAGTGTGATAATATATAGCCTTACATTTGAAGAAGCCTATTACAGACATTTGTGCAAAATTTGAAGAGGATCTATGCAGTAGTTTTTGCGCCAAGTCGGAACATAGGGTTGGATTTTAACGATTTTATTATATGTAGAGAAGAGATAGAGATATAGGCATTATGTGTCACTCAACTGGTGAGACTAAGTACAAATTCATATTCTGTTTACAGAGAGTCATCAACATCTGCCTAGCCATTACCCAAACGACTGCTTTGTCTAACCTACGAGTGCATCATTGATTCCAAATCGGATGATCTACAGTCTTACAGGTAAAAATACCTACTATAATCTCATCATAATGTATTTATGAGGTTATCTGCATCTACTTGTTACTCATTTTACTCAACTTTCTTATTTTGTTCACAGAGAGAGAGAGAACTTATTTGAAACCTAATAAAATGTCTTGGACCTACAGGACCCAGCGAAAGGAATCCCAAAAGAAAGTAATTGCCCAGAAAATTGGCAGTATGTTCAGAAATATTTATATCTTTTAAAACTTTAGACACGATTAAAATTTCGAAAAAAAGAATCGTGTTATAAGTGAATGATGTATTAAACACTACTTTATTCTGACTGACTGTTGCTTTTTATTGCTCATATCCATGTCCACCTTTGCTGCTAAGACGGAGTCCAGGTAAGAATGATTTCTATTGATATAAATGTATTGACTCACACTAATGAATTGCTTTATTTATAGGTGGAACAGCTCACCAATCCTCTTCGTTGAGGGACGCACAGAGTGCCCTGGGGAGCTGGCTCGGTAATACAGTAGCAAACAGTAAGCAGCAACTGACGGCGCAAGACAAGTGCAGTAGCGACACTCACGAAGGCTCTATCCATCACATGGTGCCTTAATACACAGTCTGAACATATTCCAGGTATATTTACTCGTATGTTTTTATTTACTAACAAACTACGTGTCACTCAGCTGTCATGTTAAAGTACACTTTCTGATACTTTTTTTTTGTTTACAGACTTTAGTGGCTCAAATTAAATAAATGGCGCGGTAAATCTCCCGTAATCGGCGGTACGGTAGAGATTCCATAGTTAGTGGCGCGGTAAGCTCCTGCATTCGGCGGTGCGGTGGAGATCGCGTAGTCAGTGACGAGGTCTAGCTCCCGCATTCGGCGGTGCGGTGGAGATCGCGTAGTCAGTGGCGAGGTCTAGCTCCCGCATTCGGCGGTGCGGTGGAGATCGCGTAGTCAGTGGCGAGGTCTAGCTCCCGCATTCGGCAGTGCGGTGGAGATCGCGTAGGTAGTTAATGGCGCGGTGAAGCTCCCGCAGTCGGCGGTGCGGTGGAGCTCGCGTAATCGGCGATGCAGTTGTGCTCTCGTGATCAGTGGTTGTTGCGGTACTGCTCGCGTAAACGGTAATGAGCGTGCTAGCGTGTGCTTGCGGTAGTGTTAGTGTAATCAGCGGCACGGTGGAGCTGGCGCAGTCAGACGATGCGGCATGTATTTACTAACGTAGGTATTATTTATTTATCTATTATCGTGTAGTCAGTTGAGATAACCAGTGGCTGTCTGTATCCTTTTGTTTCTCACTAGATTTTCTTCTTGAAGTGTGACATAAATGTTTGTCTTGTCGATTATTATGTTTCACTCAGATACCGAGATTATGTACACTTTCTGATATTCATATTATACAACATTATTTTTAGTATATGCGAAACCTGAATATAGTTTGTTCAGAATAAGTAATTGAATCGATTCCAATAATTTTTAAACCATGTTATATTTTTCCCCAAAAATATTTTAAGAAGTTAAAAGTTGGGCACCGAGCGACTTTAAGTACCTATCGCAATAATTTAGGTACCTACTGCCAAATTATTATTATCAATGAGCTGAAGACTACGCTGGAGGCGGGCGCTTTGTGGTGACCACGATTCTGTGCGGAATTTGTTGACCGTCATTGTAAAAGCCAATTTTAAGGGCAATTGCAACTTCTTAAATTGAAATGGCAAGTTACTTGGAATAACGGGTATGCGGGGAATTAAACCGCTCTCTCCTTTAGCTACTCCAGTAATAATGGTGGCTATTATAATATTACTGCTCAGCTTTGTGGTACGAAGCCTGGTTCCATTGCACAGTCTGGGAGTTAACCCCAGGGAGTTGAGAAATTCAACGGGGTAGTACTATCATCATTAGCCATCACAGGCTATGGATGTCGACGAACATGTAATTTTTTTTATTTGATTGACACACTCGTTCTTTGGCGACAGCACTACCCCTCACCACCCTTAATTTTTTATATTAACCTCCAAATTTGGAAAAACGTGCATGATGTGATGATGTGGATGTGCGTGCATCCTCTGTAGCCACTGGATGAGAAAATTGTTCGGAAAATTAAATTTTCCCATCTCCGCCCGATTCCAGACGACCCAGTCCCATTTGCAGCAGCATATTCGCAAACACACCAGCTTCGTGGTCGTTGTACAGTTGGACGCTCATGTTGCAGGTAAGATGGATCTTTTCGATCCTAGACAACAGTGGCAACGCCTTGAGACATGCGTTTATTTCATCCGCCGGTGTGCCCCTCTCAACAACTTCAAGTATCTGTCTAAAGTCGCCTGCGAGCAAAACGACCACACCACCCACCAGCGCCTGTCAGCGGATGTCCTGCAAGCTGCGGTTCAACGCCTCTTATGCACTTTAAACTTGCACTGCTGCAAAAGGACTCCCCGGCCGCTGTTTTTGGTGCTGTTGCATGTTGAGGTATCTTCACTTGCAAGATTCAGCGGCTATATGAAAACGGAATGTGCAGTCCAGCCACCGTTAAGCAAAGTTGCAGCAATGTCCGAGGGAGTCACAGCCATAGCTATGAGTGATGATGCACGGTTGGCGCAGTGGCTGAGCGAATGGCTGCTGCGCTGCGAGTATCGGGATCGATTCCCGCACGTAACACATTTTTGTATGGCCTACAGGTAGTTGTTTCGGGTCTGGCTGTTTGTGAGTTTAACTGTCTGTAAACACAACCACGATACAGGAGAAATTCCAAGTGTGGGCCTGGACTGGGGCAAGGTTAAAAAAAAAACTTTAAAGCTGTATGTAGTGGTCCTTGCGGAGTTGGGCCAGCAGAAGATTCAGTACAAATGCAAGGTGCGGCACGCGGCGCTGCGAGTCGCGGGTACCGCGGCGCCGCCACCTTTGCCACCGAACCAGCTACCAAATATTGAAAATAAATGCGGTTCCACTGAAAGTTTAACAGAGTTCAACCAGTTCAGAAGTATTAACTACAACTGGCCAGTCTAAGGAACAGCCTATTGTAACAATGTGCCGAGACTATGCACGTGGAACGTGCAAAAAAGGGGCGGCGTGTTTATTTAAACATGAAATAATTTTGTCGCAGTTGCCACAAGTTTTTACTTTTTGTCGCAATTTCCAGAATAATGATGAATGTTCTCGTCCTAAGTGTAAATTCGTTCACGCCACAGTGTTCGAAAAAGAAACCTACTTCAGGTCTGGTTTTCTACCAGGTCATACACGAACTCATCTAAGAGCAACTGGTGTAGTTGCTCCTCTTCCCCCACTACCACTGTCTGCAGGTAATACTCCCTCACCATTTAATTTGACCTGTTCACAAAACTTGTGTAATATTAGCTTAAAAAAATATATTTCTTGATGTTTTTTCTTTCAGAAGCTTCAGCAGAGCAGTCTACAGTTTATTGCAAGGTTCCACCACCCCAATTGTCATGGTAAGTCTTCTTATACCTGAAAAAAATTGTCCTAACTCCGTGTGACAAACAACACCATCCACACAATTAAACATAACCACTTTCACATCTACAACATTACTTTTAGTATATGCGAAACCTGAAACACGTGTCTAGTATTCTTATGTAAAGAATCTATGTACAAAATTTCAAAACTGTATCATGAAAAATCACAGAGTTATAAGCTTGTTCTGTTACCTGGCTGTCCGCAGAAAAACGTGGTTACCACGCGGCGCGTACGTGTGCGCGCCTCCAGCATCGTCTTGAGCTCATTGATAATAATAATTTGGCAGTAGGTACCTAAATGATTGCGATAGGTACTTAGTGTCGCTCGGTGTCCAACTTGTAACTTTTTAAAATATATTTGGGACAAAATATAACATGGTTTAAAAATTATTGGAATCGATTCTGAACAAACTATATTCAGGTTTTGCATATACTAAAAATAATGTTGTATACAAAGTGTCTGTTTGTAATATCAAAATAATAACTTTTTGCTGAATGCACATGTCTATGTATGAAAATAAATACGGCACTTATAACAAAAACTCATTTTTTTTTAAATTTTTGTCCGTCTGTCTGTTTGTTGCGGCTAATCTCCGCAACGGCTGGACCGATTGTGACGGGACTTTAATTGGCAGATAGCTGATGTTATAAGGCTACTTTTATTTCAGAAAAATAGTTAGGGTTCCGTGCAAATAATTAAAACCCTTGAAATTGTTAACAACATCCGATTCAAACGGCTAATCTCCAAAACGGCTGAAACGATTTTGACGGGACTTTTACCGGCAGATAGCTGATGTTATAAGGCGTAACTTTTTGTGCATGAAACCCTAATTCTTTTTCTAAAATAAAATCCTAAGTTACGCCTTATAACATAAGCTATCTGCCGGTAAGAGTACCGTCAATATTGTTTTTTTTTGCTAAAAGTACCGTGTATACTTTCATAAGTGTGGGAAATGGAACGTAAATGGAAGTAAGGGAAAGAGTGATGTGTGTGAGGGAGACAGTGATAGACGAGGGAAGAGAGAAGGCATTGGAACGACGCCATGTAAGAATAGCTAACGATCACGAAGACGTTGTACTGAGAAATAAAAGACGATTAAATATTCAAGACTGCAATGTTTTATTGGAAGAACCCATATAACATTGAGTAGAAAGCTGTTATTTTGAAATTACAAACAGACACTTCAATTTTATTTATTTGTAATAGACAAGTGGGTCTCACGGGTTTTATAATTCACATTTAAGCGCGCCGCCCGTGGCAGTAGGATACAATGCGGTAGCCATCAGAGAACGAAGTGAACCAGACTACTTCAGAGCCCAACCAGGCCCAAGCGCTTCCTCTCAGAATCCTGAGTGGCGCGGGATTGATGAAGGTATGTACTTCAACACAATATTGTTCTCTGCCACTTCAGCAAACGTGGTCTTCATTGTCTCTCAAATTTGAAACTATCTAAACTAAGCGATTAAGTGAGAACCTAAAATCATTTACTGTTAAAAACCAGACACTTCACGATGATTTCCTACAGCTGGTCACATGACATGTGTGAGACATCACATATTTTGCAATTTTACATGTCCGTACAGATAGAGTTGGAAATATTTTTAAGCTTTTGGTTAATAGTTCAGATTTCGTGTTTTAATACTTAGATACAGTGTGTAAGGGACAGCCCTCTACAAACTGACAGGGTGCATTCAGGTCCTTAATTTGAATCATTTTTTTTTCGTTGTTTAAGTTACTTTTCCTTTATTTCAATGTAACATTACATTCTCTGTACGCAGCACTGCATTTTTTATGTAAATAATACGTCTAATAAAAACCAAACAATGATGTTGAAATACTCCGAACGACGCGTGAAATCAGCTGTTCACTTGCTGCCTAGCTACAGAGTTCGTCGAACTCGTCGTCGCGCTTGCCATTCGCTACGTGCGTTTTATTGGTTTCCCATAATGTTCCTCAGTGGCGTGCAGTGGTCCTCCTCGGAGGGTAGGCTAGTAACTTTGAACTGCCTTTGTGTTTTATACGCCAAAACATAATAAAACTTGTATCATTTCAAAATTTAAAGCAATGACCCTATGTTTTTTTGAACCTAAATTATAGCCTTACTCAGTAGGCATCAAATAACATCATAATAGTGACCACTCTTCACACAAAATTTGAACTAAAGATATTACCAACAGAAATAGCAAACTTATTTAAGCAGCACTTTAAGGTTGAGTCACCACTTGTTGGAACGACACGGGTTGTCGATGCTGAGGCTGTTTCTGGTGACGTTGACGTTCATTTTACTCCTAAGGAAGTTGCATCGGTGGTAAAATCAATGAAAAGAGGTAAGTCACCAGGGCACGATGGCCTCAGTATCGAACATCTGAAATACGCCGGGGTGCACTTGCCACGTGTACTTGCCATGTTTTTTAATTTGTGTATCAGTCACTGTTATTTACCTAATAGCTTCATGTTTACAGTTGTGGTACCTGTTATTAAAAATAAAACTGGGAATGCCTCTGACGCTTCAAATTACAGGCCTATATCCTTGGCAACTGTTTCAGCCAAGGTGCTGGACAGTCTGCTTGACGCACAATTGGCTAAGCATATAAAACTGCATGACGCTCAGTTTGGCTTTAGGCCGGGGCTGTCCACTGAAAGCGCTATATTGTGTCTTAAGCAGACTGTGCAGTACTACAAGGATAGAAAAACGCCTGTCTTTGCCTGTTTTTTGGACCTATCGAGGGCATTCGATCTTGTCAGTTATGAAGTCATGTGGAATAAATTGCTATCTGAAACTTCTGTACCAGCTGAAGCTATATCAATATTCAAGTATTGGTATAGCAATCAAAGCAATTGTGTAAGGTGGAACGGGTCCTTCTCGAGTGTGTATCGGTTGGAATGTGGGGTGAGGCAGGGCGGGTTGAGCTCCCCTCGCTTGTTCAACTTGTACATTAACCGGCTGATTGTTGAGCTCAGCAGCACCAAGGTCGGGTGTCATATTGACGGAGTGTGTACCAATAATCTTAGTTACGCTGATGACATGGTGTTGCTGAGTCCATCAATCAGTGCTATCAGAAAGCTAATGTCAATATGTGAGTCATATGCGGTGGCCCATGGGCTCAAATATAATGTTGGGAAGAGTGAAGTAATGCTCTTTAAAGCCCGAGGTTTTTCTTACCCAGCATTTCCCAATGTATCTCTGTGTGGCACTCCTCTGTGTAGGGTCCATAAATTTAAATATTTGGGTCACTGGGTCACCGATGATTTAAGTGATAATGTGGATATAGAAAGGGAACGCAGGTCGCTGGCTGTCCGTTGTAACATGCTGGCCCGCAGGTTTGCACGGTGTACGAATTCAGTTAAAATCACGCTTTTTAAAGCATATTGCCAATCTTTCTACACCTGCAGCCTGTGGGCCGGTTATTCGCAGCGGGCATACAGCGACCTGCGTGTCCAATATAATAATGCACTCAGGGTACTGTTGGGGCTGCCATGGCGCTGCAGTGCGTCAGGGATGTTTGCTGGGGCGCGGGTGGATGGCTTTGCCGCTATCGTTAGGAAAAGATGCGCCTCCCTACTCGCTCGCGTTCGTGGCAGTACCAACACTATACTGGGTGTTTTCACTGATCGGTGGGAATCCCCCATGCTGCAAAGGTGGGTGCGGCTTCATGCCATAATTTAAATTTTGTTTTAGCCTATACTAACATTAGTTTTTTAAGTACATTGTTACTAACAAAATATGGACCTAGTCTGAAATAAATGTTTATTATTATTATTATTAATAACATCGCGTTGACTAAATTTCTAGTCAAAACAAATACTTACACTACGTAAGCAAATCATTACACACCTTCGAACTTTAACTAAATGGTATGGAATGAATTGGTACTAAATCGTTTGTTATTAATCTCGCCTTTTTTTTAAATTCACAATGACTAAGTACAAACTAGGAATTTACCTAATAGTTATATCACGTTTTTATTAATTTAAAGATTTTTCTGACAAAATTATAAACTAACTATTGATTTAATCATTCAATTTACAAATCGATTCGAAATTCACATGTATCATTCGAAAGACCGTAAAAACAGCAACAAAAAGGTATATAATATTACTTACCAAACAAATAACAAACTCCTACAACTATCACTTCAAAACACAACCACAGAAAGAATAAACAGCTATTAATTCACTCAAAATTCAACTTTTTCCACAGCGTATAAAATTTTAATTAAGCTGATTGGAAACAACGCCATCTGCCTAAAATATGAGGTATTTCAATGGCTTTCTATCAGTACAAGAACGAAGGATGTCGCTTCATTAGAAAAATTCAAAAATATAACACAGAGTGCGCTGTCAACAAAAAAAAAAGTAATAATAAAATTGGGCGTTGAGCAATTACCTCTATTCAGTGATGATAATGATTCATCGTGACCGCGAAAAGCTAATTCTTGTTTTCCCAGAAAGCATACAACATCGATCAGTCTTTGGAAAATATTTCTATTCCTATCTACTTTAGAATTATGCCTTTCTATATCTAATCTTAAGTTGCTGTTAATACTAGTTTCAATACGTGATTTACCAAATGTATTTAACTTTAAACATGCCTCTAGATGTTTTCTTACAGGTCATGCTTTTTTGCCGAGGAATGAAAATTATGCAAATCAATATATCCCTCACTCCACTTACTGGAAGTATTAAACAAAATGCACGGAAAACAAAATAATTTATTTGTGTGTAAACACCCACACAGCCAGCTAAATGTTGAATAATTTTGAGAATTGAAATGTCTAGTACGAGATGACTTATCATATTAATGGATTAGTTCTCGTAATTCGGGTGTACACCTACCTTTAGACACCACTTGAATCTTATCATTAAACGATAATTGCGAAAACTTATTGTTTTTTAATTTCTATCAAACACACATTATCAGCACACACTTCACAACAGAATACCATCTTTAATTGTAAATGTACTTACATTACAAATAATATTTACATTAATGTACGTTTCAAAACGAATTACTTATAAGTTATAACTTAGTAAGATATAAAAACAATGAAGATCGCATATAAAGTGCTTGTCACATGAAACAATATGGCCCCTCAGGAAAAATTCGTAATTTGTTAAAAAAAAACACTACCAAATAAAATTGCATCATTGTCATACCGTGATCCTTTATAAAAGCGCATAACAAATTTTTTGCCGGATAATAATAATGGCACAAGACAGTAAAGGTGGTGTTGCCATTAATTATTTTCCAAACTCCACAAAGAACAAAGCGAAAAATTAAATTCATGTAGTTTTTAATTATTTTTTTAGGACTTTTGCACTTACACATACAATTTATCATTTTTGTGGAAGGTATAAATTCGACAATACCACCATGTTTTTTTAATTGTATCTAGTAGTCATTATGGAAACTATCGTGTCTGTCTCTGTTTCTCGAATTCCCCGACAGGGGAAAATGTTCACAAATTGGGAACACTGCTTTCCTTCATAAATATAGCTAGCCAATCATAACACGTGGTGATCGTCTACAGTGAACGGAGTTACGCCCATAACCTATACATGTGTGGCGTTTATACACACGAAAATATGCAACAGTGTGCGTAAAATTATGAATGACTTTCATTTTATTTTAGGCTAGCCCTTGTTGGGCCTCAGAATTGACAATTTGTAGCTACGAACTTACCTTACAGTATAGTGCGAGTTTGAGTTACGTCACAGGGGCGCGACAAGTTGCTATAAGTGTTCTAACAGGAGTTTTAACTCTTTTTAAATATTTTGTATTATTTTATTACATAGTTATAATAAATGCATTTGGCGTTGTTGGTAGGGTAGGCTATGCCTAATAGCCTATATAGACCGCTCGCCCCTGCATAGTTATGATGAGCTCCTTTTTGTGCTCTTCATCTTTGAATATCCATCCATTGCGTACATTAAGTCTTATTATAAGGCCACATTCATTTTATAAGCCTCAAGTGCCGCCACTTTCGTGTACCACTGCCATCTGCGTTACCACTTCAAAAACTTTAATATTACATGTATTTTCCATCTAAAATCATACAAAAAATGAATTATCCATACATAATACCCATGCATGTACTAAAACTGATGATCTGGCGAACGTGGCTGAATGCGAGAAACACTAAACCGTTCGATGTGAGGGAGTTAGTAGTCGTCTTTTGCTGATATTATGATTATGATGATGATGATGATGCACTGAAATCGCCATTACAATTCAGTCGACTAGTTTTCGATAACATAACATCACGCCTGTACCCGCCGAAGGATTGAGCAGAAGTGTTTAGTACACCCCTCACACATAAATAAATACCTTATATGACACGGCAATACAGTTTTTAATTATAATTTGCAGAACAATAATATAACCGTCGGTCCGGAGCAACTTTTTTAGACTGTCAAACATTCCTGCTATAAAAACATTATTGCTGGTTGTCAAAATGCTTGTCGTGGTACCAATTGAATTAACTATTTGAGGTGACGTCATCAAAACTGCTAATTTTAGCAGGAATACAATAAGCTTGTTTTAAGGGGGTGTGTGAAATATGCCATAATAACAGATACTATATTATCACTTGAAATAACGTTCACATGATATAATTTTCATATGCTATAAAAACAATTAACCTAATTTCATGTGATCTAATATTACATTTCATATAAACTTCTTTTGCTCTAATAAGATTTAGTATAACGTTCATCTCATATAATTTTCAATTACTATATTGCTCTTTTTATATAACGTTCAGTTGACCTAATTTTCATATTTACTCATTTTCTGCACAAATGCTGTAGTGAATAAGTAAATATCAGAAAACATCATGCTGTTATAACCTCATCTAACCCAAATGATTCACCAACCATAGAGGGGATCTGACGCAGGTATATATGAGGTGAATATGAAAGAACAAAAAAACATATTAATTCGTAGTTATTTATTCATACAACAATGTTATAAGTGAAGACAAAATACTATGTTAAGGTTGACTATCCTTATTTCAAAATTATATTAAACGTTACTATAGAATTTGAATATTATACTAACTAAATATTATACTAACTGAATATTAGTTCAAATGTGCATTATAGAAAATGTTTATTAAACCATATAAAATTAGGTAAACTGAAATTATATCAATAATTCATTATATCATTTCATCGTTATACAAAAAAAAAATATATACAGAGTGGGGCAGGACGATTGACAATCGTTCAAACCACGTAAAGAGTGTCATGTTATTTACCCGTATACAAAAATTCAATCAAATCCAATGAATACTTTAGCCACAGGAAATTATTTTTCACTTTCTTATTTTACAACATGATGTAGATCTGAGTCCGCAATAATAGGTAAACATTGTAAGGTCAAGAACCTGTGCAAAACGTACGATTCTATTCTCTACGTCTCAATATGCTTGAAAGACAGAGAAAGGTGTCATACTATTTCACTCTAACGCGCCCCGCCCAGTCACACAAAATACTACAATTAGAAAGAAAAAGAAATATTACTTACGCAAATTATGCATTAGTGGTGCATAGACCATTGCGTATGCGTGTGTGAGCGGAATTTTTTGGCAAAAAGTCTCGGACTCGGTAACTACGCAGTCAGTGCTTAGCGGCGCCCTTTGAGGAGAGCACACGCCTAATTTTTTTATCACGAGACGAGCCGCGCGCGCAATGTCGTGATTTTATAAAAAGTTTTAGTTGTTATTGTGATTAAAGACGATTTGTGATAGTTGGGATTAGTGCATAGGTTAGTGTGACTTATCCGTCGAGCTCTTGTCACCGTCGGCGTTCCAGCTTTATTAGAACCAAATGGCTTGGCACGCGACGATGGCAAGAGACCGGACGGCATGTCTTTGTTTCCATGGAAGATGGGTAGGCCTTTAGTGTGGGATGCAACCTGTGTCGATACTCTTGCGCCATCCCATCTTCCTAGCTCATCGAGCTGTGCTGGGGCTGCGGCTGCGGCTGCAGAGAACCTCAAGCGGCGTAAATATAGTAACCTTATTGGTAACTATATTTTCGAGCCGTTTGGGGTTGAAACTTTAGGTCCGTGGGGTCCGAGTGCTCACAGCCTTTTCAAGGACATTTCTAAACGTTTAGTTGACTCTTCCCGTGACCCAAGGGCTGGCTTTTACCTTGGGCAAAGGCTTAGCGTTGCCATACAATGTGGCAACGCCGCCAGTCTTTTGGGTACATTACCAGTTGACTACG
The DNA here is from genome assembly GCA_905163415.1 of Noctua fimbriata. Taxonomy (NCBI): domain Eukaryota; kingdom Metazoa; phylum Arthropoda; class Insecta; order Lepidoptera; family Noctuidae; genus Noctua; species Noctua fimbriata. The sequence continues at coordinate 5,109,566 of LR990921.1, forward strand.
TTGAGGAGGAGTTTTTTGACGCCATTTTTTAAGTTTATTTTTAAGTTAGTTAGTTAATATAATTTAACTAGAAGGTTCCCAGGTATGGAGTAGAACAAAAAAAAATGATCGCAAAGACGGCGAGAACAAGAGCCTGTCGGATATGTTAAGGGTCTATTTACACCCTTTATGTGAAACAAAATAGGATTCGCGACCGTAACAAGTATGTAGTTACAGAATTACATATAATCATAATCATCAATACAACCCTCTAAGTTTATTTAATGCCATTTAATGACTATTCATGAAAACGTCATTCAATGGAATTATATGAATTTAGAGGGTTGTATTGATGAGCTTAATGACTATAACTCTGTAAAGCCATATTTGTTACTGTCGCGAATAATTTTTAATCAACATACAACCTGACACTGACCTGTAAATTGCAAAAAACGTAAGAAAATTCAAATTTCGTGGGCTACCCTGGCTTCCAACATACTCACTTTCACATTTATAATATGAGTTAGGATTTTTATCACTTTGCTTGTTCCCGGCATTTAGTGTTACAATGGCATAATCAACCTTTATAACATTAATACTGAGATCTGATTTTCCATCGACTGCAGCTGCATGTTAGTGTTATGTTACACAACTAAAAAAGTCAGTGGCAAAAAAGTCAATGAATCAAACAAAAGTCAGTGACTTCCGAAAGTAAAGTTATTTTCCAGTTTTTAGTGTTTTTTTTTTGGAGGTCGTAATTTTTTTGCAAAAAAGTTTTGTTAAGTGTACGTGGTAATGATTAACATCGAAGATTATGTCAGAACCTTAAAAAGTGGTAACTGATACTTTTATTATATTACAAGTGAGTCTCACTGGTTTTAATATTTACATTTTAGCACCCCAACAGTCGACTAACCCCAACAGTCGACGAACTTCGGTCTCTGGCGGCTTCCGCATTGTATCCTAACAATGCGGAAGCCGCCAGAGAACGAAGTACACGAGACACCTTCAGAGCACAACCAGGCACAAGCACTAAGCATCAGCAGAGCACCCTGCGGTTTATTTTAATGTTCCACCACCCCCACTGTCATGGTAAGTCTTTCTTCTTGTACCAAAAACCACCTTGTCCTCATCCAGATCTACCCGCGTGACAAACAACACATACGCACAATTAAACATATTCACTTTCCCATTTATAATATGAGTTAGGATTTTTGTCACTTTGCTTGTCCCCTTAATTTAGTTTTGTTATGGCAATCCCGTAATTTAGTGTTGTTATCGCATGACCTTTGCAACTTTAATAACTGAGATCTGATTTTCCATCGACTTCAGCTGCATGTTAGTGTTATGTTATGTTGTGATTTTTAACCGACTTCTAAAAAGGAAGGTAATGTAATCCATCAGCATATTTTTTTTCATGTGTGTTCTCCGTGTACTCCTTGATTACTGGTCCGATTTAAGTGACTCTTTCTTAATTTGATAGAGGATGCTCGCGCGGGGTTCCCATACCAATTTGATTTGATTTGATTAACTTCGCTTGGGTACTATATGTGATAACCTCTATAATATTAATTTATACTTCTTTACTTCTTCGTCTATCTATGTGGATGATGGGCTTTCTAGTTACCTAGAATGTAAAATGGGGATTGTCCGTTTTTCATGCATGCTAATTGCAAAAGCATGTCTTCCTTGACATGCTTTAGCTAGCTTTAATTAGCACAATTTTTGTATTTAAAGTGAGGATTTAAAAAAAAAATGTAAAGTGAGGATTATTAATTTTTCAAAAATGGTGCTATTTACAAAACCATTTAGAGGAATAAAGTCTGTAATTATTTATTTCTTGTTAAAAAAAAATACTTCCTACTAATTATGTTTTTGAAGAAATGTAAAAGGTCAAATAAAGGTTAACCCTTTATTTAACCTTCAATGTCGCCATGTCAAGAAGGAATATAGTGAAAATAATCTTTTGCGGTTCCAAACAGCACGATTTGCAATCGCGCACGATTTGAAAAAGCGCGGTTCTCGCGAGTCTGAACGAGCCCTTAACTTCATGTGGATGCCATTAAAAAACAAACTGTGATAAGAGTGTCACTCCATGTCACTCACGTATTAAATCGTTGAATGAGCAAAGGAATCTTTTCCAGTGATTACGATAATCAGCCCTAATACTTTGTTTAGTTGACTCTTCCCGTGACCCAAGGGCTGGCTTTTACCTTGGCCAAAGGCTTAGCGTTGCCATACAACGTGACAACGCTGCCTGTCTTTTGGGTACATTACCAGTTGACTACGTTGAGGAGGAGTTTTTTGACGCCATTTTTTAAGTTTATACTTTACAATTAAATATAAGTTAAACTAGCCATTGAATTTAAAAAAATATTTAATTGATTTCTTAAAATACTACATTTTAACTAAAAAAAAAAATAATTAAATATACAGTTTAGATTTTTTGCACAATGCCCATTGATGAAAATCGGTGGCAAAAAAGTCAATGAAACAAACAAAAGTCACTGACTTCCGAAAGTAAAGTTATTTTTTTCACTTTTTAGTGTTTTTTTTTTGGAAGTCGGTGATTTTTTTTGCAAAAAAGTTTGTTTAAGTGTAATGATTAACATCCAACATCATGTCAACCCTAGAAAGTGGTAACTGATACTTTTGTATTAAACACTACTACTTACTTTTATTATTACTTTTACTTTTATATTAATATTCACTTTTAAGCACAAGAATACACTGCGGAAGCCGCCAGAGAACAAAGTAAACCAGACATCTTCAGAGCACAACCAGGCACGAGCACCTCCTCTCAGAATCCTGAGCGGAGCGAGATTGATACAGGAATGTACTTCGTAATAGGGTTGGACCGATTTTGTTCAATCGACATAGATCCATTGTCGATTGAACAAAATCGGTCACAGTTCTATTGTTTCGTCGTTGGGACAGAACATACAAAGGAATGTTACAACTGCAGCAGCGCTGCCACCTTTGCCACCTAGCCCGCCACCTCCCATGATCGATATTTTAAAGCATGACATTAATGTCAAGCCGAAGCCGAGCTGCCATTATGTTCAGTGGACCCGAATCTATATTCATCGTTCTCAAAGACGATGAATATAAATTCGGGTCCACTGAAAGTTCAACAGAGTTCAACCAGGAAGAAAAATTAAGCAAACCAGTAACAATAACTGCCGATTCTGAGGAGCAGCCTACTTTAACGATGTGCAGAAGTTATGTTCGTGGCCTTTGCAGATTGGGAGAAAGGTGTAAATTTAAACATGAAATAATTCATTATTTAATTTCATGTTTAAATTTACAGCTTTCTCCCAGTTGCACCTTTCTCCCAGTTGCCGGGAATTTACACATTTTGTCGACGTTTCCAGAATTCAGTATGTCCTCTTCCTAATTGTAAATTCGTTCACGCAACAGTATTCGAACAAAAACATTTCTACAGGACTGGATATTTTCTTAAATTTTTTTTTTAATGAGTTCTTGTATGTAGTGGTACATACAAGAACTCATTTTTTTTCATGTGTGTTCACCGATTACTCCTTGATTACTGGTTCGATTTAAGTGATTCTTTTTTCATTTGGTAGAGGAAGCTTGCGCGGGGGTCCCATATCAATTTTATTAACTTCGCTTAGGGACGAACAAAAGTCACCGACTTCCGATAGTAAAGTTATTTTTTTCACTTTTTAGTGTTTTTTTTAGGTTGGTTATTTTTTTTGCAAAACGTTTTTTTAAGTGTAATGATTAACATCCAACATCATGTCAGAACACTCAAAAGTGGTAACGGCTACTTTTATTATATTACAAATGAGTCTCACTGGTATATTAATATTCACTTTTAAGCACCCCGGCGGTGGCAGAAGAATACACTGCCGAAGCCGCCCGAGAACAAAGTAAACCAGACATCTTCAGAGCACAACCAGGCACAATTATACAGTTAATATTTTTTGGACAATGCCCATTGATACTTGTCAAGGATTTGTGTGAGATACCACAACTAAAAAAGTCAGTGGCAAAAAAGTCAATGAAACAAACAAAAGTCACCGACTTCAGAAAGTAAAAATATTTTTTCACTTTTTAGTGTTTTTTTAAGGAGGTCGGTAATTTTTTTTTCAAAAAAGTTTTGTTAAGTGTAATGATTAACATCCAAGATTATGTCAGAAACTTAAAAAGTGGTAACTGATACTTTTATAATGTAACAAGTGAGTCTCAATGGTTTTAATATTCACATTTAAGCACCCCAGCGATGGCAGTAGGATACAATGCGGAAGCCGCCATGGAACGAAGTAAACAAGACACCTTCAGAGCACAACCAAGCACTTGCTCTCAGAATCCTGAGCAGCGCGAGATTGATAAAGCAATGTACTTCAACACAAAAATGTCGATTGAAGAAAATTCTTCCAGTTCAAATGCTTCGTCGTTGGGACAGAACAATAAAGAAAATTACAACGAAAATGAAAATCATAAAGCATTAGAATAAAAGAAAATATCTAGTTACAATAAGTGAAAACCGGCTGGGGATCGAACTCGCACCATTTTTATTATTTTTGGAAAAAATAATCCCAGAAAGTGGAGACTGGCTGCGAATCGAAATTGCGAACCCTGGTTTACAGGGAGGTCTGTGAACCGTCAGTCTACCTCGCTTCGCTTCGATGACAAATGGGCTAAAATAGCCGTTATATTGCATGGTATGACAGTTGCCAGTTGGCAACCAGTTGCGAAATATGGACATAATGTAATATTGCTCATCCCCTTAAGTTATTAGCACGATAATCTATCTCTGTGCCAAATTTCATTTACATCCATTCAGCCGTTCTGGCGTGATTAAGTAACAAACATCCAACCATCCATCCAAACTTTCGCATTTATAATAGTAGTAAGATACAAAAGACAGATATGATAAAGATACCTAAATGTTTTTAAGTAACGAATTAAGTGCTTTTTTTAACAATCTAGATGCATCAGAAATTATACATTACAGTCAGCCATCCTCCGACAAAGACAACAAAGACGAATTTATTTTTGGGACCTAACAATGCAGAGAAACAACCTGAAATTATTATAGGTTGTGCAATACTAAGAATTATTAAATATGATTTAACTTAATTCATAAGAATTTATTATATTATACATAAAAAAGAGAAAATAAATAATAATAATCTCTATCAAAAAAAATTACAACCAATTACAAAAAGTCTAATTTTACTGGGGATCGAACTTGCGACGTGATGCAAGTAAAGCGGTCATGAAACCATTTCGGAAGGCTTTGAAATAGACGTTGTTACGCATATTATGACTGAAACGGTAAACAATTGAATAATACTGACATAATGCAATATTGCTCACGGGGTAAGCAAGTAGTGTGATAATATATAGCCTTACATTTGAAGAAGCCTATTACAGACATTTGTGCAAAATTTGAAGAGGATCTATGCAGTAGTTTTTGCGCCAAGTCGGAACATAGGGTTGGATTTTAACGATTTTATTATATGTAGAGAAGAGATAGAGATATAGGCATTATGTGTCACTCAACTGGTGAGACTAAGTACAAATTCATATTCTGTTTACAGAGAGTCATCAACATCTGCCTAGCCATTACCCAAACGACTGCTTTGTCTAACCTACGAGTGCATCATTGATTCCAAATCGGATGATCTACAGTCTTACAGGTAAAAATACCTACTATAATCTCATCATAATGTATTTATGAGGTTATCTGCATCTACTTGTTACTCATTTTACTCAACTTTCTTATTTTGTTCACAGAGAGAGAGAGAACTTATTTGAAACCTAATAAAATGTCTTGGACCTACAGGACCCAGCGAAAGGAATCCCAAAAGAAAGTAATTGCCCAGAAAATTGGCAGTATGTTCAGAAATATTTATATCTTTTAAAACTTTAGACACGATTAAAATTTCGAAAAAAAGAATCGTGTTATAAGTGAATGATGTATTAAACACTACTTTATTCTGACTGACTGTTGCTTTTTATTGCTCATATCCATGTCCACCTTTGCTGCTAAGACGGAGTCCAGGTAAGAATGATTTCTATTGATATAAATGTATTGACTCACACTAATGAATTGCTTTATTTATAGGTGGAACAGCTCACCAATCCTCTTCGTTGAGGGACGCACAGAGTGCCCTGGGGAGCTGGCTCGGTAATACAGTAGCAAACAGTAAGCAGCAACTGACGGCGCAAGACAAGTGCAGTAGTGACACTCACGAAGGCTCTATCCATCACATGGTGCCTTAATACACAGTCTGAACATATTCCAGGTATATTTACTCGTATGTTTTTATTTACTAACAAACTACGTGTCACTCAGCTGTCATGTTAAAGTACACTTTCTGATACTTATTTTTTGTTTACAGACTTTAGTGGCTCAAATTAAATAAATGGCGCGGTAAATCTCCCGTAATCGGCGGTACGGTAGAGATTCCATAGTTAGTGGCGCGGTAAGCTCCTGCATTCGGCGGTGCGGTGGAGATCGCGTAGTCAGTGACGAGGTCTAGCTCCCGCATTCGGCGGTGCGGTGGAGATCGCGTAGTCAGTGGCGAGGTCTAGCTCCCGCATTCGGCGGTGCGGTGGAGATCGCGTAGTCAGTGGCGAGGTCTAGCTCCCGCATTCGGCAGTGCGGTGGAGATCGCGTAGGTAGTTAATGGCGCGGTGAAGCTCCCGCAGTCGGCGGTGCGGTGGAGCTCGCGTAATCGGCGATGCAGTTGTGCTCTCGTGATCAGTGGTTGTTGCGGTACTGCTCGCGTAAACGGTAATGAGCGTGCTAGCGTGTGCTTGCGGTAGTGTTAGTGTAATCAGCGGCACGGTGGAGCTGGCGCAGTCAGACGATGCGGCATGTATTTAGTAACGTAGGTATTATTTATTTATCTATTATCGTGTAGTCAGTTGAGATAACCAGTGGCTGTCTGTATCCTTTTGTTTCTCACTAGATTTTCTTCTTGAAGTGTGACATAAATGTTTGTCTTGTCGATTATTATGTTTCACTCAGATACCGAGATTATGTACACTTTCTGATATTCATATTATACAACATTATTTTTAGTATATGCGAAACCTGAATATAGTTTGTTCAGAATAAGTAATTGAATCGATTCCAATAATTTTTAAACCATGTTATATTTTTCCCCAAAAATATTTTAAGAAGTTAAAAGTTGGGCACCGAGCGACTTTAAGTACCTATCGCAATAATTTAGGTACCTACTGCCAAATTATTATTATCAATGAGCTGAAGACGACGCTGGAGGCGGGCGCTTTGTGGTGACCACGATTCTGTGCGGAATTTGTTGACCGTCATTGTAAAAGCCAATTTTAAGGGCAATTGCAACTTCTTAAATTGAAATGGCAAGTTATTTGGAATAACGGGTATGCGGGGAATTAAACCGCTCTCTCCTTTAGCTACTCCAGTAATAATGGTGGCTATTCTAATATTACTGCTCAGTTTTGTGGTACGAAGCCTGGTTCCATTGCAGTCTGGGAGTTAACCCCAGGGAGTTGAGAAATTCAACGGGGTAGTACTATCATCATTAGCCATCACAGGCTATGGATGTCGGGGTGCGTTGTCAGAATTCCTCCTCGTGTGCCTGATGGCTGCCGGTCCCTTTCGATACGTCGGGAGGGAATAGCAGCTGCCTGGCCGGTGCACCCTGGGCGTGGGCAGTATCCTTCCCCGAGGAATGGGAAGAGATTCTTATTCCCCGGGGAATGTTACTGTCCATGGCTAATATTCTGACATGGGAGGGGTCCTTTATGGACCAAGGGGGCGTTGCTCCGCGTGACCCTCTGAAAAGCAGAGGGCACAGCGGAGGAGCAAGGGCGGGCTCGGTGTGCACTTACCCTGCCTCCGAGCAGGCAGTGAAGGACGCAGTCATTCGCTGTCCCCGTCGATATCGTAATCTCACCGTCGAAGTGTCGTGGATCACGTCTCGCGGCTTCGATTGGGACCGAGGGTCTTGGCTTAACCGCCCGGACCGCGAGGTAGAAAACCTCTATAAAAAGTTACCCCGAATCTCAAGCGGCGGCGCACCGCGAGGAGATGTATGGCTGACGGGTTCCTTTGGAAAATCAGTTGCTGGTGCGAACCACTGCCGAGCCTGGCTATGGCTTATCTGGGTACAGGGGGCACTGCCCAGATGGACTTTTTATTTCCCCCATACTCGTGGGAACTATATGGAAAAAAATATAACCCGAAACGCGGCCGGTAACGGCGAAGGAAGGAAGGAGAGGGATGCGGGGTCGGAGTCCGGCGCCGCATCTGGCGATATGAGCGCGGGAGGCTCAGAGAGCTCCCGGCGCGGGAGGCCCGGGGCTGCTGCGGTGAACGGAAAGTTCTTCCGCAAGCGGTCCTGGCCAGAGGGCGACCGAGGGTCGTCGTCAGAGGAAGAGCTGGCCTCGGCTCGCAAGATCCCCACTAGCAAGCGTGGAGGGATCCGTGGCAAGGGGCGAGGCCTCTCTGCCACCGAGAGGTCGGCGCGGCTTGCCGAGGAGGGGCGCCACCCGGGGGTGGCCGGTCGCGGGGTGGCCCGTTCGGGCTCCTCTGGCGACGAGGCTGGCGCAGACGGCGGCTCCGATGCGGAGCGTAAGGCCGGTTTCGCGAAGGAGGTGGAGGCGGCGCTGAGGGCTGTCTCATACAAACAGAAGCCCTCCACCAGGCATAAGGCCATGCCCGCAGCAATCGCCTCCATCGTGGCGTCAGCGGAGGCCAGATATCCCCAGAGGCCCCCGTCAGACGAAGTGGCCAAACTGCGGGCGGAGGTCGCTCGCCTGACGGCCGCCACAGAGCTTCTCCAACAGGAGAACCGCAAGCTCCGAGCAGACTTGGCCGGTCTGCGCGAGTCCGCGCCCCAAAATGGGGGCCAGCAGCAACTAAGCCAGCCCGTGCCGGTAGAGAACCAGGTCTTGAACCTGGTTCGGCAGGAGCTGGCTGCCTTCCAGGCGCGGTTCTCCCCTGGCGGCAAACAGGGCGCCCCCGGGACCGAGGGCGGCCACATATGCGGCTGCTGCGGCCTCCGCACCGGGGCCGGCTGGCCGGCCCTCCGGCAGGGTTGCGTCGGCCCCCGAAGGGCCGGCTCCGGCGAAACCGGCTCCGGCCAAGAAGGCGGCGGCCCTGAGGCAGGGCAAGGCGGCGGCGCAAAAGAAGGGCAAGGTGGCGACTGTGCCAGCGCCACCCGCGAGACAGCCGCCACCACCGCCCCCCTCGCCCCCTAAGCCTTCCGCGGCCGAGAGCGGATGGCAGGTGGCTGGAGAAAGAACAAGGGAGCGGAAGGCGGCCAAAAAAGCCCGGAAGCTGGAGCGGAAGCGCCGACAAAAGGAGCGGAGCGTCGCGGCTAGGCTCAGCGCCCCGATGACCGCAGCTGTAGTGATTACACTACAGCCGGACGCGGAAAAAAGGGGCGTGAGATACCGCGACGTGCTCGCTAAGGCGAGGGCGACGGTGGATCTGGGGGAGCTCGGGAATCCCGGGGGCCTCCGCCTCAGAGTCACCGCGACAGGGGCTCGAGTGCTGGAGATCCCCGGCGAAACCCGTGGCTCGTCCGCAGACGCTCTAGCTGAAAAGCTTAGAGCGTCCCTAAATGCGGACGAGGCCCGAGTGTCCAGGCCCGTCAAATGCGCAGTCCTGCGCATCCTGGGTCTGGACGACTCGGTGACCGAGGGAGGAGGTGGTGGCCGCCCGTCACCAGGACCGGTGGGTGCCCTGCTGAGCAGGTCAAGGCAGGAACCTTACGTCCGGACTGTCGGGCATGCGAACCGTAACGGTAAGCTGCCCTGTGGACGGCGGCGAAAGCCATTTTGGAGGGCCGAAGGCTCTTGGTGGGCTGGGTTTCGGCGCAGGTTAAGCTGCTTGAACCCAGACCTCTGAGGTGCTTCCGCTGCCATGTGGGGAACCACGTGTCGGTTCGGTGCACCTCGGAGGTGGACCGCAGTGGCCTATGCTTCCGCTGCGGCCAGCCCGGTCACATGGCCGCGGCTTGCTCCGCCGCGCCGCACTGCGCCGCATGTGCGGCATCTGGCAAGCCGGCCGATTACCGGGCAGGGAGCAAGGCCTGCGGTACACCCACCAAGGCCAGGGGCAGCGGAAGGCCCTCCGTAACCACCTCCAAAACCCCCCACCGTCGTCGCCACCGCCGCAGCCGCCGCCACTGTCGCCGCCGCTGCCGCCACTGCTGCAACTACTGCAGCGGGGCCCTCGCAGGAGGCCCGGGAGGGGGCTGAAATGGAGTGCCAGTAACGGCCCCATTACGCCTTCTCCAGGCGAACATCAACCACTGCGCCTGCGCTCAGGATCTGTTGATCCAGAGCATGGCGCAGTGGTCGATTAACATCGCCGTGGTCGCTGAGCCGTACTTTGTCCCCGCCCAGGGATGACTGGGTGGAGGACCTTAGCGGCTCAGTGACCATAATTGCGGTCGGCCCGCCGCCGGTACCCCGACCCTTGAGAGTGTCAGGAAAGGTCAGGGGTGCGTAGCAGCATGTTTCGGGGAGATAGTTGTAGTGGGAGTCTACTTCTCCCCGAACCGAACTCTCGCCGAATTGCTCAACTCCCTCAGGAGTTGAGTGCCGTCATCGGGAGCCATTCTCTCCCCGTACTTGTGCTCGGGGACTTCAATGCCAAGAACTTGGCTTGGGTTCTCGTTACACAGATGTGCGGGGTAGAATGGTGGAGGACTGGGCTCTAGAGACAGGCCTGGTCGTCCTAAATCGGGGGTTCTGTCCCCACGTGCGTGCGGATGCGGGGCGAGTCGGTGGTGGGACATATCGTTCGCTAGCCCCGCTCTGTCGCCGCGTGTCGTTGACTGGCGCGTCATGGAGGCGGTGGAGACCTATTCCGACACCGGTACATCCGGTTCGACGTCTCCACCCAGACCTCAAGCGCGCCGGTCCTACAGGCCCCGAGTGGTCCGCGATGGGCGCTTGAAGCAGCTGGACCGGGAGCTCCTCTTGGAAGCCTCGATCGTGCAGGGCCTGGGTGTCATCACCACGCAGGCCTGCCGACATCAACAACGAGGCGGGTTTGGATCCAGGAGGCCCATGTCCGAGATTTGCGACGTGGCAATGCCCCGAGTTCGGCCAGGAAGCGCCCGACGTCAGGTGTACTGGTGGTCGCGAGAGCTGACGTCTCTGCGTGAGGCGTGCTTGCCGCGCGGCACCGGTACACCAGGCATCGCAGGCTCCGCATCCGCCCTCCGGATGCGGCAGCCATGAGGCGGAGCTTTACGAGGGGTACTGAGCGGCGAAGACAGCCCTCCAGGAGGCTGTCCGGCGGGCCAAGAACCTGGCCCGCGAGGAGATGCTGGAGTCTCTGAACGGAGATCCGTGGGGGCGCCCTTACAAGATGGTGCGGGACAAACTCCGCACCCGGGCCCCCCCCCCCGCTGACGCAGAGTCTCCGGCCTGAGCTCGTGGAGGACGTGGTGAGCGCTCTGTTCCCTTCGCGAGGGAGGCATCCTCCCCCGCCTATGGCTCCGCCGCCGCTTGCGGTGCCGGAAGCGGACCACACGCTGTTCCTTCGCGATGACGACGTTCCGGAGGGGACTGGGGTAGACCTGAGAGTGGCGGTACGCAGGCTGAAGGCCAGAAATACCGCCCCGGGACCCGATGGCTTGCCTGGCAAAGCCTGGGTCCTGGCCTCTGAGGCTCTCGGGCCTCGACTGGAAAGGGCTCCTAAGCGCATGCTTGGAGAGAGGCCAGTTCCCGCTTCGTTGGAAGACGGGGAAGCTGGTCTCATCCGGAAGCCAGGGCGCCCTGCGGACTCTCCGTCCGCATACCGGCCCATCGTGTTGCTAGACGAGGTGGGCAAGCTCTTTGAAAGAGTTATTGCTAACCGCCTCGCCGGGCACCTCGCGGGGATGGGGCCGGATCTTGCGGAACACCAGTTTGGTTTCCGCAAGGGGCGCTCGACGGTGGACGCCATCATGCGCGTGAGAGCCCTCACGACGGGGGATGCGGTTTCCCGGGGCGGGGTCGTATTGGCGGTGTCTCTTGACATCGCCAACGCCTTCAACTCCATGCCCTGGAGCTGCATTGGGGAGGCTCTCCGGTATCACCGGGTGCCGACCTACCTTCGTCGTTTGGTCGGGGACTACCTGACGGATAGGGCCGTCATCTACCCGGTCAGAGCGGAGAATGGAAACCGGCGAGAGATGTCGTGCGGTGTTCCACAGGGATCAGTTCTGGGGCCGGCCTTGTGGAACATCGGTTACGACTGGGTGCTGCGCGCCGACCTCCCTAGCGGCGTCAGCGTAGTCTGCTACGCTGACGACACGCTGGTACTGGCACAAGGGGGGGTCGCACGAGGCGGCGGCCGAAAACATGACACGCGGGGGTTGCGATAGTCGTGGAGAGGATCCGGCAATTGGGTCTCGAGGTGGGCCATTGCACAAGTCCGAGGCCATTTGTGTTTTCATGGGCCTCGGATTGCGCCACCGTCGGGATCCCTACTGACGGCAGGAGGGGTTCCATCGGCGTCGGGTCGACGCTGAAGTACCTGGGACTCGTCCTCGACAGCCGGTGGAACTTCGTGGAGCATTTCCGACGTTTGGCCCCCAACTGGAACGGACCGGGGCTGCCTTCAAGCGGCTCCTGCCCAACCTGGGGGTCCAAACGCCTCCTGCCGGAGGCTCTACGCGGGGGTCGTGCGGTCCATGGCCCTTTACGGGGCCCCGGTGTGGGCGCGTTCTCTGAGGCGGCAAGCCCCCGCTACCTGAACGCGCCCCAAAAGGGGATAGCCCTAAGGCTAGTCCCGGGGGGTACCGCACGATCTCCGGTGAGGCGGCTAGCCTCCTTGCCGGATTGCCGCCATGGGATCTGGAGGCGATAGTCCTCGCGCGCCTTCACGAATGGCGCGCGGAGGCACTACGTCGGGGGGAAACTCCGCTGCCGCGGCAAATCGCCGCTCAGCGGACAGACCTCCGGCGCGATCTCATGGTGACATGGAGAGAGCGACTGTCGCAACCCCGTGCAGGGCACGCCACCATCGTGGCGATAAGTCCCCTCTTTGAGGAGTGGCTAGAGAGGCGCCACGGCGCCCTCACCTCCGCCTGACGCAGGTCCTCACCGGACACGGTTGTTTCGGGAGGTTCCTGCACCGAATCGGGCGGGAGGAAACGCCCGGGTGTTTCCATTGTGAGGATCGTCCGGAGGACACGGTGCAGCACACTGTGGAGGCCTGCCCTGCTTGGGCGGAGCAGCGCCGTGTCCTCGTAAGGCGATTGGCGGCGGCGACCTCTCGCGCCCGGCCCTGGTTCAAGCCATGGTCCGGAGCGAGAGGGAATGGGAAGCCGTCACCTCCTTCTGCGAAGCAGTCATGCTAGTGAAGGAGGTGGCGGAACGTGAGAGGGAAAGAGCCTCACGTCCACGCCGCCGCGGGAGACGCCCTGGGCGTCGGGGGTCACGTGGTGGCCCCCGGCCACCGTAGGCGCGGGCCTGTGGACGGCGAGTTATGGGCTAGCTCGCCGTCCGGCCGTCTTATGAGGACAGGCCGTGTCGACGGCGCGTTCGTGTTCCACGCGCGCCTCAAAGAGATGTCAGCAACCACGCAGGGGTCCGCACGGGCCGATGCCTGCCAGGGCTGCGGGACTGTTCGAAAGAGATACCGCGGCCCTGGAACACAAAGGGCAAAGAAGGAACATGGATGGGTTTTAGTCAGTACAAGTCTGACACTCCCTTCCGCTCCGCCCAGAGCGGAGGGGGTCATTTGATGATTTCCCATCCAAAAAAAAGGCTATGGATGTCGACGAACATGTAATTTTTTTTATTTGATTGACACACTCGTTCTTTGGCGACAGCACTACCCCTCACCACCCTTAATTTTTTATATTAACCTCCAAATTTGGAAAAACGTGCATGATGCGATGATGTGGATGTGCGTGCATCCTCTGTAGCCACTGGATGAGAAAATTCTTCGGAAAATTAAATTTTCCCATCTGCGCCCGATTCCAGACGACCCACTCCCATTTGCAGCAGCATATTCGCAAACACACCATTTCGTGGTCGTTGTACAGTTGGACGCTCATGTTGCAGGTAAGATGGATCTTTTCGATCCTAGACAACAGTGGCAACGCCTTGAGACATGCGTTTATTTCATCGCCGGTGTGCCCCTCTCAACAACTTCAAGACTAAAGTCGCCTGCGAGCAAAACGACCACACCACCCACCAGCGCCTGTCAGCGGATGTCCTGCAAGCTGCGGTTCAACGCCTCTTATGCACTTTAAACTTGCACTGCTGCAAAGGACTCCCCGGCCGCTGTTTTTGGTGCTGTTGCATGTTGAGGTATCTTCACTTGCAAGATTCAGCGGCTATATGAAAACGGAATGTGCAGTCCAGCCACCGTTAAGCAAAGTTGCAGCAATGTCCGAGGGAGTCACAGCCATAGCTATGAGAGATGATGCACGGTTGGCGCAGTGGCTGAGCGAATGCTGCTGCTGCGCTGCGAGTATCGGGATCGATTCCGCACGTAACACATTTTTGTATGGCCTACAGGTAGTTGTTTCGGGTCTGGCTGTTGTGAGTTTAACTGTCTGTAAACACACCCACGATACAGGAGAAATTCCAAGTGTGGGCTGGACTGGGGGCAAGGTTAAAATAAAACTTTAAAGCTCTATATACAAATGCAAGGTGCGGCACAGTTGGCGCAGTGGCTGAGCGATTGACTGCGGCGCTGGGAGTCGCGGGTTCGATTCCCGCACAGAACAAATTTACAACGTCGTCGTTGGTATTATCTAATTTAATTTTTGTTTTTAAAGGTTTTAGAGATTGTTTTCGGTCAGTGAAAATTGGTTAATTAATATTTGTTAATTTATGATTACCTAACTGTCTTTGAATGGTTAAAAAAACAAAGCATATTAATCTACTTTATACTGATTTGAAAATCATAAAGCATTAGAATAAAAGAAAATATCTAGTTACAAAAAGTGAAAACCGGCTGGGGATCGAACTTGCCAACCATTTTATTATTTTTGGAAAAAATAATCACAGAAAGTGGAGACTGGCTGCGAATCGAAATTGCGAACCCTGGTTTACAGGGAGGTCTGTGAACCGTCAGTTACCTCGCTTCGCTTCGATGACCAAATGGGCTAAAATAGCCGTTATATTGCATGGTATGACAGTTGCCAGTTGGCAACCAGTTGCGAAATATGGACATAATGTAATATTGCTCATCCCCTTAAGTTATTAGCACGATAATCTATCTCTGTGCCAAATTTCATTTACATCCATTCAGCCGTTCTGGCGTGATGAAGTAACAAACATCCAACCATCCATCCAAACTTTCGCATTTATAATAGTAGTAAGATACAAAAGACAGATATGATAAAGATACCTAAATGTTTTTAAGTAACGAATTAAGTGCTTTTTTTAACGATCTAGATGCATCAGAAATTATACATTACAGTCAGCCATCCTCCGACAAATACAACAAAGACGAATTTATTTTTGGGACCTAACAATGCAGAGAAACAACCTGAACCTATTATAGGTTGTGCAATACTAAGAATTATTATATATGATTTAACTTAATTCATAAGAATTTATTATATTATACATAAAAAAGAGAAAATAAATAATAATAATCTCTATCAAAAAAAATTACAACCAATTACAAAAAGTCTAATTTTACTGGGGATCTAACGTGCGACGTGATGCAAGTAAAGCGGTCATGAAACCATTTCGGAAGGCTTTGAAATAGACGTTGTTACGCATATTATGACTGAAACGGTAAACAATTGAATAATACTGACATAATGCAATATTGCTCACCCCCTTAAGCAAGTAGTGTAATAATATATAGCCTTACATTTGAAGAAGCCTATTACATTTATGCAAAATTTGAAGAGGATCTATGCAGTAGTTGTTGCGCCAAGTCGGAACATAGGGTTGGATTTTAACGATTTTATTATATGTAGAGAAGAGATATAGGCATTATGTGTCACTCAACTGGTGAGACTAAGTACAAATTCATATTCTGTTTACAGAGAGTCATCAACATCTGCCTAGTCATTACCCAAACGACTGCTTTGTCTAACCTACGAGTGCACCATTGATTCCAAATCGGATGATCTACAGTCTTGCAGGTAAAAATACCTACTGTAATCTCATCATAATCTATTTATGAGGTTATCTGCATCTACTTGTTACTCATTTTACTCAACTTTCTTATTTTGTTCACAGAGAGAGAGAGAGAACTTATTTGAAACCTAA